>JAJEJO010000888.1:399101-490972 GCA_020662805.1 Glaucomys volans | reverse complement strand
AGGGAAGGGAGGGAGAGAAAGAGAAAAAGAGAGAGAGAAAGAAAGGAAGGGAGGGAGGGAGGGAGGGAAGAGAAGGAAGGAAGGGAAGGAAGGAAGGGAAGGAAGGAAGGGAAGGGAGGGGAGGGGAGGGGAGGGGAGGGAGGGAGAGAAAGAAAAAGAGAGAGAAAGAAAGAGAGAGGAAGGAAGGAAGGGAAGGAAGGGAGGGAAGGGAGGGGAGGGAAGGGAAGGGAAGGGAAGGGGAGGGAAGGGGAGGGGAAGGAAGGAAGGAAGGAAGGAAGGAAGGAAGGAAGGAAGGAAGGAAGGAAGGAACTCTCCTGACAGATAATAGTTAAACTACTGAATGAGCCTGAGATTCTTGAAAGACTAAAGTTTCTGCTTTGGAAATGACCTTGGGAAAGCCAGTATATTAACCCTGAAGTGCTGTAACAGCACAACAACAAACAAAAACCTGCTCGTGATAAAAAGTTGATTTAATGAACTCAATAAATATTTGTTCTTCATTCATAAATAGCCCAAGTTTTGCTCTTTAGTATAAAATACATATATACTTAACAGAGCATTTCATCATCTGCTTATTAAGTTGTCGTAATATACCAGGAAAACCCCATCAGATGGTTTTTCAAGTTTCATTATCTCCAGGGCAATGTAAGGCTTAGAAAAAAAAAATTTTTTTGTACTGGGGGTTGAACCCCAGGATGCTTTACTACTGAGCTACATTCCCATTCCTTTTTCTTATTTTTTTTTGAGACAGGATCTCACTAAATTGCTGAGGGTCTTGCTAAATTTCTGAGGCTGATGTTAAACTTGCAATCCTCCTGCCTCATGCCTCTCAGTCACTGAGATTACAGGCATCTGCTACCCTACCTGGCTAGGCTTAGCATTTCAAAAGGACACATTGCTCTTGCATTTTAAATTCCTTATATTTGCTTAAGATTCCCATTTCTACTCTAATCCATAGCCATTATTTCAAGCAATATGTTGTTTACAATTCATCTCTTTCTGGGTGCTACCTATAGAAGGATTTCTACTTTATAAAAAGGTTTTATACTACACACTTGTAATTAATGAATTGTTTAGGTATGTTATATTCCAAAAGTTTACTTACCAAAAACAAACAAACAATAACAACTTAAATCTCCCATAATTCACTCTCACACACTTCTTCACTATTGTTCCCCTTTTCAGTTAGGTCATTTATACCATCTCGTCTTTCAAAGTTCACTTTCAGGTATTCTCCAGTTGATTCACATGCTTCAAATAAAGTAGGAGTTTAAAGGATATTTGCTTTATTAATTAAAGCATATGCTTAACTTCCCAAATTACAGGCTGCTACTGTTGCTTATCACTTTGGAAAAAAACTCTAACTCATTTTTCAGCATATTCCAGATTGCTTACTATAGCAACTACAAATATATTAATATGTATCTCAAAAAAGAACTCCTTGGGCTGGGGATATGGCTCAGTTGGTAGAGTGTTTGCCTCACAAGCACAAGGCCCTGGGTTCAATCCCCAGCACCACAAAAAAAAAAAAAAAAAAAAAAGAACTCCTTTAAAAAAATGAAACCATAAGCCAGGCACACTGGATATGTGCCAGTACACACACACATACATACACAGATACTTAGAAGGCAGAGGCAGGAGGACCACTTAAGCCCAAGAGTCAGAGAACAGCTTGGGCAACACTAAGACTCTGTCTCAAAAAAAACAAAACAGCAATATCACCACCTTATAAAATTAAATTCCTTAATATCATCAGTTTCTAAAAATTTCTCTCCCAATTAATTTTTTTTTCTTTTTCTTTTTCTTTCTTTTTTTTTTTTTTTTTTGGGGGTGTGGGGGGATTCCAGGGCCTTGTGCTTGTAAGGCAGGCACTCTACCAACTGACCTATATTCCCAGCCCCTTTCCCAATTAATTTTAAAAAGTATCTTTACAGTGATTTGTTTGAATCAGGATTTATTTTTTTCCACATTTGTATTGGTGTGTTATCGCTGTAGATGATGATGGAATTTGCTGATTTGTTGTTACATATTCCTATATGCTCACAATATAACAATATAATTTGGTCAGTATTACTCCCTAGCACTTCTCCCCTCCCTCCAATCAGAATTTAAATAAGTCTACACATTACATTTGGCTGGTATGTATTATGTTTGAAAACACACACATATAGATAACACCCACAGTGGTGCTAGGGATTGAATGGGGACTGAATGGCTGGTGTGTATGTACATACATGTATGTATATATGCATACACATACACACACAGATTTTGTTTTCAGTACTGGGACTGAATCAGGTGTTCTACCCTGAACTGCATTCCTTGCCTTTTTTATTTTTTATTTTGAGACAGGGTCTTGCTAAGCTGCCCAGCTTGGCCTCAAATTTGCAATCCTCCTGCTTCAGCCTCCAGAGTTGTTGGGATTATGGGCTGTGCACCAGCACTCCTGGCCAGCTTGGTATATTTCTTAAGTAAGTTTTCATCTAAAGGTTTTTCCTCCGTTTGTTTTTCTCAAAATTATTGGGGAAAAAAATGAGTCACTTATCCTAGATTTTGACGATCTGGATTTTGCTGATGCATCCCCATTCGTGTTGTTTAACATGTTCCTCTATCCCCCACAAATCTCCATAATATAGCAATCTGATCTAAACGCTTGATCAGCTTCTGGTTGGATTTGGGGGCAAAAATACTTTATAGCTGTTGATGTGAATTTAAATCATATGTCTCTATTTTTTATTAATCTACAATTTTGACAATCCTTTTATGTTATGACCAAGAGCAACACAGGGCAGTGTCACAGTTTTTCCCCTGAAAACCTTTCTATTCAACAATACTACCATCTGGTGGTGACTTACAGTAACTACAGGCTACTACAGGTCACCTCATAACAAGATGGGCTTTGGCTTCCAGAAAAGGTTTGTATCTTGGATCTGAACAAGTGTTACCTTGGGCAAATTATTATTATTTTTTTTTATGATTTTTTTTATTGAGATAAAATTCACATAACAAAACACCATTTTTTAAATGTACAATTCAGAGGTTTTTAGTGTATTTACTTTATACAACCAATCCCCCTAATTTCAGAACACTCCTCATCTCCAAAAGAAATTCTGTGCCTATTAGCAGTCACCTCCAATTCCCCTCCTATCCAGCACCAGTCACCATGAATCTATTTTCTGTCTTTATGGATTACCTATTCAGACATTTTGTATAAATGGAATCATACAATATGTGGCCTTTTGTATCTGGCTGCTTTCACAAAGCATGTTTACAAGTTTTATTCACATTACAGCATGTATTTGATTATCTTCATGGTCAAATAAAATTCCATTGTATGATCTACTACATTTTGTTTGTTTACACACAGAAGATTATTCAGTGATTTAAAAAAAGGAAATCTTGCCATTTCCAAACATGGATAAACCTGGAGGGCATTATGCCAAGCAAAACAAGCCAAGCAGAGAAAGCCAATGCTGTATGATCTCATTTAGATGTGGAATATGAAAAGGCAAACCGAGGAGAAGAGAGTAGTGGTGGTTGTGGAGATGTTGGCTAAGTGGTACAAACTTTCAATTCTAACAGTAAATTCCAAGTAGTTCACGTGTAACAATGGTAGCTATTATTCATAATAATGAATTATATACTTGAAATTTGCTAGGACTAGATCTTAAGTATCCTCACCCCCCGACTCCCCCACACACACACACAGAAAAAAATGGTAACTCTAGGAGGAGGTATCAGATGTGGTTTGTGGTAATTATTTCACAATGTGTACATACATATGTGCATATATATATATATATATATCAATACTGGACATATTAAACATATTATAATTTGATTAGTAAAAAATGAGAGGATTACCTACTCTTTATTTGGTAATTTATTCAACAGTTGGATTTTTTAAATGTTTTTAGTTGTAGATGGACATAATACCTTTATTTATTTATTTCTATGTGGTGCTGAGGATCCAACCCAGTGCCTCACACATGTGCTAGGCAAGCACTCTATCGCTGAGCTACATACACAGTCTTTTTTATTTGGAGACAGATTCTGGCTAAGTTGCTGAGGCTGGCCTCTAACTTACAATCCTCCTGCCTCAACCTCCCAAGTCGCTGGGATTATAGTTGTGTGCCACCATGCATAGCCCAAGATTCTGTTATAATAAAAACTACTTACTAGGGTGGGAAGATCCTCTATCAAAGAATGAACATATCAAAACAAATTATAAAACCATTATGTAACCACCAACATAATAATTGATTCAGTCAAGGGCCATCAATAGATGCTAAAACCATTAGGTGTACAGTGCTTATTATAGTAGTACAGCGCTTAAAAGGCCCACAAAATAAGCTGAGTACAGTGGTGCATACTGTAATTCCAGCTACTTGGGAGGTTGAGATAGGCAGATGACAAGTTTGCAGATAGCCTAGGCAACTTGCTGAGACCCTGTTTCACAATAAAAAATAAAAAGGATGGGCATATAGCTCAGTGGTAAAGCACCCCTGAGTTCAATCTCCCAATGTCCAGTTTAAAAAAAAAAGCCAAGCCAGGCGTGGTGGCGCACGCTTGTAATCCCAACACTTGGGAGGCTGAGGCAGGAGGATTGCGAGTTCAAAGCCAGCCTCAACAACTTAGCAAGGCCCTAAGCAACTCAGTGAGACCCTGTCTCTAAATAAAATACAAAATAGGGCTGGGGATGCGCGGCTCAGTGGTGGAGTGCCCTGAGTTCAAACCCCAGTACAAAAAAAAAAGGCCATAGGCCATATAGCATCAATCACCAAAGATTACTATTAATTACAAAGGGGGAAAATACATAGAGAAATCCAATAAAGTCCTGCTGTAGTTAAGGTATCTAACTCAACACCATCAATAACAGGACCAACTGACCATGTGTTTCTCTTGGTATGTTCACCTAGGATGATTTAACATCTTTGGAAGTATTTTTATCACCCCCCCCAAATTAACATTGTCTAATCATGTTAATCATGATATGTCTAATCATGAAGAAACAATTAACTAAATTAAAAATGCAGGACAATCTACCCAACCATTGGCTTGGAATCTTCAAAAATGTCAATGGCCTGGAAGATAAAAAACAAAAAGTGTTCGGTTGGGGTTGTGGCTCAGGGGTAGAGTGCTTGCTGAGCATTTGTGGGGCCCTGGGTTCAATCCTCAGCACTACATAAAAATAAAATAAAGGTATTTTGTCTACCTACAACTAAAACAAAATAAAGGTATTGTGTCCACCTAAAATGAAGAAAAAAAAAAAAAAAAAAAGGTGAAACTGGCCTGTATTACAGGGAAATACACAGACACAGGACCAAGAACCAGAATATGTAATGCTTGTCTAGATCCTGGATGGGGCGGGGGGGAGTTATTGCAGGGCATTATCCATTCAAGTGGAGAAATCTCCATACGGCCCTCATTTTAGACAATATTACCATATCAACGGTAAGTATTAATGGTATTATGGTTATGTTAGAGAATGAAGATAAGAGATATACATGTTGAGGTATGCAGAGTTACAGAACAACAAAATCTACAACTTATTTTCAAATAATTCAGCCAAGAGCAATTTTAGAAAAATTAAGTAAATGTGGCCAAAAATTAACAACTGATCAATTTATGTAGAAAACATAAGAGTACTCATTGTATAATTCTTCCAACTTCCCTGTAGGTCAATTTTTTCAATACAAAAAGTTAGAAAATAAGAAGTCAAGCACAGTGGTGTACACCTGCAATCCCAGCAACTGGAAGGCTGAGACAGGAAGATCTCAGATTCAAGGCCAGCCTCAGTAACTTAGTGAGATCCTGTCTCATGATAAAAAAAAAAAAAAAAACAAATAGAAAGGACCTGGGATGTAGCTCAGTAATACAGCTCCCCTGGGTTCAATTCCCAGTACCAAAAAAAGAGAAAATAAGAGTGGTAAGAATGCACATCCTGATAAGCAAAATAAACTTCATCACATTACAACTAAATGTCTATCAATATAGGAATGGATGTGTTATTATTATACAGCAGTTACAATGAAAAACGAGATCCATAAAGACAAGGAGATCTTAAAAACTGCATTAAGGGCTAGGGCTGTAGCTCAGTGGCAGAGTTTGCCTAGCACGTGTGAGGCACTAGGTTTGATTCTCAGCACCACATAAAAAAATAAATAAATAAAGGCACTGTGTCCATCTACAACTAAAAAAATTTAAAAGAATATAAAAACTGCATTAAGTGATAACAAATGAGTGGTTTAGCTGATGCTACAATGTAACATGTACATTCATTTTCTTAAAACTCATAAAAGGAATACTATATGTTGACTATGGATACATGCATATATAGTAAAGATATTGTCAAAAATGAGCAGGAAAGATATAGACTGAACTGTATGATATTCAATTCCATTGAAAAGAAGATATGTAGCATGCACAGGCAGCTCTACGTTTGATTCCCAGCACTACAAATTCTTTTTTTAAAAAGGAAGAAAAAGAAAGAACTAGGAAGAATACAAAAGAAAGAATTTTTTTTAAAAAATGAGAAACAACCAAGTACAATGGCACATGACTAATCCTAACAACTTGGGAGGCTGAGGTAGGAAGATCACAAGTTCAAAGCCAGACCCAACAACTTAGCAAGGCCCTAAGCAACTCAGTGAGACCCTGTCTCAAAGTAAAAAATAAAAAAGTGCTGGGAATGTGGCTCAGTGGTTAAGTGAGCCTAGGTTCAATCCTGGTACCAAAAAAGAGAGAGAGAAAAAAAACAGATATGGTAAATGTTATCACTTGTTACTTGGATTTATTGGTATATAGGTATTTATAATATACTATAACCTTTACAAAATGATTGCAATATGTCCTAATAAAAAGATGAAATTTCAACTCTGTATATCAATCCAACTTAGCCAACTATTTAATTACAAGAGATATGTACTGAACTGATAAACCCATGTGAAGTATGGTATAAAGTTTTCTAAAATGTACGTAAATCAATTAAACAGAACAACACAGCTATCGACAACAGCGCATGTCCATGAACTCAAGGGTAACAGCTGAGGCATGGGGCTATAGCATGTTCCCCGTAAAATGAATGATTGAAGAGAAAGCCAAGTTGAAAATTAACAAATACTCTAGTTATGATGATATGGGATGACTTTTAGTTTAAGTCTGAAGTAACCAAAACTGACTGAACTTTTCTGATAAGTGCTACCATCAGCTTGAAGTGTTTCTCCCAGAGTTTGTGGAAATGACTAATGCTTTTTATTTAACCACACACAGAATAGAAGTGAATGGGGGGTAATGATGAAATGGAAGTGATCACTCCTGATGATGAAAAGAAAACAAGATGCTAAGCAAACAAGATACTTCAATGCACATGATATACAACACTGAATGAAGGTATCTTCATCCAGAGTCCTGGAAGAAGTAAAACTAGGAAGAGGCAGGCAGTGGCAGAAAGGAAGAAGGGGACTGCCGCCCTGAAAACACTGAGAAATTCTGCCTTTTGTGACAATTCTACAAAAACCTATCACCTTATTTACTTTTATATTTTATTAAATGTCAATTGAACAATTTGAATCCCATTATATCTATTGCTTGACAGATATATAATATAGAACAAATATATAATATTGAACAAAGATATATAATATCACTGAAATGTCCCATTTATAAGTCACAAAAGATTCTCAGACTAGACTGTACTTTCCTTCAATAAATAAGCAAATAATCAAAATGAGATACAAAAGGAAACAATGTTAATAATGGTCATGACAATGAGAATTCTCTACCAAGTAGGCGCTGTGGAAGAATGAGGAATATAGCTGCTTAAACCTGTGGCACAGACATCCTCAGCCTGCACATTCAGATGCTCCTGAATTTGCAAGTTAAACCAATAGACAATTTCTATTGACAATAGAAAATGTGTCATCACCATACTCCTACCTTCAGTTTTCTGCTGTAAAACTGTCATCAAATGTTCTATTGCTTCATCCACATGCAGCCCATGGAGGTCTAAGACATTCTGTGGCAGCAGGGAGGCATTGACTTTCTCAAAAATCTCCACAGCAGCAAGATGGTTGGCTTCTTTCATCTTCTGCTCATGAAGACTGCCCTTTAATTATCAACAAATCACCAGTGGACATTTCAGATATTTTCTACTTAAATGATGAGGAAAGTAACATTTCCTCTGCCCTAAATAAAAGGCAGAACAATAAATCTAAAATCTCAAATAATCCAGTGGGCTAAAACACAAGAACTGCACCAAAATTCAGGTGAATTTCTGCAGATTAATAATGTGGTTTTAAAATACTGAATCATTGTTTCTACCAAATTTTCTGAACCAAAAATTATAAAAGAAGGAAAATAAACACTAGCCATCTCATGAAAGAGCCCACTGGTTTACTGTTGATGACAAGGTAGGTCCCTTGATAATCCTGAGTTTCAGTGTCATTCCCTCTCACCATTCCACAGTTACCTCCTGTAGCCATCCCCAGGGCTCTGCTCTTAGGGCTCACAGAGCTATGCCAGCTTGACACCCTTCTCTGGTCAATCACAAAACAGTCATTGTGGAACCATGAAAATGAAAAGTAAATCCAGAAGCTCTCTTAAAATAACATGCAAAACGAGACCAGATAGAAATTCAACTTCCCTAAAAAATATTTATGTCATTTGCTTTTTCTGACTATAAAAGAGATACATTACTAGAAATTCAAACATAACAGAAAGCCCAATACCCTGTAATTCCACTCTGAGATAACCAATATTAATATTCTGCTTCTTTTCCTCCAGAAAACTTACCTGTTTAGAAGTGGCACAGAATGATCGAATCCAATCTTAAAGAAAATATGAATTGTCAGAATGAACTGTAATTCACATAAGCCAAAAATATAAAACAACTGAACTTGAGGAGACGAAATTCACACTACCATGTTTCCTTTACATGAGAATGCCTTATTGATGTCATTTATATAATCTCCACACATACAAACACACCCAGTATAATGTAATCTAATCACAACACAGTACAGGTGTTATCTGCTTCAAGATTATTGAGATACCATTATTGACAAAGACATGAATTATAATCAGTTTCCTACTTTACCTGCTGGGCATAAAAGGTGGCAACATTTTTCTTCCCCATGCGGTAAGCTTCCTTAGCTTTGCTATAGCATTCCATCCTCTTCTGCTGGTGCAGGAAAGCCTCTGCCCTGTAGTCATCATACTCAGGGTACTCAAAATCCTGGAAAGATGGTTCACTTGGGGTATCTTCAGTCTCCTTCGACTTCTTTGCCTATAAGATGTTACATAGTAATATTCAAGAACAGTAAAAAACAGTAAAAATATATCTTATCTTCAGAAAATACATACAAAAATTGGGCTCTCTCTTTTATCATCTTTCTTCTAAAAAAACAGATTCTCCCCACATCTACCTTTTAAGTCAGGCATTTATTGACTAACAGTAACTTTTTCACATCATTAATGTTACCCCTCATTTAACCACTCTTATTTCAAGAGATGATGAGGAGTTCCTTAAAGTCATCGAAATACAATTAGGTCACAAAATCAAGCCAAAAGACAGAATATAAGATATTAAAAGAATAAAACTCATTTATCCAATGGAGAAATTCCAATTTTCAGTTTGCAAAGTCATTCAAAAGTTTCAGTTCACAGGGCTGGGGTTGTGGCTCAGTGGTAGAGTACCTGCCGAGCATTTGTGAGGCACTGGGTTCGATTCTCAGCACCACATATAAATAAATAAAGAAAATAAAGGCATTGTGTCCATTGCAACTAAAAAAATATATTTAAAAATTAAAATAAAAAGTTTCAGTTCACTAAAGGTAGAAATGGCACATTTCAATTTATCTTTTTAAAAATCCATTTAAGAACTGGTGATATATCAGTGGTAGAGCAATTGCCTAACGTGTGCCAAGGCCCTAGGTTCAATCCTCAGCACTGCAAAAAGAACCAAAAAAGGTAACAGAAGAGCTAGTAGCGTTACCATGGCTGGTAATTGATAAAGATTGTTAAGTGTGTTTATGGGGTAATTTCAACCTAATTAGCTGAGGTTAGTCACTAGCCACTGAAGTCAATTAACTATTACCCAATTTCAAAGATCTTTTTCAAAAATTATCATGTGATTATTGTCCAAAATGAACCCTTAAAGCAAAAGTCACTGTATTGTAAAACACAAGATAATGAAAATAACCATTATGTAAATTGCCTCAGTTTACTGAGGCAAATAGGAAAGTTGCATTTTTAAAATAATATTCTTACACAGCACAAATAGGAAAGTTGCATTTTTAAAATAATATTCTTAAACAACAGCACATCCAAATATCTCTAGATTATCAAAAGTCAATGTTTAAAAAAAAATGAAATATAGCCACGGCATTGTGGGGCACATTCATAATCCCAGCCACTTGGGAGGCTGAGGCAGGATGATCATAAATTTAAGGTCAGCCTGGGTAACTTAGTGATAATCTGTCTCAAAATTAAAAAATGAAAAAGGGCTGAGAGCACAGCTCAGTGGTAGAGTGCCCCTGGGTTCAATCCCCAGTGTTGAAAAGAAAGAAAGAAAATATAGTGATTTTTTTATATCAAATTTGTCTCATTTATCTTCTTCTGGTGTTTGCAAAGAACTGCCTGCAAAAGCAATTTGCTATCTCATAGCTTATCATAGGAGGGGGAATTAATTAATATGACTTAAACATATTTCCTTAAAAAGTAAAAGAATTCCAAGCAATAAGAGCTATACCAAGTAATTTAGTAAACATTTATGAGCATTCAATACCAAAACCGAAAAAAATTCATTAATTTTCAATATCAAAAACCATGCTTTTTCTGATATCATAAACTGAAAGTAAATAGTATAGGTTGTTAAGATTTAAAAGCTGGAAATTGTCATTTTGTTAGAAATATTATCAAAAGAGACAAATTGCATACTACAGTGATGCAGCCACATCAATGTTTATAACAGCCCAATTCACTATAGCAAGATTGTGGAACCAACCTAGATGCCCTTCAATAGATGAATGGGTAAAGAAACTGCGGTATATAAACACAATGGAATATTATTCAGCCATAAAGAAGAATAAAATTATGACATTTGCAGGTAAATGGATGGAGTTGGAGAATATCATGTTAAGTGAAATAAGCCAAACCTAAAAAACCAAAGGCCAAAAAATGATTTCTCTGATCAGTGGTTGATGACACATAATGGGGGTGGGGGGAGGTAAGGGAAGAATGGAGAAAGGATGGATTGTATAGAGGAAAATGAGGGGTGGGGAGGGGTGGGGAAGGAAAGATAATAGAATGAGACAAACATCATTACCCTATGTACATGTATGATTACACAAATTTTATGATTCTACTTTGTGTACAACCAGAAAAACAATAGTTGTACTCCATTTGTATATAATGAACCAAAATTTTACAAAAAGATTAAAAAAAATAAAAAGTGAGAATTTCAAAAATAAAGAGGACAAAGATATTTCTGTCACAGTGTATGACTGTTAGATAAAATGATTCCACTTACAATATCTGAAAAAATAAAATATAAAAAGTTTTGGGGTTATCCAAAAAAAAAGATAAATTATGTCTATAAAACAATCCTTAATAACATTGATTCAGGGATGGGGATCTAGCTCAGTTGGTAGAGTGTTTGCCATGTAAGCAGAAGGCCCTGGGTTCAGTCCCCAGCACTGTCAAAAAAAAAAATGATTCAAAATTTTTGTGGAATATTTAATATATATTATGTAAAAATTGAAACGTATATTGTGTATGTACATGTATCACACTAATTCATTAATTTTTTTTCAAATTTCATGTCTGTGAACAGAGTTCAGAAGCCAAGAAAGGTTAGAAAAAACTGGTATAATATATACTAGTAGATGGTTATATAATTTCTCCACTATTATACTTCTGCTTATTTGGACCCTAGAACTATAGAGGCTTGAAAGAATAATGACATTACCATACTTCTAAGTCATTACCAGACCTAAAATATGTAAATTGATTAATCTTTGCAACAAACACCCAACTTATTTTATGAACAAACAAAGCGAGGATGTCTCTTATATAAGAATATTCATAGTCCCATCTCCTATGTCACTCTTGTCGGTGCTTAACCACAGACTAGTTTATATTAAAGTTCAAATATTCTGAGTGCCTGGCTTACCTCCCTGATAAAAATCAAAGACTTGGGGGGGGACAGGTTAATAAAAATACTTTTTACAATTTTTCAAATTGGTACGTGCCTAACACTATGGACATCATAAATTTCTTTCAGCATTAGGGTCTCTTTTTACTAAAAAATGCAAATCATATTTGGTTCTCTAACAAGAGATCTTTCACTGCCTGTTTTTTTTTTTAAATAACTAATAAAAGATAATTTGTCAGACACTCTTTTAAAATGCAACTGGCATTTATTTTTAAATTCATTTCATAAGAATGTGGTATACTATAATTTAATTAACAGGAGCCAAGGGAAATATTTGCTTCCTAAAAATCCACATAGTAAGTACCACTTATTCTCTTACAAGCCTGATGCCCTCTAATGTCAAAATCATTTCCTATGGATAACAAACCATTTTAATAAAGGTTAAAGAAATAAATAGTGGTATTGATAAAACAAAATTTCAAATACTAGTTTCTTGAAATCTGACAAAGCAAAATGATACTGGCACCATGACATACCCATTAGTAATTGGTTCTTTGGTGTCCTGGAAAACAGATGATTCTGCTCATAAATCCTAAGATTTTTACCAGTTTTGTGACATCTGCCCATACTTTGTAAGCAACATTAATCTCCAGAATAATTTAAAGGTTAATATTTTGACCAAGGTTTATATAATTCACATAAACTCCTTTCCTGAATGAAACATTTTCCAATCATCTCTACTGCAAGCAATATACCCTCCCCCCTATCATCAGAATGACCCATAGTTCCTTGAATACCATTAGGACAGAGAAACAACCTTGATTTCTAATCTGGCCTACAAGGCCTCATGATCATTTTGTATACTATCTGCATTTTATAATAAATGGCATCTATCTATCATGGTACCTTATTTTTCATATGATCAGAGGCATGAGGGGTATCATTTATATCCTGTTCTATGAACAGCACTAAGAGGTCACACAAATACCAAAATTACCCAAGTCCAATATATCAACTATGTGATGGTGAAACATTCAAAGAAAAAAAGGAAAATGTAATTTATCCCTGAGAAGTCTTAGAAATAACAATAAGATAGGGCTGGGGATACAGCTCAAGGGTAGTGCTTTTTTTTGTGTGCTGCTAGGGATTGAATCCCAACAAGTGCTTTACCACTGAGCTACATCCCCAGCCTGATAGAGCTCTTGCCTAGCATGCCAGAAAGTAGGAAGGAAGGAAAGAAGTAGGAGGGAGACAGAGAAGAAGGAAAAGAGGAAGATAAGAGCAAGATGATAAAGTTTTGTAAAAATGTTTAATGCTTATATAAAATTAATATACAAAATCAATGGCTTTTTTATGCATTTATAGTGAATAATACAAAAATAAAATTAAGAAAACAATTCCAATGTAAAATGTGCAACAACTTTGGGGGAAAAGCATGGCACTTTCTCAAACAGTTATGTTTCTGCCCACATATTTACATTCTAAGACCCATTCTATTATAAAACCCACTGCTATTCAATTAAATTTTATACTGTACTGTATCTACGATAGAAGAGTTTACACAGAATTCAGATGCCTATCATGCACTCTGATATTAAAGAACAAAATCAGCTATATATTCATTATTTGGGGTGCACAGAGAATTCTAAACTAAATATGCTATCGGTCATTAAATTTCTCATACAGTCAAAATGGTGAGAAATAATCATTAAATTATTACACTCAATGAACAAATCATATTTTTATATATAATTATCTACAATTATAGTAAAACATAAGTAACCACATACCTTTTTCTCTTTAGACTTCTGTGCAGTATGAGAAGTAACATTCTCATTTTGGTGAACAAACTCTTGAGCTACCACTGTTTTTACAGGATCTCCTTCAAGAACACAGTTTAAAAACTGCACTGTATGTTCTAACGAATAGCTACAGAAAGTTTAAGTACAAACACAATGTCAATATATGAAAATAATACGTGGAAACATTAGCATAAGCAATCTTCAAGCATTTTGTAAAATATAAGTTTTCAACACTGAAATTAAATGTTTATTGTGTATTTCGAAGAGTCAAGAATGATCTGCAGGAAAGTGATAAGTAACAGACTCACAAAAACTAACTTTAAAAAATTTCCAAGGTAACACTGGAGGGAGGGAGGGATGGGGAAAGGTTGATTAATGGGTACTAAAGGTTGATTAATGGGTACTATATTATCTACATCTACATATTATATATATTATCTGTATGAACTTTTACAAATTGAATAACTTTGGATATCCTCATGTTCTAATATCTAAAGAAATTCATTTCAAAGAAAATAATAAATTATTTCACACTACTCATTATTTCAGAATATTTATGCCTCTCATCTCTTCCACTGGCCAGATAATGAAGAGCTGACCACAACTGAATATTTTTGAAATGTGACAGCCAGTTACCTAAAATAGTGTGTATTTTACTATTCTTCAATTTATTATAGATGACTTGTGAAGGGGAGCCATTTGGGACTTTCAATTTCACCTTAGTCCTCTCATCTTGTTGCCTCAGAAGAGCTCAACACGATGCTACCAGTAACTATCCATATCCTTTTGAGCCCTTAAAGTCACCTGCCAGCTGGACATGGTGCCCCACACCTGTAATCCCAGAGACTTGGGAGGCTGAGGCAAAAGGATCACAAGTTCTTGACAACTTAATGAGACCCTGTCTCAAAAAAAAAAAAAAAAAAAGAGAGAGCTGGGCGTGGTGGCACACGCCTGTAATCCAAGTGACTTGGGAGGCTGAGGCAGGAGGATCGAGAGTTCAAAGCCAGCCTCAGCAACTTAGTGGGCCCTAAGCAACTCAGTGAGACCCTGTCTCTAAATAAAATACAAAATAGGGCTGAGGATATGGCTCAGTGGCTGAGTGTCCCTGAGTTCAATCCCTGGTTCCAAAAAAATTTAAAAAATAAAAAAAATTTAAAAAATTTAAAAAGAGGTGGGAATATAGCTCATGGTAGAGCACTCCTGGGTTTAATTCCAAGGACCATAGAAACAAACAAAAAATCATCTGCCCACTCATGGAATTGGAAGTTAGCCCTCATCACTGGTATTGTTTTGAGGGTTAAAGCCCTAGAAGATTATACTTCAAGCATATATAGCAGTAACTGAGCCCATCTACTCTCCTTACCATAATGAAACTGAAGCTACTGTTTGCTAAAAGAATCATCAAGCTGTTGGCAGATAACCCACTCCAAGGGCCTGAATAACCAGTCACTCTGCTCATCCCCAGAAAGGACTCACCGAGTCCCGTCACCTTGCCTGGGGAACACAACTCTGGACTGTTTCAACTCAAATCCTCTGGCCCCTCTCTGCCCCAACGGAAGAGAACTACCAAATGCCAGCAATACCTCCCTATTCCCTATTCCTCCCTACAACCCTTTGGAGATTTTAACATATAATTCCAAGAAAACAGTAGGTTAGGTAATAAAAAAAAAAAATAAGGAAATTATGAATTGGAATAATACTATTAAAAAACCAATTTAAATGACTTACTTAGAACTTTTCATACTCAGCAGAGAATATTTTCAAAAGAATTCTCATATAATATTTATAAAAACTGATCATGTATTAAACCACAAAGAAAATCTCAAATTCCAAAAAGTAGAACTCCAGCACATTTTCTTGGACTCCAGCACAACAAGAACTAAACAATAACCTTCCCCTAATATCAGTGCCAAAATCATCAAACCATTTAGAAAATTAAAAATTCTTGGGTAAACACTGCAATTGAAGATTATATTAGAAAACAATAAAATAAAAATAGCATGTGTCAAAATAAAAACAATATAAACACGATTCATGCCCTTAAATGTATTTGTTTTTAAAGATTGAAAGGAGGGGATGGGGATAAAGCTCAGTTGGTAGAGTGCTTGCCTTGCAAGCACAAGGCCCTGGGTTCCAATACCGCAAAAAAAAAAAAAAAAAGATTGAAAGGAAACAAATTAACAAAAGAATTGAAAATATACTAACAAATTTTAAGAAAAAGGAATCTGCAAAAACAAACCAAAAAAATGTAAAATAAAAAAAATAGACTTTGACCAATAAACCAAGTGTTTGTTGTTTAATGGATATCATAAAGAGGGAAAACAGGGGGAAAAATGTAATACTAGCAAAAGGAAAAGGGGTATGAACAAATATAAAATAGTGTTTTTAAGTACAAAAGAACATTATATATAACTAAAAAATAATACACCTGAGAACGTAGGTAAAATTGGTGATTTTCTGGAAGACAAAATATCAGAAATGACTCTAGACAAAAAGGCAAACATTTTAGTAAAGCAATAACTTAAAAAGATAGGGAAAGGGCTGGGGTTATAGCTCAGTGGTTGAGCACTTGCCTAGCACAAGTTGAGGCACTGGGTTTACAGGTGTGCACCATCACGCCTGCCAAGAAGTAAATTTTAAAACCTTACTTGTAATAAGTATAATGA
Organism: Glaucomys volans; assembly: GCA_020662805.1. Classification (NCBI taxonomy): domain Eukaryota; kingdom Metazoa; phylum Chordata; class Mammalia; order Rodentia; family Sciuridae; genus Glaucomys; species Glaucomys volans. Next base: position 474,350 of record JAJEJO010000888.1, on the reverse strand, counting down.
AATATCTTTGTCCTGTCAGATTGGCAAAAATTGTTTAGTTCCTAATATTCAGGGAGGTTATACTCTCAGTACATATAATTAGTATAGCCAGTCTTTATTAAAGGAAATTTGGCATTAGCTATAAAAATTTTCAATGGACACACTCTATAAACCAGCAATTTCACTTTTAGGAATTATCCTACAATAGCATTCACTCATGTACACAAAGATGCACGTCCAGGGATGCTTCCTGTAACATAGTTTCTAATTTTCTTAGAGTTAAAAAATCCAAAGAAGTATATTTAAAAAATTACGATACTTTGGACTAATCCTCAGGCTTGAAAAAGAAAAGAACAGATCACAATGTATGGACAGGGAAATGAACACCAGTAAAACTACAAAAATACATAAAATAAAATCTCTTATTTGGTGAAATATGTATCTACTTATATATACACAAAAGCAAATAGGCACACATTCATTAGTACATTATGCAAGAAAAACACTAAAGAATATGAATTGCCAGGAACTATTTTGCATTCCACATTATATACATTGCATTTAAATTTGTTTATATTATTTTATAATCAGAAAAATAAACAAAAAAGATCATTTGGTATATATTTTCAGTGACATCAGAGCAGAAATTCTAGATAGTCCTCCTAGCACTCACTTGTGATCCTTAAAAATGTCCATCAGAAAATTTTGGTTAATGGCTGGAAATATCTTAAAGAGCTGCTTCTCCTTTAGTTTAGTGGCACAATCTTTTTCAAACATAAATGTCTCCCTTTTCTAAAAAAAAAAAAACACAAACATCACCTTTAAGATGAAATTCATAATACAAGCACAATGCTGACCAAAAGCATGATTATTTTGTTGCAAAAAAACTAAGAATTTATGAGCAATCACAGACTTTCTTCACTGATTAAAGACTGAAGTTAGTAGTGTATTATTGCACTATTTATTTATATCCCATATTTGGAAAGTATTTGAAGTTTCTCATAAATATATAACTACATATACAATCACAGATGTGTATGGATGTATAAATATGTACACACATATTCATATATACATATCCAATACATTCAACCATATTATATAAAAGGATAAAGATATATATATAGTCATGCACCACATAACACCATTTTGGTCAATGATGGGATGGACGACACATACCATGGTGGATATAACCAATACTTAGTATGTAGGCTATACTCTCTGGACTCAAGCAAGTACACTCTATGATGTTCACTCAACAATGATATCGCCTAACATCACATTTCTAAGAACATTATCCCTGTTCTTAATTGGCACATGACTGTATATATAAATAAATAGGATATAAATACATGAAGACGTCAACAGATCAGAGAAAATAAAGATAAGAATATAGGATAAAGCAGGCAAGTAAAATTAGTACATAAATCCATGCCACAAAATCCTATAATTGCTAATGGTAGGCCACAAATTTAGTTCTGAGCCACTTAGTGGCCAAGCAGAGGGGGAAACATACAACCAGTGAAACAATAGCTGTACTCCATTTGTGTTCAATAAAAAAATAAATAAATAAATAAATAAAAATAAATAAAAAAAAATAAAAAAAAATAAAATAAAATAAAATAAAATAAAATAAAAAAACCAGTTGCTCAGGAGAAGTACAGTTTTTCTGGTACTGAGACCTGAGAGAAATTTCTCCCATGGGTCTTCAAAAAGGGACACTGTGTGATGCTGTGAACAACGTCCTCAAAAACATATTCTCCTCAATGGGCAGAAACTACAATGTATAAATAAGTTGCAAATTCAGGTTGACAGAAAACCTTAGAACTCAAAATTATTTAAAAAATTTTCATAAACATATTTACTCCAAAATAGGTTTATGAGAACTGTTATTGTTATTTTTCACAATTCACTTGCAGTGAATTGTGAAAACTGCCTGACCAAAAGAACTTTCTTAAAACAAACTGTTCTAATTCTAACCTATATTATGATAAATACTTTTTTTTTTTTTTCCTTTTTGGTACTGGGGATTCAACCCAGTGGCACTTTACCCACTGGGCTATATCCCCAGCTTTTTTTTTTTCCAATCTCGAGACAGGGTCTTACTAAGTTGCTTAGGGCCTGGTAAATTGATAAGGCTGGCCTCAATCTTGGAATAACCCTGCCTCTGCCAGGGAGTACCAGAGTGAACCACAGAGCCCAGCACATGGTAAATAGTCTAAAAGTGTTTTAAATGGTTGCTAACTCTGTCAACATCATGATATAATTAAATAATTTTGTTTCTAATCTCTGAAAAATATCTTCTTATAAAATTTCAAAGGTAATAAAGGTGAATGAAATTTTCCACATTTAAAAAATTAAGCCGGGCGGTGATGCACACCTATAATCCCAGCAGCTCAGAACGCTGGGGCAGGAAGATCAAGAGTTCAAACCAGCCTCAGTAAAATTGAGGCACTAGGCAACTCAGTGAGACCCTGTCTCTAAAAAAAATACAAAACAGTCCTGCGGATGTGGTTCAGTGGTCAAGTGCCCCTGGTACTTCACCCCCGCCAAAAAAAAAAATACAATAATTCAGGACAATTCTAGGAAAGTTTTGTTTTACAGTCCAGCCATATTTAAGCTATTTATAGCACCAAACAACATTAAAGAGGATATACAACAGGTAAAAATATGACCAGGAAAAATAATTCATAAAACTGAACATATCACAAGGGTGAGAGAAACAATCCACCTCAAAAATTTAAAGTATTTCACGTTTTATTTAAGATATGCATTAAAATCTGAATTTACCAAAAAAATTCAACAATTTGATTTACTAGCAATTTCACCAGGTCATAAAGTTTCTAAACTACAAATTCTTACATCTCATCAATAAACTGGAACTCACGACCTTAATCATTTTAGAATAAATTATTCTATTCATATATTACACATTGTTTATTTTATAATTTTTGCTTAAAATATGCAAAATATTTCTCCTTTGGGGACAAAGAATGAAGAGAAAACAAAAATATTCTCTGAGGCTCCATCTACAGGTATTCTTGGGACCAAGTCATCCAGCTTCTATTACCCAAATCATATTTAAAAAAAGCAAAAATCACTAATAGAAAATGTGATAAGTGGTAAAGTCAAAAGATGTTCCTCTGTTCGCTATTACACTAAGAGATTAAAAGGCTGGTTAGAACCAAAAGGATAAGTTTCAATAGTAGAAAATGGCATTTCAGCAAAAGTATCACAGCATTTGGACACAGGTGCTAGGCTTTCCTTTTTTTTTTTTTAAAGAAAATCCATTTCTCCAATGTATTACATATGTAAGCTAAGAAGGCTATTTGAAACACTAAAATTATAAGACAATACCTGAAGAGACTGCTTTCTGAATTATGTAAGTATGCAAAGATGGGAATAGTAGTATATTTCTAATTTAATTAACAAGATAACTAGAAAAAATAAATATGAGGAATCTTATCATTCTTCCTATGTCCCAACTCCATGTATTATGGCCAAATATAAATGTGCTTCGTTGAGCAGTCAAAATAAGTAAGAAATATATAAATGTTTTAAGATCACCATCTAAGAATTATATCTTTTTTTTTCATTGAGAATTGGACTAAATTAAGCTCTAAGATCTTTTCCATTTTAATTTTCAAAATTTTTTCTGTGTAAGTGTGGGTGTATGGTACTGGGGGTCAAACCTAGAGGCCCTCTATCACTGAGCCACACCCCTAGCCCTTATTTTACTTTGAGAGAGAGAGTCTCACTAAATTGCCGGAGCTGGCCTCAGACTTGCAATCCTCCTACTCATCCTCCCAAGTCATTGGGATTACAGGCATCTGCCACTACATCCAGCTTGATTTTGAATTTTTTAATTCCGACTTTCAGAATTCAAACGAAGAAGAAGAAATGCAAAAGAAACCTAATCCACTGATGGCTGCATACAATTAGATATGCGGAATAAGGAACAAAAGCAAATAACATTCAAAGACTGGGAATGTAGCTCAATGGTAAAGTGTTTCCCTAGTATGTGCAAGGCCCTGAGTTCAATCCCAGTATCACAAAGGAAAAAAAAAGTAAATAGCATCCAAAGTCAAGAACAGCTTTTGCTTGAAGTTCTTCAAATGAAAGCGAGAAAAGAATACCGAATTTCAAATTGAAATGTTTCAATTTGGGCACATTTTTGTTTCAAGATGAGCACATCTTAGTGCTAAGGACGTAGTTCAGTGGTGAGGCCCTGGTTTTGATCTCCAATACCAGGGAAAAAAAAAAAGAATGGACACATTTTTAATAACCAGACAGACATTTTCATTACTAATTTATATATGAAATTATCTTTAAATATAGATTTCCTTCATTTTTTTCTTGAATTAAAAAAGCAGAGATAAATGTCAAAAGCTAAGATGCAGTTCAACCACCTACACAATTAAATCTAAAATCACACAAATGGCATATTGTTAGAGCATCAACTACCTAGAACAAACACCTCCAGCTTCAGATTATATTTAAAACATTTTGCAATTTTAACATTAACGTCAACCAGATTAGGTATGGGGTCCAGACTAGGAAACAGAATTAAATGAAAATTACAAGTAAGCATAATCAACTAGAATCAAAGACAAGAGTTTAATATTTGTACTAACTCATACCAAATCATGTTTTTCCTGTAAGGCAATTTCTTCTGACATTATTTCTCTAAGTGATACTTTTTTAGTTTGAGTGTTCCAATGATCCAACAAGGGGAGCATTTCGGGTGCTGCCAAAGTCTTCAGTAATTTTTTGCCTGTTCTCTGAGATGATTTTTGTTCAGGATTATCAAGACCAACATGTCCAACCAGGGAAGGATCTACAAGAGCAATATAAATACTGTCAAATTCTCAACCATTAATGTACAAAACAACACTATTCACTGTTGCATCTACCTCAGAGGCCACGGAAACACACCACTAGTTTTTGTTTTTACTTTATAGCTTTTAAGTGTAATACAGCTCTGAAATTTCAAAATACATTTTCACATAATTGCAAACAAGAAATAATATGTGTAAGAATATTTCAAATGAGCATTAATCTGGATATAACTATTAATCAACTTAGCATTTCCCATTCCTTTTCATATGATGGTGACATGTATTTAAGACACTGATAAACAGAGGAAGTTATAGCCAATGGAAGTGAGCAACTGAACCCATTGGTCAGTTCTGCCCAGCTACTACGAGGACTGAGAGGATCAATACTTTGGCAAATCTGTAACTCACTGAAGGCACATGATAAATACCGAGCAAATGATATTCAAAATAAAGAATTGGACATTCTAAGTTCACAGTAACAGAATTTAATGTGTAACATTTCAGCATCTCTCTACAGAACACTGACACATGCTGATATATTGCTTGTTTTCCCAGGGAGGGAAGAAACAGCAAACACTGGCGTTTCCTCAACCACCACACACTCCAGGCTCCTCTACCCCTCAGACAGCTTTAACTCTGGAAGCTATGACATGAGCCTAGGTCTGAACTGAAGCAAAGCCTGAGAATCTTTAACCTGGAGTTCTCTGCCTTGGTCACAGTGGGGAGTGGACAAAAGGGACGCCTGGAGGAATTCATGAACAAAAGGGGGTTATCAACACTTCTGCCATCCTGCAGAAATCACTGAAGACAATGCTGCCTTAAAGGAGTCATCTGGAAACAAGTTATTTTCAAGCTGTCAGGATGTACCAAAAAAGCAGGCTGGCCTTTGTGCTCTTATATATTAACATCAATGAAAATTTTGAATAATCATGTAATAATTCAAGAATGCCACACATTATACTTTACTGCTCTCAAACCAAAACACTTTTTGTTTATGCAGAGCAAAACCTTAACAGGAAACACTTTGAAATATGTATTAGAGCATACTTGAGGTGTTCCACAGCACTCATGATAGAGTACAGAGATTTTATTCTCCTTTATTTTGTAGCAAGATTCAGTGTTGCTCAGCGGTAAAACACTCGCCTAGTATGTGTGAGGAATTGGATTTGATCCTCAGCACCACATGAAAATAAATAAAATAGAGGGATTAAGTCCATCTAAAACTAAAAAAAAATTTAAAAAAAAGATTCAATGTTAAAGCCTAGCACAGTCGGGCACACCTGTAGTCCCATGGACTGGAGAAGCTGAGGCAAGGAGATCACAAGTTCAAGGCCAGACTCAACAACTTAGCGAGGTCCTAAAAAACTTGATGAGACCCCGTCTCAAAATATCAAAATAAAAAATAAAAAAGGGCTAGGGATGTAGCTCAGCCCTGGATTAAATCCCCAGTACAAAAAAATAAAAGAAAAAAAAAAGAAAGGAAGAAAGAGATTCAATGTTAAATACTTTTAAAGAACTTTCATTTGCAAATCAAAATTTATGAGTAACATATTTTTGAAAGGATATTTAGAACGAGTTCACACACACACACATACACACACACACCCCAGTTTCAAAGTCAAGGCAAGAACATCAGAAATAAAAATATGTGCTTTACCTTGCATAACTTTACCACAAGATACCTCCTCTTGTCTTTGTCGTTCCTAAACACAAATGCACAGCAGGAGATTAACAAAGGAAGGGTACATTGGTAAACAAGCCCACAGGTTACATTATTTTTCTCTAGAAATCATTTCTTCTTGTATAACTGTAAATTGTTCTTACTAACTGTAAGTAAAACAATAAAACTAGATAAATGAAATTATAAATATAGCTATATCTACATATTGGTCCACTTACAGAGCTCTTCTGTTGCATTTTTTTTTAAATTGCTTTTGAAATCTAATCAATTCACATTGCAGTCTTTTAGGGAATAAAAAACTCACTGTTTATTTTTTCCTTTAAAAAAAAAAAATCAACAATCACATTTAGCTCCATCACTAATTACATAATTTGGCCAGTCTGGAAATAGCTCTAATACTGAAAAGAGAAAAACGATCAGTAATCTGTTAACTAGTAAAAGTTCATCCTCAAAGTCAAAATTCAAGAACTCTTTTGTATAATATGGTAGAGTTTACTGAAAACAAAGATAACAAAATAAAACACAAAAGGAGCTCTTTATACAAAGAAGCCTACCAACCATTACAGATTCTTTCCATTTCTCATGAATCACTTTAGCCAGATTCAGATCTATATGAACCACACAATCCTCAACTGTTAGAGACCCTTGTGAAGGGGAGAAAAAGAAAATATAATCATTACTCATTATACATTTGCAGAAAATGTATCAACTATGACATGTATTATAAAATTCATTTGTATTATTAATTAATAACTTACGCATGTCTATTACTAAGCCTCTTGGAATATTTTTATGTTGTCATTGTTTTCACACTTTTTAAAAATATATTTTTAGTTATAGATTGACATGATACCTCTATTTTGTTTATTTTTATGTGGTGCCTGAGGATCGAACCCAGTGCTTCACACATGCTATGCCAAGCACTCCACCACTGAGCCACAACCCCAGCCCGTTTTCAAACTTCTTGACTGGTGCAGTTATAAAAAGTTTCATAATGAATCTAAGTTATTCACTTTCCTTAGTCTCAATACACGTAATTGATTCATTTCTATTACTTGAAATTTTTCATTAAGTGTGTTCTAAGAAATTAATTCTTGCCTTAAATATATCTGGAGTAGCACCAGAGGACTCAAACAAGTTCATCTGTGTGTGAGATAAATAACACAGTAAATAATCAATTCAAACATGGGATAGATACAAACTCTTTTTTAAATATTCTCTACTTCTTCAAATCCCATTTTATTAAATCTTCTAGAAACATGCTGTGCAAAAAGTAAGGCACTATGTGCAGTTAGAAAACACAAATTACTTTTATATTTCAGTTAACATATGTAATAATTTTGCAATTAAATAGAAAACTCTATATTCTTTCACATAAAGATACACATAGAGGTAATTTTAGTTTTTTCTTACCTGAATCAATACCAACTGGACCAAATAATTCATTGAGTTGAAAAGCCAGTTCTGGGGGTAATGCCAATTCCAGACAGTCTATGGTCAGAGATTTGGCCATCACTGGCATGGGATTCAATATCTCGGTTTTATCTTCTTCACTAACTTCAGCTGACAAACTACTTCCTGCCATTAGAATTTTCTCCATTTCCTTTTCATCTTCATTCATAAACTCTTCAGTGTTCACAAATTTCACATAATCCTTTGGAAGATTTTCATTTTTTTTAATTTCCAAAGAATCAGTAAAATAAACTTCTTCATTCAATTCAAGATTTGAAGTGCTTGATACAGAGTTCAAAATATCTGACAAATATAAAGAAGAATGTATACCATCTCTGGTCTCTGTGGCTACTAGACTGTTCTCTATTTCACTCACATCTTTAGGGGTAGCTGATTTTAGAACAGCTGGAAGAGACTGCTTGAAGCTACATAAACCTGAAAATTCTACTTGGCTGTTAGGAAGTATTTCACTATTACTCTTCAGATCTACAGCAGCACTAGGAAATACATTTGTTATTGATCCAGGATTTTCAGGAGTTATGGTTCTTATTTCTGCCTGCTCTGAGTTTACTTTTTCAGCATTACAGCTAGACTGAATATTAGTGATACAGATTCCAGGGCTAACTTCTGGCACAGAAGAATTAGAATCCTCCCCTGTTTCTCTTTGGCTAATAATTTCCTTCAAATTCAATCCCATAGAAAATGGCCCAACTTGTGATTCATCATATGATTTTTGGAAATTCTCTAATTCAGTATCCTCACATAATTTAGTTTCAGAATCCAACAGAAGGCTTGTGGCCCAAATAATATCTTTATTACACCTTTCATATAAGTCTTTGAGGGCTTCTAATGAAAAGGATCCAAATAGCTTACAAAGGATGTTAAGATTTTCAGATTCATCAGCACTGGTGAGTTCACTTTCTTCAACATACGTGCTTTTATCATACATTACCCTATATGGAATTATCTCTTGAACATTTGATTTTGTGTTAATATTGAAAGCTTTTGGTTTAAATCCATCTAATCTTCCTGTTAACACTCTGATAGAATCTGAAACACTGATTTTATTCTTTTCTATTTTCCATAAGAGAGCGAAATCCTGTGGTTCGGTCTGGGTACACATGCCTATTTCTATTCCAGGGACTCCTCTAGGCATTTCCCCTGGAAATTCAGCAAGAATTTGTGGCCCTACTACTCCAGCAATATTTGCTGTACTAGTGAAAGTCAGAGGCAATGTGTGCTGCCCATGAATCATTTTACTTAGACAAGTTTGATTCTCATGGGTCATTTCACTGGGTATCATGTCAGCACTTCGCAGAGTGGAGCTGCTACCCAACGATTTTAGTTCTTCAGAGCATGTGCCCCAAAAGGCCTCATGTGCTGTGTATAAGGATATTTCATTCATATCATCATTAGTTCCAAATTCTAGGTTAGGTTCATTTAAACCAGCCTTTGGCATTTTTGATCTATGCTCTCTCTGAGCTAAAGAATCAGATGAAGGCCAGTCACCCACAATACTGAATGAATTTTTTTCAGGATTTTTGTAAGTATCATATTTACAGCTATTGAGAAATTCTGAAGAATCATCACACTGTGATTTCTTGCCATCCTCTACACTTTCATATGGAGATCCTTGATGGATATGATCTGTATTCATGGACATGCTATTATCTTTGCGTGACTGAGGGCGATTATATTTTTTGTCACTTTGCATAGATGAAGCTTTTTCAGATTTTCTGTTCCTTTTTGTTCTCTGACCAATAGTCTTATCAACTGGCCAATCACCAACAAAATTTGATAGTTCATGTCTTGGAAACTTTTCCAAAGGTGATTTGCTTTTTTGTTTCCCAAAGGCTTTTTTCTTTACTGTTGTTCTTTCTTCTAATATTTCACCAGGTGAAGACTTTTCATTTTGAAGTGGGACAGTATTTGCCAGATCACAGTCTTCTTGATTATTTTCATGAGAGCAAATACTTGGTGATACTCTATCTGCATCAGTTTTAATACACTGTTTTTCTGATGTCATTTCTACTTGCTTTTCTTTTTCGCTCTTTTCTGTTGCTTGGACTTTGCTTCCAGAGTCTGAAGGATACACGTGTGGAGCTTCCTGAATGAACTCGCTCTGAATGTTGTAATTGATACCACTTATGTCTTTCCTTCCTTTGTTTAAATCTGCATGGGGGAGATATGTAACATTCTCAGGCAGCACAATTTCTTTGGTCACTTCAAGATTCTTCTCTTCAATTAATTCTAGATGCTTCAGCGATGAGGATAAAACATTTTCTTGTTTTTCAGAGGTACTATCTTCATTGTCTCTTGGGCTGTAAGATGTTTTTTAAAAGTATCATAAGGAAGTTTCTTAGTGTTCCCATTAATACCATGATTTAAGAAGTACTCAATTGAAAGACAGGGCACTTACCAGTTATTCTAAAAAATTCTAAAAATAAACTACATTAAAATTATAAAAGCCATGCTAGGGATATAGCTCAGCGATGGAATGCTTGCATAGCATCAGCAGGCCCTGCATTCAGTCCCCCGTGTAATACCAAAACAAAAAAATTATTTATTTTTAACAAAAGCTAAGGTTGATCTTTCCCTAATATACTATGAACACATTCCTTTGTTGCAGCCTCAACACTTAGCTAGCATGAGGCTTGGCACATCTGAAGCGAGCTCTTTGAAGTAAATAAACATGAAATTTTCAGTAAAGGTGTTCATTATGCATTAAATATTAAAGTTACGGATCTAAAATTGTTCCCAGGAAAGCATACCACCTCCCTAGCTTCTTTCAAACCTATTTAAACTCAGCATATGTAAAACTAGATCTACCTCTATATCTATATTTGTCATGCATTACTAAAGAAGCTTCATTTACAAAGTCACAAAGAGCCAACCCCCAAGATGATGTGCATGATTAAGAGAAATTAGAAAAAGGGGAAGAAATCTCATTTGAGATGTCATTTGTTAAACATTTTAAAACCATGCTTGCTGTTAATTTCAGACTCAGAATACTTTTGCCTAATCTTGTACTTTCAACTTGAGTGATTTTTCCTTATTCAATTTGTCTACTTATCCTTTCTTTATCCCAGGAACCCCCAGTCACAACTCTTCCATGAAGCGTTCCTAAGTGGAATCATACCTGATATTCATTGAGCTTTCTATGTGCCAGATTCTAAGTCCTTTACAGTATTACTTCATAATCCTATGAGCAGAGTGCTGTTACTGCCATTTAGTAATGAAGAGCTGAAGTAGAGAGAGAGATTCTGGAATTTATCAAAGATCAGAGCTTTGGAATTTGGGCCTAGGAAATACAGCTCAAGTCCATGCTCTTAATCGATCATGTTGTAATACCATTTATCAATTAAAAAGCATTTATTAGTTTTCTCTTCTCCACTCCCAACTCCTTTTTAACAGAGTCTCTCTATCCTTTACCATCATAAAATATGGGCAATTCAGACCTCTACACATATTTAGGTTCTTCTTTACTCACTTATTTATCAGTTGTTCATGTATTGTAAATACTTGGTAGAATCAGTACTGATATGGTTTGGGTAAGTATTCCCCAAAGGCCCATGAGTTAAAATCTTGGTAGTCTGAGTGGCACTACTGGGTAATATGGAATGTTTCAGAGGTGAGGTCTAGCAGGAGGTCTCAGGTCACGTGTGTACTCGAATGGAACTATGGTCCACCCTACGCCACCCGCCCCAGTCTTTGTCTCTTCTACTCTTTTGCTTCAAGGATTTAAGGTAACCAGTTTGCTCCTCCGCACACTCCCACCATGATAAACTGCCTCTCCAAGGCCAACAGCAATAGGGCAATTGAGCCAAAGTAAACCTTTTCTGTTCCTAAGATAATTATCTCAGGTATTCTGTTATAGTGTAAAGGAAGCTGACTAACACAAGTACTATCCCAGATTGTAAACTTCCAAATGGCTACAACATATGTAACTCAGTAAAAGTATATCATTAATAATTTACTTTTATGAAACTAGCTTGAAAGAATATTTTCAGTAAAATATTAAAAAATTGGGCTGGGGATGTAGCTCAGTTGGTAGAGTACTTGCCTTGCAACCACAAGGCCCTGGGTTCAATCCCCAGTACCCCCCCAAAAAAAAATTAAAAAATTAAGATGTGATGTGGATATACATAAAATAATAACAGTGAGGAGATAAGGGAAACACTGGAATAGCAGAGCACATTACATAAAAAGACAGATTTATTTATGGTATAATCACAAATTCACAAAACTCTAAATACAATGAAAAACTTTCATATTATCTTGCACATGAACTTTCACTTCTCTTGCTAACTAAACCTCAGCTAACTCCAGAGAAGACTGTACCTAAACTCAAAAATAACAAAATTCTATCCCACTTTTTAAAGTTAATCAGCAGTGATTCTACAAGCTCCAAAAGTAGCCAGTTTTTTAAAAACAACACGTTTCAAATTGAATTTTTTTACATAAGGTATTTTAACCTACCTGGAAGTTCTATCCTCACAAGAATATGCACATAACTCAATACGTTCAATTTTCTCTGGAACTGAAGAACTCATGATTATTGGCACTGAAACAAAACGTTGATAGTGGTCTAACATTCTTGTTATTTTTTCTTTGCTTATCCCATGAATATTACGCCTAAAAATTCCAGGAAAGAAAAGGTGCAAAGGATATTGGTAATTGATTTTTTTTAAAAGAAACAATGTCTAGGAGAACAATGATACATATGATACATTTCTCATTGTATCTTTCCTTTTTTTTTTTCCTTCAGTACTGGAGATGGAACTCAGAGCCTTGAGCATACTAGGCAAGAATTCCACCACTGAGCTATTATCCCCAACCCCATTAATGATACATTTCTAACACATAACCTTAAATTGTGTTATTATGATGTAATATATGCTATTTGGTTCTAATTTTCATTTTAGTCAGACTTTTTCATGAATTGTCATTTTCTGAATCATCCCCTATAATCTTTTCCAAATACCCTTTATCAATTTATGAAAAAGAAGGTCCAATAACTTTAAAAGAAGTTGTTCTTGAGTCTGCAAAAAATCTCACAAGAATATGACTGTCATTTCAAGACATTAACGAACCATTAACTACCAAGTAATAGACATCACACTATAAGTTTCCCCTTATGCCAGTATGACAGACTAGATGCCCTTAAACTGCCCTTATCCTATAATAAAACTAGATCCCAAGTAAATTAAAACAAACATGTTTTATTAAAATTTAAGTTCAAGCAAAGAAAAAAATAACTAGTATACGAAGACTCTGGATTTCCAAATATGAAGTTGTTTGTGTTTTCACTCATGGTGGCTTATTTCTTCATGTGTCTTTGTTAGTGAACTCATATTTAGTTGAAATTAATATTATGGAGATCCTTAGCCCTTAAACTAAAGGAGCATTCATTCATATGGCATCTGGATCTACATCTGCCCAGGAGGTCAGATAGTTATGCTTTAGTCACACAAGTGTCTTGTCTTAATGAAAACATCTCAGTCACAACTCTTCTATCTTAGGTTAGAGTCAAGGTTTCGTGTCTGGATCCCAGGGCTAATGTTATTGTTTGTCTCTTGGATGAATCTGGCTTTCATATTTACCTACCTCGATCTTGCCTGGTTTCAGATCACAGAGAAGCAAAGAGATAGAAAATATGAAAGAGAGGTTAAGAAACATAGACACAGAGGACAGAGCAAAAGGTCTAGTATACATCTAATTCAAGTCCCAGGAAGAGAAGAAAGTGCATGGGACAAAATCAATTTAAAGAAAAAAGCTGAGAATTTTTCAGAACTGATGAAAGACACCAATCCCCCGATTTCAGAAGCCATATTCCAAACCAGATAAAAAATAAGAAATCCATAACTAGAAAACCAGAACTGAAATTGTCATACACCGAAGACAAAGAGATGATATTAAAAGCAGTCAGAAATGTTTTTAAAAAAAATTTTAAGGTAGTCATCTACAAAGGAACCAACAATTGGAATGACAGACAGCTGACTTAACAAAAATGGAAATGAGAAGAGAGTTAAATGTTGTCTTCAAAAACAGAAAATAACTATCAATCTAGAATATGCAGCAAAAGTATCTTATAAGAATGAAGGTAATAAAAGGATTTTTAAATTAAAATTTAAAAAAAAGAATTTGACACCACGCATACCTTCATTGTAAAGAAAATTTTAAAAGAAAAAATTTAGGCAGAGGGAAATTCCCAGATGAAAAGTCTATAATGCAAGAAAAAATGAAGCCCAAAGCAATAACTACATGAATAAGTAAAAACACTGTCAGTATATACTAGACAATGATACTATGTAAACTGGAAGGGAGATAAGTATCATAGTTAAAATGTCTTAAAATTCTTGTATTTATGAAGAATAAGGTTAAGAAAATGGTTTTATTTTAAAGTTTGTATGATAAAACATATAAGGTAACTATTAAAAGAATACAGTGTATATAATCTACAAACTGGTAAAGAAAAAATTGAATACAAAATTTAGATTCAATCAAAAATTCCAAAATAAGGCATGATAGGAGAAAAAAAATTCAATTATATAATTTCTTGTGACGGAACAGTCACAGAAAAGGTAAGATAAAGAGAAAGCACAGTGAGACAGTAAGAAAGATGATCAATTATATAATTAAAAAAACCATAAAATAACTAAGTTTATGAGTTAAAGCCAAGATGGGCAGAACAGAATTTTTAAAACCTAACCATAGTAGTTATGAGAGATACATCTAAACATAAGGATATTGAAGGGTTGAAAGAATAAGTATGAAAAAAGAAACGCTAAAATACTAACAGGAAGTTGTCATTAGTTCTATTAATATTAGACAAATCAAACTTCACAACACAATTACTATTAAAAATAAAAGAAAACCACTAGAAAGAGATAAAAGATTTATTTATTAGGGTGATATCAACCTCTTAAGCTCCTATGAACCTCAAAAAATATTCTTGATATCAATATAGCAAACTTAGGCAGAAGATAAAGAAAAATTGACATGTTCAACACAACAGAGGGATATTTCAACACACCTTTCTCACATTGGGAGATTTCACCATCACTCTCCCAAATACTAATCCATTATGTAGGGAAAAAAAAATAAAGCAAAGCTATAGAAGATGTTGAGCAACATAAGTAATAAGCATAATTAATGGGCATGGTAACATTAATAAACAATATACATTCTTATCAAACATGGAATATTTATTAAAAAGTGACAACTGGGCCATAACACATTTTAAAACATCAAAGAATTAGTATGATACAAATCATATAATCTGATCTTCTATAGGTAAATTGAAAATCAATATTTTAAAAAGGAAAACACACATCTATTCAGAAATTTAAAAACTTAGTTCAAAAACCCAAGAAGTAAAGAAAAAAAATTAACCATATGCAATTTAGAAAACAACAAAAAAGAAAGCCTCATATAGTAAGATTCTGATGGCAGATAAAGTATCACACAGGGAAACATATGGCATCAAATGTTCCTATCAGATAATGACTTAGACTTTCAGGTAATGAAGTTTTAAAAATAATAGAAAAAGCAAAGCAAAACATGTTTTTTAAAAGCAAAGAAGGTAGAATAAAGAGAAGCAGAAATGAATTAAACATAAAACAACTTACAATACAAAAGATCAACCAAGCCAAGAGTTGTTTATTTGAAAGGCTAATAAAATAAAATATAACAAAAAAATCTGATCTCTGGTGAGAATAATCAAGAAAAAAAAGAAGGAAGAAAATTTAAAAATATTAGAGTTGAAAGGAGAAACTTAACTATTAATGCAGCAGAGATGCAATAAAGTCTTAATAACTTCAGTGTGATGGAAAAATTCCACCTTCTCACAAAGAAAACACCAGATCCAGGACTGTTTTATAAGTAAATTCTATCAAATGCTTGAACTTAGATAAACTTGAATGAGAATAAGAGGCAATACTTTCCAATTAATTTTGTGAACCTTAAACTATTAACACCAGCCAAGGCCGGCCAAAGAAGGAAAAACTGCAGGTCAATCACACTCATTTATACAGATGCAAAAATCCTAAATGGACTATAGAAAACCAAATCCAGTAATATATCAAAAAGAAAATATAGATATATGCTACAACATGGATGAACTTTGAAAACATTATGCTAAGTGAAATGCCAGACACAAAGGCTATGTGTATAATTCCATTTATAAATGATGTCCAGAATAGAAAAATCCATAGAACAGAAAATAGATTAGTGGTTGCCAAAAGGAGGGAGAAACTGCAAGTAATTGCTAGCAGTTATTGGGTTTCTTTTTGAGGAAATGGAAAAATTAGTGGTAATGGTCACACAACATTGTGAGTACTAAAGTTAGGTTGTCCTTTAGTTAGTACTGAAGTTAGTTAAAATTACCAAGAGAAAACAACATAACCAAAATTAAATTAGGCCTATCTCTACAGAAATAGAGAACAAAGCAAAACACACTGTACGCCTGCGTCCTAAGTAACATTTTTACTCATCAAGCAACCAAATAAAAAAGTATAATCCTGAGAGGTGGGAGGGTGAAATACCAGAACATGACATTTACTACCTTTTCAATCCTTAAACTATTCTTACCACCTTTCAACATTCTAGCTTACTTCACAACTACAAGAACCTCCCAGTAGCACATAGTTATGGTGTGCCAAATCCTACAGTCAGTTCTCATTTTAGATATTATTATTAAAAGGAAATGAAGTACTAGCTACATAAAGCAATAGAAATTTTTGACTGTAAACACCATATTAGAAACAAAAAGCTATAAGTTTCACAAAAACAGAAAAACCCCATAAATAATAGAAAATTTGTTATCAATTTCTAAGTGCCAAACTGAAATCTAGTGAATTTTATTTCATTCATCTTCTATAAAGGAAAAAAAATCTAGATGGACTTCTTTGCTATTATGATGAAATAAAAAACATATTAGATAGCCCAAGTTTTTTACCTTGCAAGTTCCTTCGGTTTGAACTTCCACCATGTGTCAGGTTCCCGGAAAAGGACCTTATATTTATGTTTTTGAGACTATAAATGAAAAGACAGGAACACTTTAACAATTATTTCTATGAAATTAAACATATTATTTCTAAACTCATAGCATGCTAAAAAATGAAAAAACCCCAAAGATTATCTGATGGGTATGTTAAACCGATAAAATGTACAATTTATTTGACCCAGCAATTAACTTACAGAAATTTATGCTACTGATATCAATATGAGAGAACAAAGATGCATAGGTAAATACACACACACACACCACATGCACATATGCCAGGATGTCCAGTTCACTAACATTTGTAACAGCAGAAAAATACAAATAACTCAGTGAATATTAAGATGGGTTTGGCTGCTGGGCTTGGTGGCACATGCCTGTAATCCCAGCGGCTTGGAAGGCTGAGGCAGGAGGATCTCGAGTTCAAAGTCAGCCTCAGCAAGGGCAAGGCCCTAAGCAACTCAGTAAGACCCTGTCTCTAAATAAAATACAAAATAGGGCTGGGGATGTTGCTCAGTGGCCTAGTGCCTGAGTTCAACACCCGGTTCCCCCAAAAAAGATGGGTTTGGCTAAGTAAATGAGAGTATAACCATAAAATAAAAATATTATGCAATAATTTCTAAAATTCTACATGTATTAATGAAAGAAGGTCCTTAATATAAATAGCTGAGATAATTAAGACAAAGGATTTACCCGTGGTTAAAAAAGGATTATTCACACAATTTTATGTGCTCAAAGAACTTCTAGAAAGAGTGTCAAAAATATTATTAAAAGCATTTAACTCTAAGGAGAACTTCAGGCACTGTTTCTTTGCAATTTGAATATTTATCATATATGTGCATGACTTTTATGGTTTTGAAACTATTTTAAATAGCTCATAACATTTTTCTAAGCTCTAATATGGCTATAGCCTAAGAGCCAAGCACTATACTTGTACACAAGATCTAGCCCCTCTTTCTTAACCAAGAATAACTGAGATGGGCAATTCTTTCCCTTTTGTGTCATCATTAAATCTTCCCTCCCTCCTTAATCAACCCCAAGAATATATGAACACCCATTCAGTTATTTCTCCCATTTTACTCTGTTTTTTTAAATATTTTTAGTTATAGACAGAGACAATGCCTTTATTTATTTATGTGGTGCTGAGAATCAAACCCAGTGCCTCACACATGCAAAGCAAGTGCTCTACCACTGAGCCACAATCCCAGCCCCTACCATTTTACTCTTGACTCTACCTCCACTGCCAGTTATATCCCTATTTCCTGCCCCCTTTGTTTGAAAAAAAAAAAAAGTCTCAAAATTATCACTATATTTTCTTTCTCTAATTAATCTAGCCTCTCTTCAGGCCACATCAATTGTCTCCTCCACCAAAACTAGACAGCAAACTGACAAATTACTTCCACATTGAAAAATGTTATGATTCTCAGTCCTCCCTCACTTGACCCTCAACCACATCTGACACAATTACGGGATTATAGCTGTTGCATTTCCTCTCACCCTACAGGGTGGGTAGTCTTCTCAGTCTTCTGCTATGCTAGTACCTCCCTCAGCTAATGACAATCTCGTTACAACCCAGACAAAGACTAACCTTAATGTCACAACTGATTGACTCCTCCTTCTCTCCCACCCCACCAGTACTAGGGATTGAAACCAGAAACTTGCACATGGTAGGCAAACATTCTACCACGAAGTTATATCCCCAGTCCTTTTTTACAGGATTTCACACTAAGTTGCCCAGGTTAGCCTCAAGATTCGCCTCAGCTTCCCAGGTAGCTGGGATTGCAGGTGTGTACCACACACTCAGCGGCACTCCTTTCTCTTTCACAAATCAATCCAACAAGAAATTCAGTTTGCTCTACTTTCAAAACATATCCAGAATCTAATCACTACTTACTATCTTCACTGCTACTATGTTAATCCAAACCACACAATGTCCTATCTTAATTCCACTACACCAGTCTTCTAACTGGTCTCCCTGCTATCAAGTCTATTTTCATTAGTGCATTAGAGATCCTATTAAGTCAGATGTCACTGCACTGTCAAGCTTTCTGTTATGGACTGAATGCTTTCTATCCCCACCAACCAAATGTTGAATCAAAGCCCCAGCAGCCAATGTGCTCATATGTAGAGATATGGCCTTTATAGAGGTAATTAAGGATAAATAGGGCCAGAAAGGTGTGGCCCTGATTCAATAGGAATATGAGACACCAAAGTACTCACTCCCTCCATCATGTGAAGACACAGTGAGAAGGTAACCATCTTCAAGTCAGAAAGACAGCCCTTACTAAAAACCAACCTTATAGGTGCTTAATCTGGGACTTTATCCTCCAGAACTGGGAGAAAATAAATCTCCACTATTTAAGCTAATTGGTCTATGGTATTTTGTTATGGGAGCCCCAGCAATCTAAAACACCCTACAGGTCACTCAGAGTAAAATGCAGAATCTTTATAGTGATATATGAGTCCTTATATAATCTGGACTGCCATCTCCCCAATATTCATTGCATCTCTGACCTCATCTACCATTATCCATCCCTTCAATTGGGTATAACAAGATATCCAAAGTGGGCCCTGTTATTTCTTCCATTCCAGACAGAAAAGCCCAAAAGTCAACCCAGACACCAAACAAGGAAGTAATATAATGTGCCTACTCCCATTTCCTCACCTCAGCACCAAATTTCATACAACTTATTCTGGGTCTGGCAATAGGTTGGGTTATCTTATTACCTAAAAGGGTGTCACTTAACAACACACAGAGAAAATGTGAATTTAAATATCTTTTCAACTCTTATATGATCAGGTTAATCTTATGTTATTTGGGAGCATTCTGGCTGCCTTAATCAAGCTGCCCAAAGGGAAGCAATACATATATTTAAATCAAAGTAATAAGTCATGGCAGCTGTCAGTAAAACTACTTGATTGCTCCCTGGTTATCCTCAACTCATTACCTTAGTTACTTTGGAAAGGAACAGCCAAGGTGGGAACAGATTGTTATCTCTGCTCTATTACACTTCCTGACAACTCTCTTACTACCTCAAGAAGTGAAAAGTGATCCCCTTCTCTACAGTAATTGCTATATGTACTTGTTGAAGAAAATATGAGTGTGGCGCTCCATGATAAGAAGGCATCCTTTATATACATTTAAGTGCAATTGTGAGCCAAGCAATCAATACGGGAAAAATAGTTTTTATACTTTCAATTATTGTATAAGAAAAAAGGAAAATAAAAACATTATAGAAGCCTGAAACCTAAGTTAACATCAGAAGCTCAGCAAGGAGAGAGGCCTTCTCTTTTTTCTACATAGGAAAATAAAGCAATAAAAACCATGGGTTTTTTCCCCTCCTGAGGATTGAAAGCAGGGCCTCATGCATGTTACACATGCATTCTAACACTGGACTGCATCCCCAGACCTTTTCATTTTTAGAATCTTTCTAGGTTGCCAAGGCTGGCCTCAAACTTGGGCTTTTCCTGCCTCAATCTCTCAAGGAGCTAAGATGATAAGCATGCACCATTGCACCCAGTTAATGTTAAAGAACTTTCTAAGAGGATAGCAGGAAGCAAAGGAAGACCTATGGAGAAATCACGTGAAGTTAAGGGAAACAGCATACTCCTATGATAAACATATTAGTTCAGAAATTAGAACTCCTGGGGCCAAAAAGTAAACCAAACTTCAGCTCCCAATGCCCTAAAATCTAATTTGTTTCCTTTACTGTCCCTACACAGAAGAAAAAAAAAAAAAAAAACTCATTTGCTTTCAAAGGATGCAATTTTCTTCAGAAGGGTAAAAAAATCACACCTTCAAAATAACTCAAGTGTACTAGGTACAGCAAAAGAGATAAACAGAGTCTGGATGTGTTAAGGACATCAAAGAGGAAGCACAACACTCATTCGCTAAAGTAGAAATTGCATTTCCATGTGCTAATGATGGAGGAATAAACCAAAAACTTACCCTATGTTCACAAAAGCTTCATTTATGAATTTACTCAATACATACATAATTACTATATGCCAAGTACAGTGCTATGCCCTGAAGATCCAATGATAAATAAAACAATGGTCCTATCCTTGAAAATAAATTGATGGCTTAAAGCCAAATCTAGCACAAAAGCCAGTATTTGTACAGCCTAGAAACTTGGAATAGTTCTTCAGATCCTTAAAGGAAAAAGGAGTGGAGTGGAGAGGAGAGGGAGAAAAAGAGATTATTTATTGCCTCAAAACCTAAAATATTCACTTTATAGAAAAAGTAAGTCTGATCCATGGCCTACTGTTAAAACAGTGTGCTTCATGTTACAAAAGAAGTAAGTCAGAGTACCATGAAAGTAGAAAAAGTACCTAACTCAGCTTTTAATAAGTTAATGACAGCTACCTTCTTGAAAGAGGTGATCCCAAAGCTAAGCAAAAAGAACAAGTAAATGGCGGAGCGTGGTGGCGCACGCCTGTAATCCCAGCACTTGGGAGGCTGAGGCAGGAGGATTGCGAGTTCAAAGCCAGCCTCAGCAACTTAGCGAGGCCCTAAGCAACTGAGTGAGACCCTGTCTCTAAATAAAATACAAAATAGGGTTGGGGATGTGGTTCAGTGGTTGAGTGCCCCTGGGTTCAATCCCCAGTACCAAAAAAAAAAAAAAAAAAAGAAAAAAAGAAAAGAACAAGTAAATGCAAACCAGGCAAATGTGGTGAGAAGGTGAAGTGGGTGTGTTCCAGGCAAAGGAAGAAGAGCTAGGTATTAAGAGGAATTTGGCAAATTTGGAAAATTGAAAAAAATTAAGTTTACAGAATTCTGAATTTCTCAGAACAGCAAAATAGGTTGTTTTTCAATTAATCTGTAACTTAACGAACAATACCGTTTCACAAAATATACCAAAAACAAAATTCAAAAATAACCATCTGAATTATAGAATTTAAAAATTAAATAAATTTATCAGCTTATGGAAAAACTCAGCTATATTGATTGTACTATTTTTCTCATTTCACCAATGACCAGAAAACTCAGTCAGAGATAAAACAAAACCTGAGATTCTCAAGCACTTGAGATTCACTTGGGTAATTAATATCCCCCAATGTTTCCAAACACACTATTTTAAACTTATAACTTATGGTACAAACCAAAGCAACATATGGCTTCATTTCCCAGGCTTGTAGGTTTGTATTGTCTATTATTATTGGTGATATCTTCTTCTCAAATGCTTCTTTTGCTGAAAAATAGAAAATGACACATCACCTTTAACAATATTAAGTATTATCTTTTTTCTTTTTTTTTTTTTTTTTGGTACTGGGGATTGAACCCAGGGGCACTCCACCACTGAGTCACATCCCCAGCCCTATTTTGTATTTTATTTAGAGACAGGGTCTTACTGAGTTGCTTAGGGCCTCACTAAGTTGCTGAGGCTGGCTTTGAACTCGCGATCCTCCTGCCTCAGCCTCCCAAGTGCTGGGATTATAGGCGTGCCCCACTGCGCCCGGCAAGTATTATCTTAATTCTTTAGAAATCTGATCTTGTTCTCCTAATTTTAAAACTAAAGACATATCCTAATTTTACTCACTACTTGACTTCTAAATATCACTTTTGTGGACATGAAAAGCTAAAGTTCAGGTCAGTGTTGAATAATACATACTGAAGTTATATAATAATCAGAGAAAATAATATCATGCTAAAAAGCACGCTGGCCAGGCCAAACATAGTGGTGCACATCTGTAATCCCAGAGGCTTGGGAGGCTGAGGCAGGAGGATCCCAAGTTCAAAAAAGGCCAGTCTCAGCAACTTAGCAAGCCCCTAAACAACTTAGCAAGACCCTGTCTTCAAAATTAAAAAAAAAAAAGAAAGGGCTGGGGATATGATTCAGTGGTTAATTACCCTGGGTACAATCTCTGGTACCAAAAAGAATAAAAATAGGGCTGGGGTTGTAGCTCAGTAGTAACAGCACTTGCTCAGCATGTATGAGGCACTGGGTTCAATTCTCAACACCACATAAAACAAATAAAAAAAGGGTCCATCAACAACTAAAAATATATTTTAAAAAAAGAATAAATATAAATTTACATGGTACTCTACATTAGATTCTGGAACAAAAAAGGACTTTAGTGGAAAGTTAAAATCCAAATAAAGTCTGGAGTTTAGTTAATAGTAATGTACCAATGTTAATTTCTCAGTTTTGATGAATGTACCATAGTTACATATAAGATGTTAACATGAGGGGGAAATGGTTGAAGGATATACAGAAGCTCTCTACTATCCTTGCAACTTTTCAATAAATTTAAAATTATTCTAAAACCAAGTTTTAAAACAAAAAAAATCATGTCTATCTAAAAACAACCAAAAAAACCATAAATACACACAAAATATGTTGATTTGAAATAATGAAAACATTATGACATACTACTGTTTCTTGGGGTTTGTTACTGAGGATTGAACAGAGGGCTACATAACTACATCACTAAGTTGCTGGGACTAACTTTGAACTTGAAATTCTCCTGCCTCAGTCTCCTGAGCTGCTGGGATTACAGGCATGTGCCACCATGCCTAGTTATCACATACTATTATATAAGGGATTTTCTTGTGAAACTAACTTTTTTGCTCAAAGAATTAGACCATTCAGGAAATTAACACTGCACTACAATAAGAAAGTCTACAAGGAAATTATTTGGAAATTTTAAATGTTCTGCCAAGTCTCTTACAATTCAATAATGAAAAGACATATTCCCAACTTTAAAATGGGCAAAGGCTATGAACAGATATTTCTCCAATCAAAACTACAAAAGGCCAATAAGTACCCAAAAAGATGTTCAACATCTTTAGCCACCAGGGAAATAAAAATCAAACCACAATGAAATACCCCTTCACACTCACCAAAATAACTCTTCTCAGAAAGACAGATAATAATTGTTGGTGAGGATATAGAGAAGTTGAAAACTATTAGTGGCAATGGAAAATGATACGGTTACTTTGGAAAACAGGCTAGGAATTCCTAAAAAGATTTGACACAGACATGCATGTTTACAACAGCTTTTTTAATAGATCCAAAAGGGAGCAAAAACCAAATGTCCACCAACAAACAAAATGATAAATAAAATGTGATATACCCATACAACGGAATCTTATTCAGCTATAAAGAACAAAGTACTAATACATGCTACAACGTGGATGAATCTTGAAAACATTAAGCTAACTAAAAGAAGCCAATCACAAAAGACCACATACTGTATGACTCAATTTATATGAAATATCCACAATAGGCAAACCTATCGAGATAGAGAGTAAATGGAGGGCCTGGGGTTGTGGCTCAGTGGTAGAATGCTTGCCTAGTATGTGTGAGGCACTGGGTTTGATCCCCAGCACTACAAAAAAAAAAAAAAAAAAAATTAATATTAAAAAAAAAAAGAATGTGGGTGCTCGAGAATGAGACACACTTGAAAAAGAAAAAAAATAAACAGAAAAAATAAGGAATGACTGCTAATGGGTACAGAATCTTTTTGAGGTAATAAATGCTCTAAAATTTTTTGTGGTAATGGGTGTACAACTTTGAATATTAAATTCTAAAAACAATTAAATTGTCCATGTTATGGGATGGATGAGGTGTTCCCTAAAAGCTTATGTGTGAGACAATTCAGGAAGATTCAGAGGAAATATGATTAGGTTGTGAGAGTCTTAACCCAATCCGTGAATTAATCCCATCAGGATTAATTAATTAACTGAGTGGTAACTGAAATGATAGGATGTGGCTGGAGGAGGTCCCACCTCCTGAGGCATGGTTTTGGGGTATATATTTGTATCTGGCAAGTAGAGACCCCTCTCTCTCTGCTTCCTGATCATGTGAGCTGCTTCCCTCTCCCACATTCTTCGACCATGATGCTCTGCCTCACCTGGAGTCCCAAGAAATGGAGTCTGCTGTCTATGGATTGAGAACTCTGAAACCATGAGCCCCCAAATAAACTTTTCCTCCTCTACAATTGTGCTGATAGGGTCTTTTAGTCACAGTAGCAAAAAAGCTGATTACAACAGTCCAATTTAAATGAGTGAATTGTAAACCAACAAATTTCTATCCCAATGAAGTTTCTTAAAAGAATTTGGGTGTCTGGGTACGGTGGCACATGCCTGTAATCCCAGTGGCTCAGAAGGCCAAGGCAGGAGGATTGCAAGTTCAAAGCCAGCCTCAGCAAAAGCAAGGCACTGAACAACTCAGTGAGACCCTGTCTCTAAATAAAATACAAAATAGGCCTGGGGATGTGGCTCAGTGGTCAAGTACCCCTGAGTTTCAACTCCTGGTGCCCCCCAAAAAAACAAAAAAGAATCTGGTCTGTTAATGTGTAACAATTATTACTATCACTGTGGTTGTTGCTATTACAAAGCTATGTTGACCCATTAACATCCCCTTTTACGGACAAAAAATACGAGGCCTTGGAGTGAATAAACAATTTGCACAAGATCACACAGCTAGTAACTAGCAAATCCAAACTTGATCACGAGCATATCATACTGCCTCTTTTACTTTTAGCTGTGTTTGTAATTTCATATTCCTGAGTTCTCACTTTAATTTTTAGCTCAAGAAAGAATACATAAACACTTCACAATGCCCAAAGATGTCAAACTCAAGTATTGCCTTCAGAGTGCATTTAACATAAAAGAAACACTAAGTAAAACACTATCTGTATGTCTTAATAGAAATCCCCAAACATAATTCAAATTACGCAAGTAATTAAAATTTAGTAATAAAGTCACCTTCAGTGAATAGGCTACTGTACTAAAAAGGAAACTGAAGTTTCACCTATGATCACCCTGCAGATTAAGTTTGAAGAGATCTATTTTAGACAATCCTTTATAAAAATTAAACCACTATAGGGAAGACCAGTGGTTACAAGGCAAATTCCACTTTAGAAAACAGGAACCAGAGCATACCAGATACTATAATCTCCTTGAGTTACTGACACTCATGTAGAAAAGTAGATTTACTTCTGACAAGATCCCCATGGATTAAATAAAACTTACATGTGCCATACAATATTGCAAGCATTTATAAAAATTATTTTAATCCTTATAACCCTATAAAATAAAACTATCTTGTTTACTTCTTACTACATACTATGGTTTGGATATGAGGTGTCCACCCAAAAGCTCCTATTAATTCACAAATACTCAGAGGTAAAATGATTGCATTATGAGATTTGTGACCTAATCAGTCCATCCTAGTTTGAATGGAATGACCGGATGGTAACTGTGGGCAGATGGAGCATGCCTGAAGGAGGTAGGTCATTAGAGGCGTGTCCTGGAAGGGTTGTTCTTCCTGTGAATCCCACCCCATCCCATTTCCTATATCCACCATGAGCTGAGCAACTTTCCTCCACTGGGCCATCATCATGGCCCCGAGCAATGGAGTTGACCATCTAGGGACTGAAACCTCTGAAACCATGAGCCCTGAAGAAACTGTTCCTCCACTAAGTTGTTCTTGTCTGGTATCTTAGTCACAGTGACAAAAAAGCTAACTAAAACAATATGTAACATAAGCATATTAATAAAATTTTATGTTATATAGCTATAGACTTAAAGTTATAACTCTTTGAAGTTTTTCAAAATACAAACACTAAGTGAATTTTCCTTTTATATTACTCTTACTCTTACCCAGAACCTCAAGTCTATTCTTACCACGATTCTGGTTCCATTCGTGTGCTTCTCCTAAGTACTTTACATCGAACTGGTACTGTCCATTTATATAAAAATAATCATCAGTACTAAGAATGACTCCACTTGGATTATCCTCTTGCAAAGTCCTGTGAATGACAAAGAGAGTTATTTTCATTAATTTTCCTTCCAAAATTCTCCCTCCTACTTATTACAGTCATAATTCAAATAAAAAAATGTAAGTACTCAATTTACAAGAGTGAAAACATTGTAATATTGAAAGAAATCATACCAAATCCTCTAAGTAGAAGTTTGATTCAGAAAAACTGGCCAAAGGCAGTTTGCTTTATATAAGATTCAGAAACATTTTTAACATTATAAAAACTTATAATTAACTATAAAGGTCTGAAGATTAGTAAGTTTTTAATTACCAAGAATATCTGGCAACTAAAAATGTTTCAGAACTCTGTCACAAGCATTCCCTTTGTCTGATCACCTGATACACACTTATCTATATTTCACCCACCTTAAGAAGGTCATTTCAAAGCAGGGAAGTACTAAGAACTAATAATACCCTATAGGTCCAACTTGCCTATAAGTAAGGGTACATCATTTTTAATTTCTTTGCAAGAATTTTAGCTTGAATTTTTATGGGCAGTCTAAACACAAATATTCTTGGAGGGAAATAAAACTGAGTTTATATAAGGGAAAAAAAGTAGTAAAGGAAGATGGCCAGACATGGTGGCACTTGCCTATAATACCAGTTACTTGGGAATCTGAGGCAAGAGGATCACAAGTTCAAGCCTAGCCTCATGATTAGCAGGACCCTATCTCAAAAATAAAAAATAAAAGGGACTGGGATGTAGCTCAGAGGTAGAGCATCCCTGGGTTTAATCCTCAATACCAGAAAGAGGAGGAAAAAACAGATACAGCTTTCTGCATATAACTATTAATTAAACAGTATGCCAAAAACACCCAAAATATCATGTTAATAGATTATCAATCTAATCTGTTAAAATTATACAAACTTAGGGTACTTTTGTGGGAAGGTTTTTTATTCCTAACATTTCTTCTGATTCTAGAATTCACCTTCAATATATTTGGGATACACACAAAAGGAAACAAATAAAAATTATAACCACACTTTGAAATCCTTTTCAATCATTCCCCAATTTCTCTCCTTCTCTTAGCTGCTTCATTATCAAAGTTTCTAAACCCCTCTCTTCCACCTTCATGGGACAACAAAATTATTTGGGGGGTTTTGTTTATTTGTTTTGGTACTGAGAATTGAAGCCAGCAGTGCTTAACCACTGAGTCACATCCCCAGCCCTTTTTTATATTTTATTTAGAGACAGGGTCTCCCTGAATTGCTTGGGGCCCTGCTATGTTGCTGAGGCTGGCTTTGAACTCAAGACTCTCCTGCCTCAGCTTCCAGAGCCACTGGGATTATAGGCATGTACCACTGGACCCCACAAAATTGTTTAAATTATCCCTTCATGACCTTCTTTCCAAAAAATCTGAAAGCCCTGGTTTTCCCCTCATTTTCCTTGAGTTCACATGCTAGTTTAATGCTGTGGACCATGGTCTCAGAGAAAAACTCAGTTTCTATGTCTCTGCACTATCCCACTTATTTCTCTCTCTTTGTTCAAAAAATAATGTTCCTACTTTCAGACTTCCCATTCTCAAACTGTAGCTGCCTCTGATTCTAAAGCCTCTGAAACCTAGTTCTATAATACTATCTCACAGCTCTATTACCTTTTAAGGTATGGCCCTTCATTCCAATCTCTTTCACAATATACAATGCTGTGACTTACTGCAAGTCAATGAGAAAAGCCTATGATGTATTTAAAGAAGAATATGTTTGTAAATGTATGAATAAAATATGTGAAAATTCCTGAAGTCTAGACAAGTAAAAGCTATCAAAAAACAAATGAATGGGCTGAGAGCCTGTGCAACTTCCTGCCTTTAGATGTTACGGGCCCACTGTGTCCCCTCAGCCCTGTGAACACCCACCAAGCTCTTAAGGAAAAAACCTTCTCACTAACCATGGGTGAACTCAAAGCACGATCCCCTTCAGCAACCCTAAATTCACAGAGGGCAAAATGCACAGCACTGCAACCACTTTCTCCCGAGACATTTTTTCTTTCTCTTTCAACGTTTACTCCTTTGTACTCTCAGGATATAATTTAAAAAAAAAAACAAAAAACTGGTTTGGGGCACTCCCTCCACAAAGCTCTGCAAAAAGAGTCCAGTGCCAAATTTTGAGACATGGCACCTTATTTTATTCTTAGCCTTAGGGACCTCTCCAAGCACCAAAACTGAAACCAGTCCCATTTTAATGTTCTGCTACACCAGTAATTAATATTCTCAGTCTTTTTTATTCTTTTCAAACTCAAACTTCAGGTATTGTTAACTTTCACTTTTATAAGGTTTATATATCTTATTTTTGGTCTGTAATTATAATTCCTACAATAAAAGAAATATTTTTCACTTCAAAAGAAAAACACCTGAAAATAAGCTAATGAAACACATTCCACAGGTTACTATGCATACTCACTAAGACTAAATATACCCAGGACTGAACAGAAAAGACTGTCCAAAGAAGAAAAGAGGGTAAACAATTAAAAATTTGGAAAGAGAAAAAGTATCGGTAAATAAGATACGTCAGGCATAAATCTCTCGCCATTTAAAGGCTAAGGGAGGTGAAAAGGAACTAAGGAAAGAGTATGTTTTGTTGTTGTTGTTGTTGTTTTTGGTTTTTTTGGTACTGGGGAGTGCTTAACTACTGAGCCACATCCCCAGTCCATTTTATTTCTAATTTTGAGACAAGGTTTCACTGATTTGCTTAAGGTCTTGCTAAGTTGCTGAGGTTGGCTTTTAACTTGGAATCCCCCTGCCTCAGCCTCCCAGGTCAATTATGGGTACGCACCATTGTATCCAGAGAAAAAAGTACTCTTGAAGGAGTGCCACTGGAACTACAACAAGGGTACTTCTAACCTTGACTCTAGTCTCCCATACCAAGGCACTCACCACTCACCCTAACTACAAAATGAACAAAAATAAATGTGAGAAAAGAATTGAGAGTACTGTTTTGCAACCAATAAATCACTGAAAACTGGAAGCTCTCTGACTACCAGTTTTCATCCCATACTCTTACCTTGAAATCATACATTTCTAAAAATATTATTTAACAACCTATTATAATCCCAAACTCCCAGCTACCAGTAGAGTTCATGTAAGATTTCCTTTCCATGAATGCAAAATTAATTATGGCTGCTTAATTCCATGATCAAAGTTGAACTCATCTTTCTCCCACTCAAATTAGCTCTCCTTCACAGAAAGTTATTCCTGTTGATTTCATAAGGTCAAAATATTGGAACCATCTTTAATTTTTTCTTCTATTCTCTCAAAGGTGTCCTGAGAGGAAATTTTCCAATAAAAATTTATGGAGAAAAAAGTGTTATTATCTACAAAAGAAACAAGTTAAAAAAACACTTTAGGGGTTACTAAACATCTCTATCAAGCAAAGCATTTTGCATATTCACACTATCTGTTCAGAGTCATGCATTACACTTTTTAGAATTCAACTTAAACCTCATACCTTGCCAAAAAAGATTTTCCTGATCCTGGAAGGCCTCTGAGAAGAACAAGAACTTGTCCAACATATGATGTTGTCTTCTTTCTTACAACTTGAGAAACTGGAGTTTCTTGCACTTGATAAGCACTTGTTCCCTCTTTGTTTCTCCATACCTTTGTTGGGGAAGTGTGAGAAATGATAGAGGGTGGAAATGTGTAGTTGACAGGTCTCCAGTGTGCAGCTGTGGTTACAACAGGAGCCACAAACCCATGGCTTCCTTGAAAGAGGTCAAAAGCAGGAATCATTGGATTCCACATTGGTGGAGGTGGAGGAGGAGGAAGCAGTAAAGGCAGAGGAGTAAGTACTGGGCAGTAATTCACATCCTTACCCTTCGGTGGTAGTTCAGTATGTTTGTGTGGCTTGAAATTGAACCCTTCAGAAGGTACAAAAATATCAGAGACAGAAGTTGACTTCTGATCCCCAACAGTATCTGGCAAATCACACCCTGGATTTTGAACAGGAAGGTTTAAAGAGGCCTGAGGTTCGTTAGCATCCAAATTTACAGGGGCTTCGGAGAGTTGAGCCTCAACACACTCAGATTCTAAAAGCTCGCTCTGTATCTGACTGAGATTGCTACAACCCACAACAGAGTCATTTGCTGGATTTAAAGAACTATTGAGAAGAGAATCTTCTGGGTAATTACCTTCCAAAGTCAAAGTGTTATCCTTTATAAAACTTTTGGACCCATTCAAAACTGAATGTGAAGTTAATGGGTTTGAACTAACAGTAGAGGCAGAATTTTCTAAATTCTCACTGTTTGCATCCATATTTTGCGTAGAATGGACAGGAGTTGTACTACTTGAATGTGAATTTATAAACTTACTTGGATCATTAAAACTATTAACATCTTGCAAAGGCAAAAATGAGTATACTTGGTCATCAGGAGAAGAGTTCAATTTCTCAAAAGCATTTTGTATTAAGGAATCCAAGTCCTCAGTCAGCTGCATATCCAAAAATGAATCCATCTTCGAATCTTCACTCTCTTCTTCAGGAGGACACTTCTCCATTATTTCACTTCCTGTTTCAATTGGCTGGTTCTCAGAAGCAACAAAGCTTTGTGAAGATGATTCTTCTATCTTGGCATCAGAGGCAGATAATTCTAATAGACAATCCATGGCATTTTCAACTGTACAACAAGAACAACAATAACAACAACAAAAATACATGTAAATATTGAAAAATTAAAATCCAGGGAAAATACTGGGTTTTGCCTTGAAAGGAATACAGAGAAATTTATACATATTCGAGTCATCTTTTAAAAACTAATATCTTACTGATATAACAAAGTCTGCCTTAGCAAAAAAGTTTTAATGATGGAGACATGCAATGCTGTTCTTTTAGACAAATAATAAACTATCGTCCAGTATACAGTCTTCAATTAAGTATAAATATCTAGAATTATATGTGTTAGGGTTATTTATAAAGGTCCTAAAGTCAGTTGATTTATTCAATAACTACCTACTACATGTTCTTTTAAGCATTGCATATTTTAAGTACATGTTCTAGTAAATCTAATTTATAGAGTCCATACTAAAAATTTCACTTAAATCAAAAAAATATTTTTATGAGCATGTACTACATATCAGAAATACTTTTTACAAAAACAATTAAGAGTCTTTACTACATTCAAAGGATTTTGCAGTTTAATGGAGACTGAAGAAAATTACATTAGAATATAATTACATCATACTATAAATTGAATGATACATCCTTTTTTTTTTTGGACCCAGGGATTGAACTCAGGGACACTCGGCCACTGAGCCACATCCCCAGCCCTATTTTGTAATTTTTTTTAGAGACAGGGTCTCACTGAGTTGCTAAGGGCCTCGCTAAGTTGCTGAGGCTGGCTTTGAACTCGCGATCCTCCTAACTCAGCCTCCCAAGTCGCTTGGATTACAGGCGTGCGCCACCACGCCCGACAATACATACTTTTGAGAGTGTACAAATGCTATAGCAGTGTATGGGAAACTAAGGAAAGATTTTAAATAACGGGATATGTGAACTGACACTTGAAGATTAAAAATCAGCTTGCCAAATGGAAGGAAAAGGTAAGCCAATCTTGAAAACACAAAGCATGTTTAAAGCGTTAAGAGAAGTTGGTTGGAGAGTGGGTACATAGTGGTATATCCAGTGGATAAGAAAAGAAGATAAAACTGGAAAGGGAGATGGGGTTAAATTGAGAAGGGTCCTATATGGCATGCTAAGAAATATTAATTTATTTTCTAAGGGAACTTGAAGGGAAATTTAACAGTTACAGCATTTGAGCTAGAAGTTTCTACAAATCGCCTCATTGAATCCTCAAAGAATACTATGAGGTATATCATCCTGGAAATAGATGAAGACAATGAAGCTCAAAAAGTATACTGACTCAGCTCAAGTCACACAGACAGTAAGCCAGGACTGGTGTGTCTGACTCCAATGCTGAGCTCTTTCTGTAATGACAGATGAGCAACCATTAGAATTTTTAAGTATTTAGGGTTGGGATTGTAGGTCAGTAGGAGAACACTTGCTTAGATGCATCAAACTCTGGGTTTGAACCCCAGCACCACAAGAAAAGTTATTAAGCATTTGAAATTGAGGGGGGGGGGCGGTTATTTTATTTTTGAGGATTTTTTTTCTTGTTTTGTTTTAAAGAAGATAAATGTGGAAATGGCACAGCACAACAGGTAACAGCTCTGGTCTGGAGTCAGAACACCAGCATTTAAATTCCTACTTGCTGGCAACATCACTTTGAACAAATCAGTTAGCTTCCCTAAGCCTCACATTTCTCATTTGTAATATTGGGATAATAAAAGTACCTACCTCATAGGTTGTTGTGAGGACTAAATGAGATAATCCATGAAAAAGTGCTGTGCACAAGGACTGGCACCTAGTAAGCACCCAATTAATGTTCCCTTAAGAAGAAAAACAAAGAGGGATTGGAGGGGGCAAACCTGGCAGAAGGATCAATTAGGAAATCATATCAATACTACAAAGGCAAGAAGCCCTAAAAATGGAAAAAAGGAAAAAAGAAAGAAAGAAAAAGAAAGCAAATAAGAGGTATTTCTATGAAAAAAATCTACATGATAGAAAAACCAGAAAAGATCAACTTAAAAAACTAGCATGTATATAACAAAAACAGTATTAAGTAAAAATAAATACAAGCTTAAGATAGGTAATTATCAAACAAAAAGTCTTAAACAGACTGTTGGAAAAAACTTAAACTATGGTACAAAAACAAAAATATGAATGGACAATAAATATAAGAATTAATGAAAAATCATCTACAAAATGTTCAATATTCCTCTTTATTTAAAAAAAAACACAAATTAAGGTACAATTTATTACTATTAAAATCTTAAAACAAATCTACACAATGCTGAAAAGGTTGTGATGAAAGCACTACACTTATACCGTGCCAGTGATATTACAAATCTGCATACCTCATTGGTGAGTAATTTGGCAGTGTATTTCCAAGGGTTAAAAACTGCTCTTACCCTGTGACGCAGAAAATAAAACTTTGGGACTAAGAAAAAAAAGCCAAAAGGAAGAAAGAGACTATTTTTATCAAGGTGTTCTTCACAATATTAATTATTCATGAAAAACTTAGATAAATAAGTTACAGCACAATTTCTCACTGGAGTACTGGAAAACTGCTGGAAATAAATGAAGGTTGTAGAACATTGAAAAAGTGTTTATGCCATATTAAGTTTAAAAAACAGAATATAAAATGTCATCAATGTTGTTATTCAAACTACTGAAAATACCAAATGTTTATGAACAAGGTCTACAGAAGATTCTGAAAAGAGAAATAAGTTCTTTGTTAGGATATAGGATAATATGGTTTCCTTATGATTTCCCCATCCTATGTTAATGTATATGCAATAAATTTAAAGACACCAAAATTAGAAAATAAATGTTGATGTCACTTACAAAATTCTACACACCATCATTTCTGAGCACCAAGTGTACTGCATAAACCTGGTTTTCTGCATACATATCAAAGTACAATAGGTAAAATATGCTCATATGACAGCTCACACAATGAATGAAAATGGAAGGATACCATGTATTGCAAAACCTTCAAATCTTCACTTTACACTAATCATGGCCAATAATAGTAAGTATCAACATGTAATTTACTCATCTAGTCAAATTAATACAGGCCCTCTTGTCTGCAAATATACTTGTAAACAATTTATCCCAAGTTACTAATAATCTACTATACTAAGACTTTGCCAAAAAAAAAAAAAATTCAATCCTCAACCAAAAAGTCCTATAAAATGTATGCTATTATTTTTTTATTAACAGATTAGAAAACTAAGACTCAGAGAGTTTAGAAGAACTGAAATCCAACCCAGACCTCTCGAGTCCAAAGCCAATGTTTTGAAATGACACTATTAGCCTCAATTCTTAATCAGCTCTTACTTCTATAATTGTAAATAATTACCTAGTCATTCAAGAAATATCTGCTAACTTCTACTATGGGTCATTTGATTTCAGGAGTTGGGAATATAGAAATAAAACAAAAAGCTTTTAAAATCTCTGTCTTCATGGAGCTTACATTCTAAGACACTGGCTCTCAAGCAGGTACAATTATGTCTCCCAGGGGACAAATGATAATACAGGGAAATATATGTGATTGTCACAACTAGGGGTTGGGGTGCTACTGGCATCTAGTGAGTATAGGCTAAGGATGCTACTAAACATTCTATAATGCACAGCAGAACCATTCACAACGAAGAATTACCAGTCTAAAATGTCAACAGTGTCAACCTGTTCTAGAGGAAAGATTAAAAAAATAAATTGTAGAATAACATCTATACATGCCTCTCACATCTAGAACTATACATTTCTTAAGAGCAGGAACTATGCTTTATTCTTCTTCATATTCCTCCTAATACCAAACTTAGTACCTTGCCCAGGGCAAGAGCTTAGAAAATGATGAACAAAAGGGAAACAGGACAGTTACTTTTCTATATTACTACTGATTATGGCATATATATATGAAGT
Organism: Glaucomys volans; assembly: GCA_020662805.1. Taxonomy (NCBI): domain Eukaryota; kingdom Metazoa; phylum Chordata; class Mammalia; order Rodentia; family Sciuridae; genus Glaucomys; species Glaucomys volans. Next base: position 439,157 of record JAJEJO010000888.1, on the reverse strand, counting down.
CTTCTTATTAGATGCAAAGGGTTCAAACTGAACTTTTTCTCACCTTTGAAATCACATTCAGAAAGCATCAAATATACTACATCAGGATCCAGATCAGAAAACATCTCTGAGATACTGGTGAAGAGTTCTTCCTGATCAATGTTTGTCTCACACATGGAAGGAAGAGTAGTGGTTGATTCCTCATGACTAGCAAGACTGGATACGACAACTTCCTTAGAGTTTGTAGTCTTCCGAATAGGATTTCCCCCAAGATTTTTCCTTTTCCTTGGCATTCTGACTTCCAAAACTAAAATGTTTCCCTTTTTTAAAAAAATTTAAGATGTTTGATATTAAATCATAATTCAAAGAAAATAGCGTTAAAAATCTTGCACAATCCAGTGGTAATAGGACCTAAAATAGAAAGCAAGTAAAAACACTCAGGCTATATAGTTATATTTCTATTTCTAAAACTGGAATGACATCATTATTTAATGCTAAGAAAGTACCATCAACTCTGGAAGCAAAGCCAAAAAAACAGTTGAACAATTTCTCTCTCCAAAATATTCCAGTTTTGCCAGGATTGAACATGTTAAATAAAAATTAAGATATTAACAAAACATAATATTCAGAACAGTGAATACACTGTGTGAAGCACAGTGACTACACTGTTTTAATACCATTATTTCATTTTAAACACACAAAACAGCATCCGTAAATACAATTAGAATGCCTATTGAATCTACATTCATATGTCTAACAGGCATCATAAACTTAACATGTCCAAAACTGAGCTCCTGATCACACCCTTGGAACCTGTTCTTCCCAGTCTTTCCCATCTCTGTTAACATAACTCTAGCCTTCTAATTACTCCTGTCAAAAATCTTGGAATCATCTTTGACTCCTCTCATCCCACATCCAATGGTAAGTCAATTTTGCCAACAGAACCCACAAAATGTTTTCAGGATCTGATCATTCTTTACCATCTCCACTGCTACTACCCTAGACTCAGCTACCTCAGACTCTCACCTGGATTAATCTGACAAATCAATCTCCCTGCATCCACCCTTGCCCCTTTAGTCTATTTTTAGCACAGCAGGCAGAGTGACTCAATTAAACCCTAGCCTGGTTCATATCGCTTTTCTCCTACTCTATCCACTAGCTTTCCAACTCGCACACAATGAAAAGAAAGAGCCCTTAAAATGGCCTTAACCAATAAATACATTAAAAAAAATACATTTAAAAAAAATAAATAAATAAAATGGCCTTCACCCAGACACTTGTTACCTCTGTACTGTCATCTCCAGATCCTCCTTCTCTTGCTCATACTATCGCTTCAGACCCACTTAGCCTCCTTGCTTTTACTCACACACTCCAGCCATGCTCACACCTGAGAACCTTTACACCTTGGCTCCAGATACCTGAACTACTTTTTCCCAAGGTACTTACAAGATATATTTCCCCACCCCCTTCTCATCATTATTCAAATGTTACCATCTCAGAAACTCAGTCATCTAATTCCTTTCTCTACCTGAATTTTTTTGCCTAAGACTTATCTTCTAACATAGTATGTTTTATTTAACATTGTATTTACTATCCACAATCCAGTAAAATGTAAGCTCCACAAGGGCAGTGACTCATATATTGGGAATAAAACTACAGAGAATTTGCTTGTTTTATCCACTTGGATGTATCCAATAGACATTTCAGACTTACCATGTTCTTCCCCAAATCTACTCTAACCATCTAGTCTAACTACCCTCATCTTTCACCTGTATTCCTGTCTCCTAACTTATCTCCCAGTTTGTACCCTTGTCCCCTAAAGTCTATTTTCAACATACCTACTAAAATGATCTTTATACAACCTAGGTCAAATTGAATCAGGATCTATTTTAAATTCTCAAGTTGTTCTCCGTGTCACTTGGAGTAAAAGCTAAAGTTTTTTCAGTGGCTTCCCTCCCTGCTAACACTTTTCTTAATTTACTTTTCCCCAGATATTTGCATCACTAACTCCCACACTCCTTCAAGTCTCTGTTCAAGTATCATATTCAATGATTTTTTTTTCTAACTCTCCAATTGAAAATCCAATACCCCACTCCCTCTGCCCCAATCTCTCCTTCCTGCTAGCCACCCATTGCCCTTGTCACCTTCTAACATACTATAAAATTTACCTTTTAATTAAACTTGTGTCATAGCTCTTTCCACCTTCCAGAATTGCACTGTCAACATGGCAGCCACCAGTCACATGTGCCTATTTAAATTTAAATTAATTAAAATTAAATGAAATGACATTTTTATATGTTAGATAAGTAGAATGCAGAGCAAAGAAATTACCAGAGACAAAAAAAAAAGTAGGTTAAATAAAAATAAAGGATCAATCCACTAGAAAGACATAGCAAACCTAAATGTCCACATACTCAACAAGAGAGCTATCAAACAGGTAAAGAAAAAACTGATAGAACTGAAAGGACAAAAAGATAAATTCACTGTAGTTAGAGATTCAATACTACTCCAATAACAGTTTATAGAACTAGACAGAAAATTCCAAGGATATAGAAATTCAACACCAACAATTAAGAATCTAATCAACATTTCTAGAAGAACAGCAGAACATATATTCTTTTCAAATGCCCACAGAATATCTACCAAGACAAACCATAACCTAAGCTACATAACAAATCTTACCAAATTTAGTAGAACTGAAAGCATAACAATTTGTACTCCACACAGAATCAAACTAGAAGTCAATAACAAAAGGATAACAGAAAAATCTCCAATTTGGAACCTAATATTCTTCTAAATAATCCATGGATCAAAGATGAGGTGTAAAGAAAAAAATTTTAAATATGCAGAACTGAATCAAAATGAAAATACATCATATCAAAAATTTGCAGGACACAGCTAAAGCAGTAATGACAGGGAAATATGTAGTGCTAAATGCACACATTAGAAAAGAAACATCTCAAATCAACATAGATGCCCCCAACACGAGAACCTAGAAAAAACAGAAGGAAATGAAAAAGGTAAGAACAGATAGCAAGGAAAATAGGAGAAAGAGAAAATCAATTTTGAGAAGTACAAACTGGTTAATTGAAATAAATCAATAAAATTCACAAACCTCCAGATAAAAGAATAAAAATTATCAATATCGAGAATGAAAAAGGAGTATCATTACAGACCCTGACGATATCAGTATACTAGTAAAGGAAACTATGAACATTTATACACACAGAAGTATGTATAATAACCAATTTCTCAAAAACCACAGTCTACCATTCATTAGATAAAAGACCTATAATTTGCCAGGTTCAGTGGCTCAAGCCTATAATCTCAGTGGCTAGGGAGGCTGAGGCAGGAGTATCACAAGTTCAAAGCTGGCCTCAGCAACTTAGCAAGGCCCTAAGCAACTGAGTGAGATCCTGTCTTATAATAAAAAACGAAAAAGGGCTGGGGATTTGGCTCAGTGGTTAAGCACCTCTGGTTCAATCCCTGGTACCAAAAAAGAAAAAAAAAAAAAAAAAACCCTATAATTGTAAATGAAATTTAATACACGATTTTAAAACTAAATAAATATTTTATGTATCTATCTCAGGATCAAATGGAGAACTCTAACATTTTTAAGAAAAATTAACATTAATTCTACACAATCTCTTCTAGGAAATAAGGGGAGGGAACACTTTCACAATTCATTTTATGAAGCTACTACTACCCTAATACCAAAATCAGAAGCCTGGGGATGTAGCTTGGTGGTATAGCTTGTCTAGCACACCTGATGTGTGCTAGCCAAAAAAATACAGACCAATTTCCCTCTTAAATGCAAATATAAAAATCCATAACAAAATATTAGCAAATAAAATTCAGCAATATGTAAAAAGAATTATATACCATGAAGCTTATTCCAAAGATGCAAAACTGGTTCAATATTCAAAAATTAGTGCAATCTACCATATTAACAGGTTAAAGAATAAAAATTACATCAATCAATACAGGAAAAAAATCTAACAAAATTCAACACCCATTCATAATTTTTAAAAAATCTACCAGAAAAACAGGAATAGAGGGGCACTTCCTCAACTTGACAAATAACATGTACAAAAAAACCTACAGTTGGCTGGGTATGGTGGCCCATGCCTATAATCCCTGCTAAGGTAGCTGAGGCAGGAGGATCAGAAGTTTAAGGCCAGCCTGGGCAACTTAGCAAGATCCTATCTCGAAACAAATTTTAAAAAAGGTTTGGGGAGTTAACTAGGGATAGAGCAATTGCCTAGCTTGTGCAAGGCCCTGGGTTTGATCCCCAATACCACCACCACCATTAAAATAAAAAAAAAATTAAAATTCTACAGTTAACATTATATCGAGTGGTAAAATACTAAATGCTTTCCTCCTAAAATAAGGAACACAATGAGGATGTCCACTCTCATCACTTTTATTCAATAATGCTAGAAGGTCTAGCTTGTGAAATAAGGGATTAACAAAAAGAAAAAGAAATGAAACACATATAGATCAGAAAAGAAGGAATAAATCTGTCCCTATTTACAGATGATGTGGTCATCTGCATAGAAAATTCTAAGGAATCTACAAAATATCCAACAAACAAGTGAGTTCAGCAAGGAAACAAGAAAGAAAGAGAGAGAGAAAGAGAAAGAGAGAGAGAAATTACACAAAAAAAATCACAGTTACCTCTACTAGCAATGTACATGGACACAGAAATTTAAAATACAATATTCATAATCACTTCACAAAAAAATGAAACACTTAAGTACAAATCCAACAAAAGAAATGCAGGACTTTTATGATGAAAATTACAAAACAGTGATAAAAGAAACCAGATCTAAATGAATGACAAGACACAGCATGTTCACAGACTGAAAGACTCAACGTGGTAAAGATATCAATTCTTCCCATATTTATACATAGTTTTAACACAATTCCTATCAAAATGCAAGAGATTGTTTTACAGATATAGACAAGATTATTCTAAAATTTATAAGAAAAAGAAACTACAGCTAGAACAATTTTGAAAAAGAATAGGGTGGGAAGGATCAATCAACCTGATTTCAAGAGTTCTTAAACAACTACGATAATCAAGTATGTATGGTATCAGCAGAGTAACAGACATGTGGACCTGATAACAGACTATAAATCTGGGAATACAGAAAACCCAAAAATGGCCAACATATATATCCCCAACTGATTTTTGATAAGAGTGCAAAAGAAATTCAATGGAGAAAATAGTCTTTTCCTTTTTTTTTTCATATTTTTTAGTTGTCAATGGATATTTAATTTATTTATTTATATGCAGTGCTGAAGATTAAACCCAGGGCCTCACACATGCCGGGCAAATGCTCTGCCACTGAGCCACAACTCCAGCCCCAGCCTTTTTAATAAATGATACTAGAAAAAGAAGACATTCAGAGGTAAAAAACATAAAGCCTGACCTAAGTCTCACACTTTACAGAATACTTAACTCAAAATGGATCATAGATTTAAATGTAAGAAATAACAGGGTGCTATGGCGCATGCCTATAATTCCAACTACTAAAGAGAATGAGGCAGGAGGATCTCAAGTTCAAGGTCAGCCTCAGCAATTTAATGAGATCCTGCCTCAAAATTAAAAAATAAAGGGCTGGGAATGTAGCTCAGTTGGTAGAGTGCTTGCTTCGCATGCACAAGATTCTGGGTTCAATCCTCAGTACCACAAAATAATAAATAAATAAATGTAAGATATAAAACTTTCAGGGGAAAAATCTGGAGAAAATCTTCAGGATCTAAATTTGGGGGGTGGCGGGGAAACACCAAAAGAATGATCCATAAAAAGAAAACCTGATAATTTGCACTTCAAAATAAAAACTTGCTCCATGAAAGATCCCTTTAAAAAAAGAAAAAAAGAGGGCTGGGGCTGAAGCTCAGTGGTAGAGCCATCACCGAGCAGTGTGAAGTCATGAGTTCCATCTTCAGCACCACATAAAAATAAAATAAAGATATTGTGTCCACCTACAACTAAAAAATATAGATTAAAAAAAAAAGATCTCCTTAAGAGGATAAAAAGACAAGATACATACTTGGGAGAGAATATTTACCTACTACATATGTGACACGGAACTAATATCTACAATACTGTAAAGAACTTATTAAAATTTAACAGCCAAAACAAACAATTCAACTAGAAAATCAGTGAAAAAGAGAAAACATTATACCAAAGAAGCTATACAAATGGCAAACAAACAACCTTCAACATCATTATCCATTAAGTAAATGCAAATTAAAACTATGAGATATTACTTACCTATTAAGTTGGCTAAAATAAAATATATTGAGAACACCAGACACTAGATCATTCATGTTGTTGACTGGAATGTAAAATAGTACAGTCACTTTAGAAACACTGGCAGTTTTTAAAAAAATTAAATATGCAACTACCATACAAGTTGCACTTCTGGATTTATCCCTGAGAAATGAAAAACTATATTAGCCCAAAACTGTAGGCAAATGCTTACAACAGCTTTATTCATAATAATAAAAAACTGGAAACAACTCTGATGTCCTAATGGATGAATGGTTAAACCAGATATGATCCATCCATTCCATGAAATATCAGTCAGCAAAAAGACTTGACACATACAACAACCTGTATAAAATTTCAGAGAATCACACTAAATGAAAAAAGCCAACCCTAGGAGGTCATATACTGAATGATTCCACTTGTATAATATTCTAGAAATCACATAATTATAGACATGGAGAACAGATTAGTGGTTCCAAGTCTTGAGAAAGGAGTAAGAGAGGGAGGAAAAATGAGAAATAGAGCACAGTGGTACATGCCTAGAATTCCAGCAATTTGGGAAGTTGAGGCAGGAGGATCACAAGTTCAAAGCCAGTCTCAGCAATACAAAGAGGCCCTAAGCAACTTAGTGAGACCCTGTCTCAGAAAAAAAAGGAGGGGTGGGGATGTGGCTCAGTGGTTAAGTGCCCCTAGGTTCAATCCCTAATACAAAAAAAAAAAAAAAAGAAAAGGAGGAATGGCTATAAATGGCCTGAGGAATTACTGTATCTTGACTATATTAATGTCTACACCCTGGTCATGATCTCGTTCTATATTTTTACAAAGGGATATCATTTGGGGAAACTGAAGAAGTGGCGGGGCAGGGAGGCAAAGAGGAGAAAAAACAGTAAGGATGCAGATTTAAGCCACACAATACACATAACTAGACTTAATATCTATTAAATACTGCACCCAAATAACCACAGTATACTCTTTATTTTCATCCACACATGAAATTATGCTAGAAATTAGCACCAAAAATATAATTAGAACCCAATTGCTTGAAAGTTAATTAAATACAACTCTACAAGTGAGTCAAGGAAGAACTCACTATGTTCATTTACAAAATATTTTCAACCAAATACTTTAGTTGTATCCCACAGGATAGGATATCATAAAGTCATGCATAGAAGACAATATGTAAAAACATGTATATTAGAAAAGAAAAATGACTGAAAAAAAATAATCAATGATGGAAGCATCCATCATTCCCAAGCAATTGGGAAAAACAGTGAATCAAATTGAAAGAAACTATAAAGAAGAAAAACAAAAGAGCAGAAAATAAAAAAAACACAAAAGGTGATCAAAATTAAGATGACGCTGGGCATGCATCTGTAACCCCAGGTACTTGAGAGGCTGGGACAGGAAAACCACAAGTTTGAGGCCAGCCTGAGTAACTTAACAAGACTCTGTATTTAAAAAAAAAAAAAAAAACACTTTTTTTGTCTCGAAAAAATTTAAAGGGCTGGGTATGAAGCTGAGTAGTATAATTCCCCTGGGTTCAATCCTAAGTAATGGGGGAAAAAATGATTAATCTCAACCAGGCAGGTGTGTCCAGAAGCTGAGGCAGGGAGATAGCTTGAGTCCAAGAGTTTGAGTTTAAGATCAACCTGGACAACATAAAGTAGAAAAGAAAGAAAGAATGGAATGAAGAAGGAAGACAGGAGAAAGAGGCAACACTTTGTAGCTCACTTTATGAAGTCAACCTAAGCATGATACCTAAACCTTAACAAATACTTTAAAAGAAAGAAAAATAACAGGGCAGGAGGTGTAGCTCAGAGGTAGAGCACTTTCCTAGCACATGCAAGTTCCTGAATTCCATCCCCAGCCCCACAAAGAAAGAAAAAGGAAAATTACAGTCCTGTTTCACTAATGAAAACACATGCAACTTTCCTAAACAAAATTTTAAAGTAGAGATGAATAAATTATGAGTGATAGGTTATAGAATATCAAAGTTACATTAGTGACTTACAGAAAGAATAATGCAGCAATTTATTTTAAAGATATAAGGCTGTTTCAACATTTGAAAATCAATGTAATTCCTGACATTAATAAAGAAAAATCACATAATCAACTCAATGTATACTGAAAAAGCATTTGAAAAGCCAACATTCCATTTATGACAACTCTACACAAACTAGAAATAAAAGGAAAATGATAAAAACACATACTAAAAACAAAACAAAAACCCTCACAATTATAAACTGCTCAAAGCTTTACAATCAGAAATGAAACAAGGATTTCTTTTATTACCACTTCCATACTCCATTGTACAAGAAGTCATACCCAGCATATTAAAACTTGAAAAGGAAATAAAATTTGTAAGAATAGGACATGAAGAAATAGAACTACCATTATTTTTAGATTTTTGAGTGCACACAAAATCCCAAAGAATCTATAGATTAGTAATCAGATAGTTTAGCAAGGCTGATGAGTTGTATTTCTTTATACTAGCAACCATTAGAAAACAAAATTAAATCTAAAGGTCAATTCTTATCTTTCCATACCTACCACATCAGTATTTTCACAGCTGATGGATAATCCCCCCTGTCCTGAGAACTTGCCCTCCTCTCCTGAAGACATTGCCACTCTCAGGCTTTTCTCAACTCCCAATTTGAAAACTGCTCTGAGAATCCAACTAAGCCCTGAAGCCGCTTCTTTCTCATTGACCCTTTTGGTTATCACATCCAGTCTTATGGTTTTAAACATACCAACCTTTCAACAAATTGACATCTCAAATAATACCTCTTTCCTGACTCCAGACATCAAACTACCCACTGAACATCTCTACTTTATCTATCTAATAAACATCCCAAACGAGGCATGTGTAAAAGTAATCTGATCCTCCACTAACGACCTGCCCTAACTAGTTTTCAAAATCTCAGTGAGTGATAATTTCCAATTGTTGAGACCAAAAAGACAAGAGAGTTACTCATGCCTCCTCTTTCCCTCACACCTCATATCTATTCATCGTTTAGCAAATCCTGCCACTTCTAACTTCAAAAACACATTTAAAATCCAAACATTTCTCATCACCTCCATCACTATTCACCTGGTTCAAAGAGCATCATCTCTCAACTGATTTTGTTTTTAAGTGTGTTAGCTCCCAATTATCTTCTTTATATCAGTTTTATTAAAATATAATATACAAACTATAAATTCACCATTTGGGGTTTCTTTCTATTTTCTCTGTGTGTGTGTATTGCAGGGGATTAACCCAGGGCCTCAGACATGCTAGGCAAGCACTTTACCACTGAGCTGCACCCTCAGCCCCAAATTCACCAACTCTGAAGTACACAATTCAGTGGTTTTAACTATATTTACAGAGTTGTACAACTATCACCACAATATAATTTCAGAATATTTCTACCACTCAAAAAGAAACTCCATACCCTAATCGCTGACAATCACAACTTTACTTTCTTTTTTTGGGGGGGCGGGTGGTACTGGGGCTTGAACCCAGGGGCACTACACCACTGAGCCACATCCCCAGTCCTATTTTTGTACTTTATTTAGAGACAGGGTCTCACTGAGTTGCTTAGCACCTCGCTAAGTTGCTGAGGCTGACTTTGAACTCGAGATCCTCCTGCCTCAGCCTCCCAAGTGCTGGGATTATAGGCGTGAGCCACCACGCCCGGCCACAACTTTACTTTCTGTCTCTGTACACTTGCCTACTATTCTGGGCATTTATATAGATGGAATCATACAATGTGACCTTTTATGAGTGGCTACTTTCACTTAGTCTAATGTTTTCAAAATTGCAACCAGCCTGTATCAGTCCTTCATTCCTTTTTGTACTAAACAATATTCTATAGTATAAATATACCAGATTTAACTTACTTATTCATCAGTTGATGGACATTTGAATATTATGAATAATGTCACTATGAATATTAACGTATTAGTTTTGTGTGAACATATGTTTCCATATCTTAGGTATATAGCTAAAGGTGGAATTGCTAGATCACAAGGCACCATAAACAAAAGGTTTGGTTTGATTAGTTGATTGAGGATTGAACCCAGGGGTGCTTTACCACTGAACTACTTCCCCAGTTCTTTTATATTTTATTTTGAGACAGGGTTTTGCTAAATGGCTGACACTAGTCTCAAACTTTCGATCCTCCTGCCTCACAGATTCCCAGGTTGCTGGGATTATAGGCATATACCACTGCATCTGGCTCCATGTTTAACCTTTATGGAACTACCAGACTATTTTCCAAAGCAGTTGCATCAATTTCAGTTTCTACTAGCAATGTATAAAGGATTCAGATTTCACTACATCCTCACCAATACCTGTTATTAACCTTCTTTTTAATTATGGCCATTCTAATTGGATCTAGCTTGATCTAGTTAGTTTTGATTTGTATTTCCCTAATGCTTTCTACCATAATTACAAGTGCTTACTGGCATCTGAAGAAAGAAAATATATTCTTTGAAGAAATGTCTATTCAGATCATTTGCTTGTTGTTAAATCTGTTAAGCCGAAACCAGATTTGTCAGACTCTATAAAGTACAGCATCTTTTTAGATCCACAAGATGGAATTTTAGGCAGCCATTAAAGATTATATTTTGAGCTGGGGCCCTTTAGTCCCAGCAACTTGGGAGGCTGAGGCAAGAGGATTGCTTGAGACTAGGAGTTTGCAGACAGCCTGGGCAAAACAGCAAAACCCCATCTAAAAAAACAAAAAAGACTATGTTTCGGACATTATGTAATTGAAGCTTTTTTTTTTTTTTTTTTTTTTTTTTGGGCCTGGGATTGGAGTCAGGGACACTCTACCACTGAGCCACATCCCTAGCCCTATTTTGTATTTTATTTAGAGACAGGGTCTCACTGAGTTGCTTAGGGCCTCGCTGAGTTGCTGAGGCTGGCTTTGAACTCGCAATCCTCCTGACTCAGCCTCCCAAGTCGCTTGGATTACAGGCGTGCGCCACCACGCCCAGCTTAATTGAAGCTTTTTTAAAGACAACGTTAGAATACAACCTATACAGATGCCCAAATGGGACTGAAATTACACAAGAATGGATAAAAAGATTATAGATAACTTTATTTTGTACATACTACTTTTGCATTTTCCAAATGATCTATAACATACATTTTTAATAATCATGGAAAAAAACAACAATCACTATCATTAATTAAAGGTGAATTGTGAACTTTAAGCTTTCACCAGTGTGCAAACTATGTATCTCCTTAACTCTTTTTTCTTTGTCTGTTGGTATTTAAAAAAAAGAAAAACTAAACAAATAGATAATCTGAGTATCCAACTAGTGTTTAGAGAAAAAAATATGATATATAAAACATACAAAGTTGGCACTATCTCCCAATCACCATTTTTGCTTTATATATCTAATTTATTTAAGTCCCACTTATTCTACTATAAGTGATGCTCATGTTTAACTCTTTTACTATCTGATCTTATGTATCATCATTTTTCCATGAGAGCCTCATTATTAAGGCACAAGTTTAAACAAGCATATATAGTTTCTTCACAAACAAACCTGACCTTAATAGAAGTATATTCTAAAAGGATATGGAAAATAAGAATGAGTAAGATTTGATATATTTTTGAGAAATGTGAAAAGACTGGCTTATATAAACAAACTAAAAGCAGATTATTATTAATACTATGAACATAAATTCCACATATACTCATTTTCCAAACCCTCTACCTCTAATATTCAATTTTAAACTAACAGAGAAAATAACTGATACTTACTCCCTGATAATCATACCATTCCAGCACAGTTCAAGCAGAGGTCTTATCAACTCTAGTTTTGTTTGTTTATTTGCAGTACAGGGGATTAAACCCAGGTGCTTGCATTATGTTAGGCAAGTACTCTACCACTGAACTACACTTCCAGTCTTTTTAAAATTTTGAGACAAGTTCTTGCAAAGTTTGCCAAAATATGTTGGGTGCAGTGGCACACATCTACAATTCCACCTACTTGAGAGGCAGGAGGATCATGAGTTTGAGGCCAGCCTGGGCACCTAAGTAAGACCCTGTCCCCAAAATTAAAAATAAAAATGACTGGGGTTAGGTATGGTTATGCAAGACTATACTCATAGCAACTTGGGAAATTGAGGCAGGAGGATCATAAGTTTGAAGGCAGTCTCAGCAACTTAGTAAGACACTGTTTCAAAATAAAAATAAATAAAAAGGCTGTGGTACTCAAGTGCCCTTGGATTTAATCCCCATCACCAAAAAGAAAAAAAAATTTGTCCAACTATACAGAGTGAACATAAACTCTATAGTGGTATGGCTATGGTCAACACTGCCATTAAAGTGGACATACCACCAGGCACGGTGGCACATGCCTGCAATCCCAGCAACTCGGGAGGCTGAGGCAGAAGGATCATGAGTGCAAAGCCCACCTCAGCAGATTAGTGAGGCACTTAGCTACTCAGCAAGACCCTGTCTCCAAATAAAATATTTTTAAAAAGGGCTGGGGACGTGGCTTAAGCACCCCTGGGTTCAATCAATTCTGGCAAAAAAAAAAAAAAAAGAAAGAAAAAAGTGGACATACTAATAATGCCACTTAAAACAAAAAACAAACAAAATATAAATCTCCAACTGAAAATCCCATCAACACAAAAAATTTCCCATATCATTTTATGAATAAATCTGTTGTTATATGTAGTGTATTATAGTACTAGTGACTTTAAATAACTTACCACTGTCACTGTGAAATAACATCCAAAAATTAATATATTTCTATAACAACAAAGATGTTCTGGAGGCTGGAGATGTTACCCAAAGGTAGAATATTTGCTTAGGATGCACAAGGTCCTGGGTTCAATCCCCAGAACCACCCCCCACCATCCACACATACACACCAATTCTATTAATACTCATTATCAGCTATTTAGGAAGAACAGGCTTAAGAAAACTTATACTAAAAACCAAATACATTAATAATAAATTAGCTCTTTAAAGTCATCAAAATAAAAGATCATCATCAAAAAAATTTCCCTGTATAGGATCCAAACATGTCATGATTCCAGACAGATCAAAAATCACATCCCTTGAAAACAAATGCTACCAAGAATCAAAACAATCAATCTATACTAGGGGTTAGGTTACCTAAAACATGATTTCAAGTGTACTGTATGATAAGGGTCAAACGGATACTAAAATCTCATGGAAGTACAAAAGGTGTGTCACTACAAAAGACAATATTTACAGAAAATGTAAATAATCGCCTTAAAAGATACTTACAGACCATAAGATTTTTTTTTTTTTTTTCGGTGCTGGGGATTGAACCCAGGGCCTTGTGCTTGCAAGGCAAGCACTCTACCAACTGAGCTATATCCATCCCCAGCCCCATAAGAACTATTATAACTGATAATCGAAAACATCTTAAACACTGATGGAAATGAGGATGGTTAAATTATAGCAAAATCACCTTTTAAATATTACACAGCAGTTAAAAAAAATAGTGTGTAGAAACCAGACAGCATTCTGAGACATACTGCTAAACATAAAAATCAGTTGCTAATATAGTTTTTGTTCAAAGAATGGCAGAAAAATGGATTTGTCTATAATCCTTCAATATTTTCTATAATCTTAACCATTTACTGTAGTACTAGTCTTGCTTAATTATTTTAGAGCCTTCTATGATTAGTTTTACTGACATATTTTCTATTTTTTTTCAGTAGACATGTTTTCTACATGGTTTGTCTCCTCAGATCCAAAAGAATCTGAGATGCTGTAGGAATACGCAAATACAGACTCAAAGCCCAGCTTCATCTGCAACATTGTGGAATAGGACTGTACATTATGTGGAAGAGCCCTGTGCTCTCCTACATCAGCTGAACAGAGCCTGGAGAAGGGGTGTCTACATTGGAACCAACTTACAATTTCATCCACGTATGTTTGTCTCCCCAACAAGCCATATTCCTTGAGAACATGGATCATAACATATACTCCAATCTAGAACTCCATGCATAAAATAAGCACACAAATAATAATCATGGATGGCTAACAATATATCAAATGCGAATGAGCAAGAGAGGCACTTTAGAGATAAAGAAATTAAAACATTCATTAAATGGAAAAACTGGGACCACATTATACTTCTCTAAGTCAAGATATTTTATACAACCACCAGCTCCTTTAGAAATTCTACTAAAAAAAATCCATGATTATTTTCCTTCTCTTGAGACACTGTTCTTTTAATCATTCAACTATGCAAATGAAAGCTTGATAATCTATTTGTAAAATACCCTACAATTTTAATAATACTTACCGTCTGTTCGGCATTGATGATACTGACATGCTTAGTAAGACCACAGTTGATACCTGCAAACTCTACACCTCTTCCTGTTATCCAACATAAAGTCTTCTTACTATAAAATAAAATATATATTAAAAGCAAACTCATATCAAATTATAATCCTAAATGAAATCAAATCTAAAATAGAATGTTCATAATATAAATATATATGACATTCCAAAGAGAAAGCCATAAAAAAAGATAAGACAGACTTCATTCATCATCAATGGAAGGAATTATTACACTCTGAAAATGGTTATATAAAGGGAAAAAACTAGGCATTTATTCTGCCTTTTTATGTAGAATGCTATTTCAAAGTAATAAAATAGACCTATTTGATGAGGGAAACCTTTACAGAGGCAGCTAGCTAGCTTAACTCAATGTAAAAAGAAAAATAGAATCCAAAACAAATCGCCATTTTGTAACCCATAATTCTGATAATCATCTAATTCTGATAATCACATTATCACTGATCAAGAATTATCAATGAAAGAGAAAAAAAGAAGTCCCTGTTTTATTGTGTTATGTTAGAATTGTTAGGGTGTAGCTCCTTGGACCAGGGGTTGGTACTATAGTACCATCCCTCAGGCCGTCAGCCAAGTTCCTAAGCCTCTCTTCTCTGGCTCCTCCTTCTACCCACTCCAGCTATCCAGAGCTGAACTGTCCCCTACTTTACCACTGGTCCAACCTGTTGTCTTTTCATCTGTTCAAGAGGAGAATGAAAACAATGAGAACAACTCAAAAAACAAAGTCTGTATGTCAGTTTTTATTTTTTATCACTTGTTTGTAGTTTCAAAAATAAGTGATAACAGAACCTCCAAAAAAAAATTGTCAATGAGGAGCTGGGGTTGTGGCTCAGTGGGAGAGCAATTGCCTGGCATGTGTGAGGCACTGGGTTCAATTCTCAGCACCACATATAAATAATAAAGGTCCATCAACATCTAAAAAAATATTTTTAAAAAAATTGTCGATGAATGCTAAAATCATTATTAGGTGAAAGACAATAGAAATTAACCTGGTTGACGGGATGCAGCTCAGTGGTAGAGCATTTGCCTGATATGCATGAAGCCCTGGGCTTAATTCCCAGCATGCAAAAAGAAAAAAAGAAAGAATTGACCTGGTGCCATATTAACATACCACAATTACTTGCTCAAGGCAAAAAGAAAAATATAACTTTACAATGAAATAATCATCAGTCTGTCACTAACTAACCTTGATGACCAAAGATAACACTGTAATAGTGCAACAAGATATTACTTGCCTCTTAACATGAAATACTATGCAATATGAAGTATTACTAAATGAAATTTCCAAAATGTTTTACCTAAGTCTACTCATACCTTTATATCTAACTCCCAGTTTACAGGAATTACAGGACACTGAGAAAGCAGTCACACTTCATCATTAGGAAGTAAACAGCAATATGAATGTAGTATGGTCTCAACAGAGTTAGCAAGTCAGTATCATAGAGAAGGAGAGGAAGATAGAGAAGAAAGTGGGAGAGTAAGGACAATTTGAACAACCAAATGCAATTGATAGCCCTTGATTGAAACCTGGTATAAAAAAAAAAAAAGCAATGAAGAACATTTTTGGAACAATTAGGGAAACATGAATATGGTATGATTAGGATATATGAAGAAATTATTGATAATTTTACTAAGAATGATAACAGACAGAATATGGTTGCCAAGGGTCAGGGGGAGGGAAAAAAGGGAAGTTGTTCAATGGATACAGAGTTTCAGTTTTGCAAGATGAAAATATGCATATAGTCAACATTACACTTTTAAATGGTTAAGAAAAACCAGGTGCACCTGTAATCCCAGCAACTCAGGAACTCAGGCAGTATCGCAAGTTAAAAGCCAGCCTCAGCAACTTAGTGAGGCCCTAAGCAATTTAGCGAGACCCTGTCTCAAAAAAAACAAATAAAAAGGGCTAGGGGTATAGCTTACTAGCTCACTGGTGGAGTGCCCCTGGGTTCAATCCCCAGTACCACATTTAAAAAACAAAAAACAAACAAAAAAAAAGGATTAAGCTCTAAGAGTTAACTACAAAGAAAAAGAGGTAGTGGTTTAGCAGCGAAATATTCACTCCAGAAAAGTACAATAAAAAATAGAAAAGAAAAGAAAATAGAAATCCTGAAAAATGAATTATATTTAATTGCAACTACACAATTAATTGCCCACCGTGGGTCCCCTGACAAATAACTTTACTAGATCCTGATAGCTCTGCAAATGATGTGCGAAACTTACTCCATCTGTTGCTTTGTATTCCCCAATGAGGATGCATATATCATATCCACTCCCCCTAATTCAACCTGCCCCCTTACCTGCCTAGGGGGCTCTTCTTCCCCATTTCCCCAGGTACTCTATATTTCACTCACACCTAATTATTTGCTTCCCTCATCAGGTAGGCCAATATGATACCTCGGCCTCACACATACTCTGTTCAGAAATCCTTCTTCCTCATCCCATGAAAATCATACTTCTTGGCTCAATGAATTTTACTTCAGGAAAGTTTTCCACTCTCCCAAAATCTGATTTAGATTCAGCTCATACTGCACTCTAGGCATACCTTTATCTTAGCACCTTTGTATTTATTTGTTTAGCCTACTAATATAAGCATCTTACAGATACATGTCTTATTTAGCAAGCAAACATTTGTTATATGCTAGCACAAACCAAAATTCCAATTTAGTACTCTAAAATACCGGACTTACCATTTCAGTTCCTGGAATACTCAGGTCCATAATATAGAGCATCTTCTTCCTACAAATATAGTACCTACAAAGATAAATTCACAATCAGAAGAGTAATTAAGAATTACAATGGAGCCAGGCACATTAGCCCATGCCTGTAATCCCAGCTGCTCAGGAGGCTGAGGCAGAAGGATCAAGGAGTTCAAAGTCAGCCTCAGTAAAAGCGAGGCGCTAAGCAACTCAGCGTGACTTTGTCTCCAAATAAAATACAGAATAGGGCTGGGGATGTGGCTCAGTGGTTGAGTGCCCCTGAGTTCAATCCAGCAACTTCCCAAGACCCTGTCTCAAAACTTAAAAAAAAAGGGGGGCAGGGAGGTGCAGCTGGGCAGTTAAGTGCCCCTGGGTTCAATGCCCCATACCAAAAGTAAAAAAAAAAAAAAGAATTAGAATGGAAGCCGGGTACAGTGGCGCACATCTGTAACCCCAGAGATTTAGGAGGCTCACATAGGATTTCAAGTGCAAGGCCAGCCTCAGCAACTTCATGAGGCCTAAGCAAAGTAGTGAGATCCTATCTCAAAATTTAAAACAATAGAGAGGGTTGGGGATGTGGCTCAGTGGTAAAGCATCCTAAAGTTAAATTCTAAGTACCAAAGAAAAAAAGGAATTACAACAGAGATTCTTTTTGAATGACCAGAACTACTTACTGACCCTACCCAATTTTCTGCTAAGAGAGCCCTAGTCATGTAGGTGACATCACAGACTTAGGGTTGAACTAGGCACAGTTTCTCATCCCCTGAACTACAGGAACTGGTTAGGGGATGGACAGGTGATCAAATTGTCTAGAGCCCCTGACATGAGATTCTAAGTAGACAAACCTATGCTGCCAGGAACTAGTTAGAAGAATGAAGCCCATACATACTCTTAAGTATGGGAAAGGCCCTACCAGGGGAAATTGCCACCCTAGCCCCTCATATTCATCCTTATCATACAATTTCTATTATAAAGTCACATGAACCAATAACACTCCTCCAGGCTATTTCTGTCTTCTACACCCAAAAAAGTCCTAACTAATAAACAGAAACTGAACAGGTGGAAATTAGATGTCAAAAGGTATTTTTCATTCAGGCTATAAATGGGTCTAATATGCCTTTCCTGGCTTTGAAATTTTTCATCTACCAGATACAATGTCCCTGTCCTTTCCCTACAAGATAAACCCTAAAAATACTATTTAATTCCCTTTTTAATATACTCAATGCATCATTTGAAGATGCTCAATTTACCTCTCTCCTTTGTTACAACCTAACCAGTAAATGCTAAGATGACAAATAATCACAGTGTGAAAAGAGAAGAGAGTGCTAGGGTAACAAACTGGAGGCTCATGTAACCCACATGTGTGTCAAAGAGGGCTTTCCCATGGAGGTACTGCTCAGAAACAACCTGAAAGACAAGTATGAGTTAACAAAGCAAAAGAGGAGGTAAGGAGATAAGCTTCTGTACTAAGGCCTATATATTTAATGAACTTAGTATCTTAAGGGAAAAATCAAGTAACTGAATAGGACTAGCATATTGAGGGCAAAGGGCAATAGTGACAAGAGAATGAAGATGTTATTTAGAAGCCAAATCATGAGAGTCCTAAAAGCCAAATCAAGTTCAGACTTAATTCTGAAGGCAATGAAAACCACAACAAAGGTTTTAAGTAGAGGAGTTACAAGCTTGAGTGTGTTAAGATGACTAGCTACAGTGAAGGAAATAAAAAATGGACTGCACAACAAAACTGGAAGCAGGGAGACAGTCAGGAGGCCACCACAGCAACCCAGGTGAAAGATGATACAGACCCTGGAGTAGGACGGTAGCAGTAGAGATTAAGAAAAGGAATATATTCAAGAGATTATTAAAGGGGATGGAGTTGTGGCTCAGTGGTAGAGCGCTTGCCTAGCATGTGTGAGGCACTGGACTTGATTCTCAGCACCATATATAAATAAATGAATAAAAAAATAAAGGTCTATCAACATCTAAAAAATGTTAAAAAAAAGAGATTATTAAAGAAAAATAATAATACAGGGCTGGGGTTGTGGCTCAGTGGTAGAGCACTTGCCTAGCATGTGTGAGGCACTGGGTTCGATTCTCAGCATCACATAAAAAAAAAATAAAGGCATTGTGTTCATCTACAACTAACAACATTTAAAAATAATAATAATAATAATACAGTGGGGCTCAGTGATCAATCAGAACATGAAAGAAAAAAGAATGAACATTAAAAGCGCTGAGGACATACACAGTTCAGTGGTAGAACACTTATTTAGAATGCACAAGGCCCTGAGAAGCAATGCAAAAAGGAAAAAGTAACTACAAAGTAATAGCAAACTAAAGAAAAATATTTTCAAGAAAAAAGACACTTAATAATCATATTTTGGCGGCTTGCTCAGTTTCCAAAAAAAAAAAAAAAAGAGCTTGATCTAATAGATGATCAAAGGTTATCCACCATCAGTCAGTCTAGCGAGGTTTAGCGAAACTGGTACACCCAGGGCCAGTTTTCAGACAAATGTTAACAATGTGGGTTCTTTGATCTAGTAATTTCACTGACTGGTAGTCACAAAAATCTAGCTAATTTAAGATGGACCTAGGGGCCCACGCCTCTAAATCCCAGTTACTTGAGATACTGAAGCAGGAGAATCTACACTTAGCAAGACCCTGTCTCAAAACACAAAATAAAAATAGCTGGGGGTGTAGCTCAGTGGTAAAATGCCCTTTGGGTTCGAGGGGGAGTGAAGAAGGGGGTTTCTTTTTTTTCTTTTTTGGTACTGGGGATTGAACCCAGGAGCAATCCACCACTGAGCCACATCCCCAGCCCTATTTTGTATTTTATTTAGAGACAGGGTCTCACTGAGTTGCTTAGGGCCTCGCGTGATCCTCCTGCCTCAGCCTCCCAAGTGCTGGGATTACAGGCATGCACCACCGCGCCCAGCTGGGGGTTTCAATCTCTTAATTCCATATGTAAACTACTTTTACAGGCACATGATAGATATATACTGCTTCACAAAGCAACCGGCACACATCTAAAATCTCAGTGAGGGCTGGGGATATAGCTCAGTGGGTAGAGTGCTTGTCTCACATGCACAGGGCCCTGGGTTCAATCCCCAGCACCACAAAAAAAAAAAAAAAAAATCTCAGTGACTCAGGAGGCTAAGACAGAGGATCCCAAGTTGAAGGCCAGAGTAAGCAACCTATCAAGACCCAGTTCAAAATAAAAAACAAAAAGTACAGGGGATGTAGCTCAGTGAAAGCAACCCTGGATTCAATACCAAGTTCCAGGGAAGAAGCAGGGCAAGGTGGGGAGGGTGTTAAAAGGAAGGCAAAGTTAGTCACTTTCTAAAGTTCACATTGACTAATAAATAGCCTATCAAAAGACATGCATAGCGGTGTGGTGGCACACGCCTGTAATCCCAGCACTTGGGAGGCTGAGGCAGGAAGATCGCGAGTTCAAAGCCAGCTTCAGCAACTTAGTGAGATCCTAAGCAACTCAGTGAGACCCTGTCTCTAAATAAAAATACAAAATAGGGCTGGGGATGTGGCTCAGTGGTGGAGTGCCCCCGGGTTCAATCTCCAGTACCAAAAAAAAAAGAAAAGAAAAAGATGCATAATCATGAATAATCAAAAAGAAGGAAAGAGGCGCTAATCTTTTTTTTTTTTTTTTTTTTTTTTTTTGAGACAAGGTCCCCCTGTGTTGCTTATCCTGGTGTTTAACCAGCGTCTCAAGCAACGTCTCACCTACAGGCCTGAGCCACCAGGCTGGCTTGAGGGAGAAGAGCTATAAGGAAAATAATTAGCACTTTTAAAAGAAAATGCACCTGGCACTGATATTTATTTAGCTTCTCCATAACATACTATGCCTACTTTAATGCACTTTAATGAAGAAAAAACATGACTTTACCATAACTCAAGTAATTTTTTTCTATATTCAGTATTCCCCTTCTCTCCCCTTCAAAGCAATTAAAGTCAACAGGTGCACAAACTGATATCCTCAAGGACTGTACAGTGACTTGTAGAGTTTTTTTTTTTTAAATAGTTTTACAGGCTTGTCTTTTTTTTTTTTTCTTTACCCGTAGCCTCCCTGCAGAAGAGCAGCCATTTCTATCCTATTCTCCCATCACCTCCAGCATATCCCCTTACCCACACATAGCACTTAAAAAGCCATAGGAATCGAAAATTGATTTAATTTCTGACCTTTGAAAAGAAACGATGTAAAAAAAAAAATCAAACCACGCTTGTCAAAACACGAAACACATGTTTACATTTCCTAAAGGTGTTAAGAATTCTTTTGGAGAAAATTGATGGGTGAGGTTAAAACTAGTTACAAAAGAGAGAAGGTTTGAGAGAAAACACATGAAACAAAAACGAAATGCAAAGGTATCAAAAGATAACAGTTTTTGTTTTGTCTTTTAAGTGGGAGAACAGGCAAGTGGAAACCATTGTTTTCTGAAAAGCCAGGTTCATCTGGATTTTCTCCTCCAAGCTCAACCAATCCCAACCTTTTCTGAGTTAACCAGTCTCCAGGCAAGCCGCGCTTCTTGATTGGCTTAAAGATGTCGAGTAGAAAAGCCAGCCAATCCTGCCTTCAAGCAGAACTGTGCTATGGAGACATTACAACCACTGCATGGCGAGAATGTGTACAAACCTGTCGGTGCTACAAAGATCTGATCCCAGTTCTAAGACGGTTGCCTAAGGGAAGATTCTTTAAAGTCAATCCTGACCGTGATCTGACATCTACAATTTTTCATTCCTCCAGCTCTCTTAAGAGAAAAACTCTTGTAACCAAAATCGAATGAGGATAAACTGTGTCCCCGGTGAGATGACTCACACTATCGAAGTCGATTTCCAAACGGAGAGCTGGGAGTGGGTCCCAAACAGAGAAGAGCTCCACAATAGTCCCAAAGTTGCCGAGGGGGTGGGGAGTGGACGAGGGACTAAGGCGCACAAACATTAGGGAAGGGTACGTCTCCCGGCAGAACCCCAAATCCGAAGGTTGGAGTGAGTGGCTGTGTTTGGATTTGAAGGAGTAAATAAACAGCTCTGCTAGGACTACGTGCTCGGGAAGTGGCCTCAAGTTCCCAGAAGGCCCGCCTGGGAAACACCGAAGGCGCTCGGAGGGGCGCAAGGTCAAGTCCCGGCGGAGTCGCGAGGGGGCGGCCAGGGGGGCGAGAGGGGCGTGTCTGGGGCCTGGAGGCCCGCCAGGCACTGAGAGGCCGGGAAGCGGCCGCGGCGCCCGCCTTCGCCCGGCCTCGGGCGGCGCGCCAGGGCCCGCCTCTCGCCGACGCCTCACTTCCCTTCTGTCCCGCGGCCCGGCCCGCGGGCCGGATAGCCCACGCCGGCCCCCACGTTCGGAGCTTTGCTTTCAGTCGCAGCGCCACCCGCCGCTGCCTCAGGCCCTCCGCTTCGGCTCGGCGCCCCGGGACCCCTTCCCTCCCAGGCCCCTTCCCCGGACCCGCTGCCTGCCTCCCGCCCAATGCCTTTACCTGCTCCTGGAGCGGGCGGAGGGCGCCGAAGCCGGAGCCGCGTCGTCGAGTGTGCGACGCGGCACCGCGGGTCCGCAGCCCTTTCCCGCCGCCGCCACTGCGCTCTCCGGCGCCGCGCAGGGCTGGCGAGCAGCTGCGGCCGCGGGGGGAGACGCGCAACGAGCGCGCGGAGCAGGGAGACACTGCCGCTCTCTGTCCGACCGGGGAAGAGCAGCCTCGCAGGGGCCAGCCGCGAGAGGGCGGGTGGGCGGCTGTGTGGGGAGGGGTCTCGGGGAGCAGGCAATGGCTGCCACGTCGCCAGGTGGATCGCCGCCCTTCGCCTCCCCCACACCCGCGGGCTCCCCGCCGCGACCTCTGCTTCGTCCCGGGGTTCCGCCAGGGCGCGTCGACCCGCCCCGTGGGGCCGGCCCGGGCGACCCGAGCCCGCCGGCGCTCCACCTCTCCCTCTCCCTCAGGGGAGCAAGCCCCGGCCTGGCCGGTTCCACAGGGGGCCCCCAGCCCCCGAGGGCTCGCCCACAAGCCTGTGGCTTTCCCCCTTCCTGGTCAGGGGCACAGCGGGAGGAGCAAGCTCCTGTCGATGGATCAGGTTCTGGGGAAGGCAGGAGCCTTTTCGCGCTGCTGGATGTAGCGACAAGGGGCCCGGAATTCCTGCCAAAATAAGCAGTTTGCTGAACCACGGCAGCAAACCACTCCAGCCCGCGTTACTCTCTCCCAAGCCCAAAAACCAAAACAAATACAAGGTCGTACTAGCCGGTCGAGGTGAGGGAGGAAATGAGAGCCGGGCGGGCCCGCCAGCCTGGGGTCCCGGCTGCAAGTTGGGAGGGTCGGCGGGCGGGCCGGACGGCCCCGCACTGCTCACTGGGGCTGCTCACTCCGGGCCAAGAAGGGCCGCCGCAGCCGCGGCGCCCAGCGGGGAGACAAAGAAGACCGCGGCCGCCGCGGCACGGACGGAGGCTGCCTGCTCCCAACCGGTGTTGCCAACGTGCGGTCTGGACTCGCTGGCGGAAACACAAACCTGCCTGCACGTTTGCCTGTGGAACCGCAGGGACTGGCCTTTGCCCCCTGCAGACCTTGAGTTTTTGTTTTGGTTTTTTTTTCAAGTGCCAAGAAAAAGCAACAGTATTCTCTCTTCCCTTTTGCGATTGCTGTATTATTAGCCTGTCCTCCAAGCCTGCTCGATTTTTCCCCCTGAACTCTGCCTTCCCCGGTTTATTTGTTCTGTGTTCTGACATGAAGTATTCCAGGTTACGAAAAATTCCCACCCTAGCTTTCTGTCTGGTAATGCTGATGGTGGTGGGTTTGCTTGTGGGTTTTTTGTTTGTTTTGGTTTTCTACCTCTGTCCCCTGTGTTTGCAGTTACTTTGTATCCCACTTCAACTGTTTTTTCACAGAAGAGAAATGAAATAACCTCATGACCAAGTGAGTATTCCTTTTCTTCGAGAAGGCATGGTCTGTCAGTTTTTAGGGCACTTGCTATAAACTGAGTGTAAATTCGGTGAAAGTGCAAGTGAATTTTTTTCTTCATTTAGATCTGATTGGTGCCCCTACTCGCACTCTATGAGAACATTCTACTGACTTTTCTAGAAACCTGTACTATTTAAGCAGGGAACTCAGGATGGTAAATTTTCTGACAAAATCACCCACACAGGAAAAAAAAAAACGGGGGGGGGGATGTTTTTCCTTTTTTTTCTTATTTGAGGTCCAGTGTTAAGAAATTACTATGCAAACACCTTTATTAATGCTTTTACTAAATGTCAAAAACAAAAAATTGCAATAACACAGAATCTCAAGATATAAATAGACATTGCTGAGAACCTAATATTAACTTTGCCTCTCAACAGCCCTTAGAAGAGGCTAATAACTGTAATATATGCCACTTTTGAAATGAAAGAACCCTAGTAATTATAAACTTCAAACAAGTCTAGCAAATTAATGTTAATTTTGTTCATATGAAATATGTTCAACATGATAATAAAACTTGAATGTAAATTCTTTGTTTTCCTTTGAACATCTGTCAAGGATTTATCACATCTTAAATCTGAACAATAAGAAATGAAGTGTTTTTAACACTGGAGAAAATATTTCAAGGCACAAAGACAATATCCAGGCTGAAAAATTTTTTAAAACTTCTTTTTCTTTATCAGTAAAAGAAAAACATCAATATCATAAAATTCTGAAAGTCAGACTCAAACGAAGAACAAAGCAATCTTTGCTCAAATTCACAAGGCCAACCTTCCTTTGTGGATGTTTAAACATTTCCTCCTCCCTTATTGGTTCAAATTCTAAGCCAATGGGAAAAGTACAACACATCTTTCAAAGGGAGAGGCAGCTTTAGGTTGACAAGGAATTGTTTTATGCTCATTCACATTCAAGATCATGTATCTTGTAATTTGTAAGAAGAAATGTAAAAATCTTTGAATTATTGAATGTCTTGATGTGGTTGCTACTCCAGCTCACACCCTGCTCTAACCCTAACCCTAACCCTGCCCTCTAAAGAAGACCAGTTGGTTATATTACAATTGATTATGTGATATTATTTAATTCTCTATAATGACAGGTGAATATGAGAAATGGTGAAATACCTACTACTTAAACACTTTTTTAAAAAGCTGAGTCTGGGCTTTTCTAATTTTTGTTTGTTTGTTTGTTTGTTTGTTTTCTTTTGTTTTTTTGGTTTTTTTACAAAGAATCTCATGTTGCTGCCCAGGTGTTGGTCTCCAACTCAAAGGTTCAAGGGATCCTCCCAGATCAGCCTCCTCAGTATCTGGCACTGACTACAGGTATAGGCCACCACACCTCGCTGGTCCTAATGTTTTGGATAAGACTAGCCTTTAAATAATGAAGTTTATGATTGGGAAAATGTCTTCAACTTTTGTAGATAAAATTGGTAAGGCATTATAACTAAACCTTTTTATTGTCTAACCCCACCTTTGGTCTATTTGATGGCTAAATTCTAAAGTTTGTTTTCATGTAGAACATGAGTATGATTTCTTTCCAATCAAAAGTAATCTGTGCCACCTTTATATTCTTATGACTTTGATTTTGACTTGGAGTATTCTAATTAATTATAATTACTTACATATTTATAATCTCCCTCACTAGATCACTAATTCCTTCAAGATAGGTCTGTTTCCCATTCAACCTTATATTCCTTGCTGCCGAACTCAGCCTTGTACAAAACAAACACTCCATGGTTGTTTGCTGAGTGAAAGAATGAAAATGCATTCTCTGTGACAGTATATGGCAAATCAAAAGAAAATCTGTTTCAGGAATTTTTCTTTTTTCATGATAGCTCATAAATTGTTTTCATTCTCAATTAAACTTAGGATAAAATTGTTGCAAGAACTTCACTGAAAGAAAATGGGACAACATATGCTGGAATGCCTGTGTTTTTTTATTTCAAATCTGATGGAAACTGAATATTAGTAATATTGCTATTATCCAAAGTAAGTGGGTTTCAATGATTTTGTGTAAGATTGCTGTAGGGCTGGGGAGATAGCTCAGTGGTAGAGCACTTAGAGGACCTGGGTTCAATCCCGAGAGAGAGAGAGAGAGAGAGAGAGAGAGAGAGAGAGAGAGAGAGAAGGGGAGAGGAGAGGAGGAGAGAGAGAGAAAAGAAAGGAAAGAGAGAAAGCTGAAGGGAAAGGGAGTGTCACACACCTATTTATCCCACCTTCTCTGGAGCCAGGACAGGAGGATTACAAGTTCAAGTTATTGCCAACTGGCAATCCCTGTCTAAAAAAAAAAAAAAAAAAAAAAAAATATTTTAAAGGACTAGAGATGTAGTTTAGGGGTAGAGTGGTAGAATGCTTGCCTAGCATATGCAAACCTCAGTACCACAACAACAACAGCAACAAAAATTGCTTTACCACACACTCAACAGGTGCTGCAAGCTCTAAGCCTTGGGGAAAGTACTTAAGCTCAAGACTCAGTTTTCTGGGTCTTTTCCATTTCTTTTCAAATGGCATAATATCTACTTTCTGATAAATTAAAATAATACCTGTAAAAGTAGAGACTTACGGTAGTCATTACACATGTTAGTATACTTGGTCATGAACAAAAAGTAATTTTCATCATTTAGTTATCTATAAAAGACAGTTAAAGTCTGTTAAAAAAAAATACTAAGGAAATAATTAAATCTCCTGAGGGAAGAATAGGGTACTATGAACATCTAAGAGGCTGGGATGTGGCTCAGTGCTAGAGCGCTTGCCTAGCATGTGGGAGGCTCTGGGTTTGATTCTCAGTACTGCATACAAATAAAGGTTCATCAACAACTTATAAAAATGTTTTTTGTTTTTTGGTTTTTTTTGGTACTGGGGATTTAACCCAGGGGCACTCAACCACTGAGCCACATCCCCAGCCCTATTTTGTATTTTATTTAGAGACAGGGTCTCACTGAGTTGCTTAGGGCCTCGCTGAGTTGCTGAGGCTGGCTTTGAACTCGTGATCCTCCTGCCTCAGCCTCCCAAGTGCTGGGATTACAGGCCTGCGCCACCACACACGGCTAATAAAAATGTTTTTTAAAAAAAGATTTTAATAAAAAAGAACATCTGAGACAAGGTAACTTTTCAGAATGAGAATGAAGACACTCCGGTCTGAGTTAAAACTTCATGAAAAATCAAATCTTTCTTCTGAGAAACTTAACAGCTCCCCACTATTTACATTAGCTTTTCTCAAAATTGTGAGAAAATAAGAAATAAATAAGTTATTCATTTCTTTTAAACTGGAGGACTTCTCATTGCTTTTCTTTTAAATAAATTCTCAGAGCTTTTATGACACAGTGTGCTTATAAAACTTTAAGAGAGGGCTGGGCGCCATTGCACATGCCAGTAATTTCAGCAATTCAAGAGGCTGAGGCAGGAAGATGGCAAGTTCAAGACCAGCCTCAGCAACTTAGCCAGGCCCTGTCTCAAAAGAAAAAAACATTTAAAAAGGGCTGAGATGTGACTCAGTACAACTTTAAGAAAGGGGACATTGTAGTAAATATTTCCAAACTTACTTGACTACAAACCCTTTATTTTGGAGACTGCCTCAGGACATACTCAGGTTTTCATTCCTTTGTTTGATTGGAATTTCATTGTTGTCATTTTCGTTGCAGTACTGGGGATTGAACCCAGGAGCCTGTAAATGCTAGGCAAGCACTCTACCATTGACCATATCCCCCCACCCTTTTTGTGTGTTTTTTTGTTTTTGTGTTTGAGAC
This sequence comes from Glaucomys volans, assembly GCA_020662805.1. Taxonomy (NCBI): domain Eukaryota; kingdom Metazoa; phylum Chordata; class Mammalia; order Rodentia; family Sciuridae; genus Glaucomys; species Glaucomys volans. The sequence goes on along the minus strand of JAJEJO010000888.1, from coordinate 411,174 downwards.
AAAGTCTCAGTAAATTGGCCTTGAATTTGCCATCCTCCAACCTCAGCCCCCTGAGTAACTGCCATTAGTTACTGGTCACACTTGGGTTTTTTATATATATACTTGCCTATATGGTTGAAGATAAAATCTAAACACCTCAATCCAGGCTTTCAAATCCTGTTGTTACTCCTGCAGGAATGGACCTGAAATAGGACTCAAACCTAAGTTGCTGAGGGATGCTCTTGAGAAATAGACCTTTGTTTTATCCAATTTCTTGGTATGTAAATGGACAGGCATGAGGCAGTCTCCAAACTTGAAAGGGTGGAGATGGGATTGCCAAAGAGTATTTAAAAAAAAAAAAACCTAGATAATGCCAAGGATGGCTTCCTCATTACTGGGATAATCCTCCTGTCATATGATACATCCATAGTTCTGTATCTTTGTGAGGGACTTTACAGGAAGCCATACATCAGGCTGCAAGCATATTATAGTAGCTCTAGCTTTATGTCACTCTAAATGTTCAAATAGTGCCTGGGGGTGTAACTTGATGGTAGAGCAGGTACTTAGCATGCACAAGACCCTGGGTTCAATCCCCAATGTGCCCATGTGTGTAAGCATACATGCACACACACACACACAAAATCAACAAATATGGTTACAGGATGTAAAGATTTCTTACTGGCAAAGGATATGATTTTGAGGGGTGGGGTGCTAAAGAGCAAACCAAGGGCGTGTTGACATTTGACGTTTTTGTCAGTCACATCACTGTTCCATTTGAGACAATTACTCTCTTCCAAACACATCTTTCTTCCAATGATGGTGAAACCACTGGCCCACATAGGCATTCACTTTCACTTATCTATGTCTTTACAACCCAACTCAAATGTCCTTCTTCCTATAAAATTTTCCCAGATGTCCCAAACACAATGAACGGCTTTGTCCTCAATGCCCACAGCAATTTGCAAACATCTCTCTCACTCATTCACAATGGCAACTATTTATTGGTGCGTATCTTCACTAAAGCCGTGAGCTCTTGTCCCCTAAAAATGCAGATATACCCACAGTAATTAGAAAATATTTCTTACACATTGAAATGTAGTATACTCACTTTCAGGTACCTTCCTAGCTCACAATGTCCCTGCTGGTTGTACTCCCATTCTACAAGAATGGACTCCAGGGGTTTGAGAAATTCCTCTCCATCCATGGCCACAGTTAATTAACCATAGTTGGATATCTTTATCCGGTTAGCCCCTTCCTGAAAAATGTTAGTCTTGGGACAAAGGCTATTAGTAAAATCAAAATGCAAATGATAAATAAGAAAAAACAGTACAATTTGCATTGAAGACCAGGGCTGATTTCTAAAACATGTATAAACACTTAGAAATCAATAAGGAAAGAACTAGCCAGGTGCAGTGGTGCAGGCCTATAATCCTAGCTACGCAGGTGACTGAGGCAGGAGGATTGCAAGTTTGAGACCAGTCTCAGAAACTTAGCAAGATCCTGTCTCAAAACAAAAAATAAAAGGGCTGGGGTAAAGCTCAGTGGTACAGCACCCCTGAATTCAATACCCATTACCACAAAAAGTAAGGAAAAGACCAACAATCTGATAGGAAAAAACAATAGACAAAACATGAAAAAAATTCTCACAGCAAAAGAAATACAACTTGTTCTTAAGCATATTTTAAATCACATATATTCCTGGGTATTTTATTGCAGCATGATTTGTAATAGCAAAGCATTGGGGAAACCTAAATGTTCATCAGTAGGGAAGCAGTTAAATGCAGTGTTACACCACAACAACAGAGTCCTATGATATAAATGAATGGTGGCATTCTCTAAGTGCTGATGGTTGAAATCTCCAGGATATATTTTCCATGAAAAATATGTATATGGTATGTTGCCCTAGGTGTAAAAAAACAGTGAGAGGTGAATAGATAGATAGATACATAGATACACAGATGGATTTCACCACACGTACAAAATACTTCTGGAAGGATGGAACAAACTGATCCATTGGTTGGCTTTGAGAAAATGAACTGGGTGGTTAAAGGAAAGAGGATGGAGAGATTTTTCACTGTACAGTCTTCCCTTGGTATCCCACATGGGATTGTTCCAGGACCCTTATGGCTACCAAACTCCATTCAAGTCCCTTGTATTAAATGGCATAATATTTTCATCTCGTGTAGGCACATGCTTCTGTATGCTTTAAATCATCTCTAGATTATGTGCAAAACCTAATACAAAGGAAATGCTATGTAAATAGTTGTTAGGTTGTATTGTTTAGAGAATGATAAGGGAAAAATCTGTATATATTCAGTACAGATGTGTGCTTTTTTTTCTTTTTTTTTTTTTTTTTTTTTTTTTTTTTTTACTGGAGATTGAACCCAAGGGTGCTCTACCACCAGCCCTTTTTAATTTTTATTTTGATACACAATCTCACTAAATTGTTGAGGTTGGTCTTGAGCTCCTGCCTCAGACTCCCAAGTCTCTGGACTATAGACCAGCACCGACACACCCAGCAATTTTTCTTTTTCCTGAATATTTTCAATCTTCAGTTAGGAGAATCTGCAGGTATGAAGGGTCAACTGTACTAATTTTGAATCAAATGAATATTTTCTATATAAACGTAAACAGCACTTAAGTGAGAACAAAAGATTTGGGATTCTAGAGAGATTTGGATTCTTTGCACCACTGAGTCTATGGGTTTAACTCATGAGTTGAAAGAAACTAGATTGCACATGGGACCTGGAGAGCAAAGGAAGCTGTTTTAGAAAGACGAAGCCAATAAGCAAAGAGATGAAGAGAAAAGACAAGCTCTCAACAACTTGGTTCTAGTCTTTTTGGGGCCAGCTGCCCTTGGTTTCTTCAAAACATTCTTATATTCTTATGATAAATTTACCCCTTTTTTAGCCTACACTAATTTGAATTGTTTCCTGATAGTTGCATCCAAAAGAATCTATTGTGGTAGTTTTCTGTAAATGCTTGTTGAAATGAAGTGAAAAAAATCTTTGTAATGGAGTCCATTTGGGTTCCCAAAATTTGATTGTACTATTAAGAAACAAATATACAAAACTATCCAGGTCAGACACAGCAGCATACACCCGTACCCAGCCACTCAAGAGAACGAAACAAAAGGATCTCAAGTTTGAGCCCAGCTGGGGAAACTTAGCGGAAACCCTGTCTCAAAATAAAAAATAAAAAATTGGGAACATAGCTCAGTGGTAGAGTGTAACCGGGTTCAATCTGCAGTACCACAAAACAAAACAAAACAACCTCCAGTTGAGGAAAGCCAAATCCGAGGCCATTCTGAAAGACATTCACCCTAAGCTAAGGTGGTATTTGCTCATGGAAAATATAACCTCGACCTGGGACAAGTAATACCTTCCACCTATTAGACTTTCCTTTTAGTCCCTGCCTAAGAATTTAAGACAGATCAATTAAAGGTTGATGATGGCATTTCTGAAAGATAAATTCATGAATGTTGCTAATTAGGGTGAAATTTGAACATTATGGGACATTTTTATTTGTTTGGTTTGGTCTGGTGTGTTTTCAGTAGAAAGGCATTAAGAACAAGGTAAGATAATCAATTCCAGGGAAAAAGACCTTGGCTATCATTGCTTCAGCATATTCAAAAATGAGTTTCCAAGATCTAGGGCTACTGAACACTTTGAGGCTAACTCCTTTCAGAAGGTAGTATCCATTTCCCTGTGTTTTCAAACCTACAGATGGTACTGTCTTCTTATGCCATTTTTATCATCTTCTCAGTACCAAACAGATAAAAAGTTCTTAGGGAAATTTCTGGAAGGCCCAGAATTATATGTACAAAGAAATTCCTAGAGTTAGATATATTTTGTATAAGCACGGTATCATAATGTACACTCCAAGAATTGCAGTATAGAAGTTTCATATATGTTTATATATCTTTTATACAAGGTAAATTTAAGCAAGAATGAAATTGTATCTGATATGAAATAAGTCAGAATTGCAAGGTGAATCTATAATGTAGAAAAGCACAGTTTATTTCTTTTTTCACAGACTTTTAATAATAACCTTTTATTAATGACCTATAAAATTTCCTGAAACAAAAGAAAAATGAGTGTTTAAAATTAAAATTAGGGCTGGGGATATAGCTCAGTTGGTAGAGTGCTTATCTTGCAAGCACAAGGTCTTGGGTTCAATCCCCAGCACCACAAAAAAAATTAAAATTAAAATTCTTTTGAGTTGATGATAATTAATAATGGCAACAATAATAATAGCTAATACATAGCATCTTTCATGTGCACCTTAAGAGCTTAATTTAGGGCTGGGGATATAGCTCAGTGGTAGAACAGTTGCCTAGTATGTGCATAGGCCCTGGGTCCAATTCCTACTACTGAAAAAAAAAGCACAATTTATTTCTATTATTGAAATTCCATTGAAAGATAATGTTCTATAAATACCAGAGCTGTTATTCTCCATTCAACCAATATTTCTTGAAAACGTATTAAAAATATTATAAAAGTATAAAATATAGTTCCTGTCCTTAAGGAGCTTGCTTGTAATTTATCTGAGATAAGATATAGAAATACAAGTCATCATTGTTGTTATTTTTCTAAGAATATAGTAACATATAAGAATATATATTCCTGTGGTTTATGTTAGAGTCTTGAGGTAGCCCACTTAATAGCATGCCCAGATTGAAAACAATGGGCAAGCATGCTGGGCAACACAAAATATATTCCTATAATCGCAGCTACTCAGGAGACTGAAGCAGGAGAATCACAAATTCTAGGCCAGCCTGGGCAACTAAGCAAGACCCTTTCTCGAAACAAAAAGGGCTAGTGGTGTGGCTCAGTGGTAGAGAGCTTAGCTAGCATGTTTCAAAGCCCTGGGTTTGATACCCAGTTCCGAAAAAAAAAAGGGGGGGAAGGGGTGGGTTGGGGGGTAAGCATAAAAGGTAAATGAAAAAATGAAAGGTTAAATATCACCTTAACTGGTAAGGATTAACTCGAATATATAGTTCATGAGAACCAAACTGACCTGTCATCTGAACTCCAAGTTGAGATAGACTTACCCACACTGTTCCACAGGCAGCACACAGCCTCATTATGACTTTCATGGAGCTGGCGTTACTTTTGCTTTTTACTTGGGTCCTTCCCTCCGCAAAAAAAAATTTAAATTTTTATTTTGTGACTACATGGGTATAAATGTAAATAAATTATTACATATTAAAACATTTTTATTTGACTTAAAAGTTCATATTTTTCTTTTGATTTTAAAAGAAATTAAAACTTTTTTGTGAACCTCTGAAAGTATCATGGACCCTAGACACTGTGCCCACTGTGTCTAATGGAGAAATTGGCCCTGGGCAACACGCTGGACCAGGTAACTTCAATCCTAGAGGAAAAGCATATTTTCTGAAAGCAGGCTTACTCTTTTTTTACTTTTTAATTTTTTTTTAGTTGTTGATGGACCTTTATTTAATTAATTAATAATAACTAATTATTAATTAATTGATGTGGTGCTGAGAATCGAACCCAGTACCTCCATGCATGGGAGGCAAGTGCTCTACCCCTGAGCCACAACCCCAGCCCAAGTATGCTTACTCTTAAGAGGATATGAGACCAGAATGCCTAGATTGTTCTTCCTTTTCTCCTTCTCCTCCTCCTCCTCCTGCTTCTTCTTCATGGCTGTGTGTGTGTGTGCATGCGCGCGCTGCTGGGAATCAAACCCAGGGCCTCATGCATACTAATCAAGTGCTCTACCACTTAGCCACATCCCCAGCCCCTAGATTGTACTTCCTGAATCTACCAATCTGATAAATCACTCTTTCCCTTCCCTGGGATGGAAGGAGTAAAGAGGTAGCAAGAAGCTACCATTCCAATAGTTGCACCATTCCAGCTCAACCCACATGAAAGAAAATATCAGGAGGGAAAAAGACACCCTTTCTTAGCAATTATATCCTTACTTCTGAAATGGCTGCATTTGGCTTTCACAATTTGATAACCCTGACCTTTAAGATTACCATCTAGTTGGGCACAGTAGCACTTACCTGTGATCCCAGTCTGAGGCAGGAGAATCACAAGCTCAAGACCAGCCTCAGCAGTTTAGCAAAGCCTTAAGCAACTTAGCAAAACCCAATCTCAAAATAAAAAAATGAAAAGGGCTGGGGATGTAGCTCAATGGTAAAGTGCCCCTGAGTTCAATCCCCAGTACTAAAAAAAGAAGAAAATTACCCATTCTAACTCTTCTTTCTCTAGATTCCTCTACTAGAAAATTTTCTGATTATAACTAAGCTTCCCATATAGTTATTCCTACAAAGAAAGAGTGTGTCAAGCAACTGATAAAATACACAATCTGCTATCTGATTACATTTATAATTATAAATTAATAAATTAGCATTCTGGTCTATATATTATTCTCACAAGAGCCTGGATGACTTAAGAATCCATGGATTCATTTAACTTATTTCTTTAACTGACTTGATCATGTTATTGAGCTAGAAAAGTTGAGTTTCAAAATCTGAACCATAACAGCTGAATCTAAGTTACAAAACCCTTCCAGACTGAGTCACCAACCAGACTGTATTAGCTGAAGTTCAATTTTTCCATTCACTAAGAAGAGTACTCCCTGCTGTCCTCACACTGCCTATCATAATCTCAAATCCTCACATTAGCTAAGGGGGTGGGAGAAGAAACACTAAAGCTAAATTTTTCTGCAGCCATTGTTTTCTTCCTGTTCTATTCAATGTCAAGGAATTAAAAATACATGACTTTTCTCCATGGCTCATAATTAGGGAAGGATTAGTCATTAGCAGTTAGTTCTATATAAAATAAATCATATCTTTTATGAAAAATTATCTCTTGGAATTTTCATGAGGGTTTCTTTGTTTTGGTTTTGATTTTTTGTCTGCTTGCTTTATGGTACTAGGGATTGTACCCAGGGGTACTCTATGATTGTGCCAGATCCCTAACTCCTTTTATTTATTTATATATATATATTTTTAAAATTTTAACCTTTATTTGATTGATTGATTTTTATGTGGTGCTGAGGACAAACCCAGTGCCTCACACATGTCAGGTAAGCACTCTACCACTGAGCTACAACTCTAGCCCCTATATATATTTTTTGAGACAGGGTCTCACTAAGTTACTGAGGGTCTCACTAAATTGCCCAAGCTAGCCTTGAACTTGCTATCCTCCTGCCTCAGTTATTCCTCCTCCCGAGTCACTGGGATTATCACAATTATTATCAGCATGCTGGGCTTCATTTGATTTTAAAACAACTTCCATGGCCAGACAATGTGTCATCTTGAATGACACAAGAAAGAACTGGTGATATAATAAAGGTTGGAATGGAACATATTAATACATTTATTCTTTCATCAAACATATAGAGTCACTGAAGTGCCAGCCAGTTATATGCCTAACCTAATTGAAAGTTGGAAAGCATTATCTAGCTGTGTGTCCAGAAGGAGAAGGGAAACAGATTTCTATGTACATTTATTAATCTCTGTTTCAACACCTGGGATTATTATTCCCATTTTCAGAAGAAACTGAGGCCCAGAAAGAATAAGTAACTTGCTCTAAGTCACATAGCTGGAAATCATGATATAATCATAATGTAGTGATTCAAACTCAGGTCTGTTCAATAAAGATTTCTTGAGTTCCCCACTCTGTGGTAGGCCCTGTGAATTAGCATAGAGAGTAAAACCAAGGTCTGCCCTCAAAAAAACTCCATTAAGCCGGGCAGGGTGGTGCACGCCTGTAATCCCAGCACTTGGGAGGCTGAGGCAGGAGGATTGCAAGTTCAAAGCCAGCCTCAGCAACTTAGTGAGGCGCTAAGCAACTCAGTGAGGTCCTGTCTCTAAATAAAATACAAAATAGGGCTGGGGATGTGGCTCAGTGGTAGAGGGCCCCTGGGTTCAATCCCTGGTACTAAAAAAAGAAAAAACAAAAACAAAACAAAACAAAACTCCATTAACTTCCCCCACCGAGCCAGTAAATCTACTTCCTTGACTACTCATGCTTTTCACCAGCTCTTGATTCAGAGGGAGAGACTCAGCTCCTCCAAAGGCTCCTCTTTTCTTTACATTCTAGACCACACCCCTACCCTTTCTCTCTCTCTCTCTCTCTCTCTCTCTCTCTCTCTCTCTTTCTCTCTCTTTTTACTTTCTATTTTGAAATAAGTTTACAGGTATAGAAAAGTCTCAAAAATGGTTCAGAGTTCATGTATATCTTTCCCATGGCTTCCTCTATCATTAACAACTTGCATAAACACAGTATAATTATCAAAACCAGCACATTAATATTGCTAAAAATACAAGTAACTGAACTATACACCTTAATCAGATTTTACCACTTTTTCTCCTAATGCAATTTTTCTGTTCCAGGATCCAAATCCAGAATCCCACACAACATTTGTTGATGTGTTTCCTTGGTCTCCTCCAATCTATAATTGTTCCTCATCCTTCCTTGATTTTCATGACCTTGACACTTTTGATGAGTTTTAATAGAGTCCCTGACTTAGGATGGCTCAACTTGCAATTTTTCACCTTTAAAAGATGGTGAGAAAATGATACACATTCAGAAAAAAAAATGTATTTTGAATTTTCATCTTTTCTGGGGCTGGTGATATGTGATAGAATACTTTTTTGACATCCTGGGATGTAGCAGTGTGGCAAAGTTCCCTTTCAGTCACATGGTGTTGGGGAGGGATAGACCACCAACACTCTACAGAGTACCATGTTGCTAAGGTAAGACGCTCAGCAAGTTAGATGAATTACACACATTTTCGACTTAAAGTACTTCCAACTTAAAATGATGAACAAGAGTTCTCCAGAGAAACAAAATCAATAGAGTATATGTTTATATTTGAATATTGATTTATTAGGAAATGGAGTCACAAAATCAGAGTGAAAATTTCCACAAGACTGTCTGCAAGCTGGAGAACCAGGTAAGTCAGTAGTAGCATGGCTCAGTCCAGAAAACCAAAAGGCTCAAAACCAGCAAGGTTGTTAGTGTCGTCCCCGAGTTGGAGGTCAATGGCTCAAGAGCCCCCAGAGGGCTGTGCTGAAAGTTCTAGTCCAAAGGCTGAACAACTTGAGCTTTATGTCTAAGGACAACAGGCCAAAACACACCCTTCAGAAGGAAGAGCCAGAGAGTTTCCCCCTTCTTCCCCTTTCCAGTTTTATCTGAGCCCTAGCCAACTGGACAGTGCCCACCCACACTGAGGGTCTATCCCACTCATTCGCTGACTCACATGCCAGTCTTCCCTGGAAAAACTTCAGACACACCCTGAGGTAATGCTTTACCAATTATCTAGGCATTCCTTAATCTAGTCAAGTTAACACCCCAAATTAACCATCACAGATGGGCCTATCCAGATGTTACCAGACTGAGTTCAGGAGCATCTGTAGTCATTTTGCAAAATGTCTCTCTAATTTTCTCATAATTAGACTTAAGTCATGAATTTTGGGTAAAAATACCACAGAAGCAATACTGTTTTCTCAACAGATATCAGAGGTCAGTGTCTTATTTGGTGATTTTATTTGGTGATCACAGGGTCAAGCTGGTATTTAACAGGTAGTAAAGATACTAGTTTTTCTCTTGTGTTGACATATATCTTGTCAAGGAGATACCTTGATATTATGCAAATATACGGTTCTTAAACTTTACACCACTGATATTTTTTCATTTAAAAATCCTTCAATATTCTTAAGAGTATTGCTTTGATTATATGTTGCTAATAATAATAAACTTGAGTTGGATAAAATAGCACACCCATCCATACACTCAATTTTTTCTTTTTTAAAGTGGTCCAAAAGATCCTTTCAGGGTATTTCAGAAGAATCCTTTTAAAGAGACAGGAGATCCAAGAAACAGCAGACTTGAAGAATAGGAAGAACAAATTTTCTAAGAACTCTGCTATCTAAATGTACTTTGAATACTTACTTACAAGGAATATTTGATTTTCCACTTCTGAATAAGAGCAAAACCGGAGGATGCTGCTACACATGTAAGTAATATTCTCCATGCTTTCTGAAATGCACTAAGGCAGAAAGCCTTTAAAGCCAACAAGGAGACAGTTCTTTGCTCACTTCAGGGGACATGCAGATGCCTCTCATTTACCAACACTGACACAGGCCTCCAGACAGTGGTTGGGCTTCAGTTGACCTGGAGGGGAGTCTAAATCTGAGGACACTTTTCCACAGTAGCAGCAAGTTTTTCAATTTCATGCTTTATTGAAAATAGAATATGAGTCAAAGACAGGTATTGGTAAGCAGGTTATGTCTCTAAAGAATCCCTTTTAGCTGGGTGCAGTGGCACAGGTCTATAATCCCAGCAGTTTGGGAGCTAAGGCAAGAAGATTGCAAGTTTGAGGCCACCCTCAGCAATTTAGCAAGGCCCTAAGCAACTTAGTGAGACCCTGTCTTAAAATAAAAAATAAAAAGGGCTGGGGATGTGGCTCAGTGGTAAAGCACCTCTGGGTTCAATCCCCAGTACCCCCACCCCCACTTTCAGTACACAGTAGAATGCTGTCCCATCTACTATGATACAAATCCTTCATGGATCAGTGCATCTGGTATGAACCTTGAGCAAGGAAATATAACAGAACTCTATTCCCTCCCACAACTATAATTCTCATATGTAAACATGATTTGCTATTATTGATATTAACTTGTTCAGTCTTTACTTGACCCCTCCCATTATCACCCCACTCCACCACTGAATCTTCTTCTCCTCCTCCTCCTCTTCCTCCTTCTTCGTTGTTGTACTTGGACAGAATACCTTTATTTTATTTATTTATTTTTTTAATGTGGTGCTGAGGATTGAACCCAGTGCCTCACATGAGCTAGGCAAGCACTCTACCATTGAGCCACCCCCCAGTCCTTTTTGTTTATATTTTACTTTGAGACAGGTCTCACTAAGTTACTTAGGGCCTCACTAAATTCTGAAACTGGCTTTTCAACTCATGATCCTCCTGCCAGAAAGATATTTGGGGGAAATTTTAGAGGAAATGGCTTATAAGAATATGGAGGTTGAGAAGTCCCACAACAGGTCGACTATATGTTGGGGAACAACGAAAGCCATTAGTGTGGTTCAGTCCAAGTTTTAAAATATGAGAATCAGGGGCTGGGGTTGTAGCTCAGTGGTAGAGCCTAGCACATGTGAGGCACTGGTTTATGTGATGTGGTTTGATTCTTAGCACCACACAGAAAGAAATAAATGAAACAAAGGTATTGTGTCCATTTACCACAAAGAAAAAAAAATTTAAATCAGAACCAGGGGCTGGGGGTGGTAGAGCACTTATCTAGCATGAGTAAGACCGTGGTTTCCATCCCAAGCACCAAAGTAAAAATCAGAATCAGGAGAGTCAGTGGTGTCACTCTTAGTCTGAGGCCAAATACCTGAAATCTTGTATACCTCTGATAGAAGGCAAAGAATCTCAAAACCAAAGAACCTGAAACTGTGACGGCCAAGAGCAGGAGATAATTGTCCCAGCTCCAGAAGAGAGTAAGTTTGCCTTTCCTCTGCCTTACTGTTCTACCCAGGTCCTGAGCTCATTAGATTGTGCCTGCCAGATTTTCCTCATTGGGTCACTAATTCAATTGCCAATCCCTCTTGAAACACCTCCCAGACATGCCCAGAAATGATATTTCAACAGTTATGGAGAAGCCTTTAATTCTGTCAAATCGACACCCAAAATTAACCAGCACTCTCTTCCCATTCTATGGTGTCCTGCTACTTTTCTGACTGATCCTTTGGATCTTCTTGGAAGATTTTATTTTATTTTATTTTATTTTATTTTATTTTATTTTATTTTATTTGTTTTTTTGGCACAAGAGGTTGAACCCAGGTACGCTTTATCATTGAGCTACATCCCCAGTTCTTTTTTTATTTTGAGACAGGGTCTCACTAATTTGCTGGGAGTCATGCTAAATTGCTGAGGCTGGCCTTGAACTTGAGATCATCCTGCTTCAGCCTCCCAAATTGCTGGGATTACAGGTGTGCATCATTGCACCCAGTGCAAATTCCTCTTCTTATCCCTTAAATATTGATTCTTCCCTGACTCTCTCTCTCTCTCTCTCTGTCTCTCTCTCTCTCTCTCTCTC
>JAJEJO010000888.1:362355-380639 GCA_020662805.1 Glaucomys volans | reverse complement strand
CAAAACAAGTAATGGAAACCCAAACCTCTCTTCCATTAAACTAGGAAACACAGGTACCTCAAAACTTACAACCTCTGAAAACAAAAACAGATGAAGGAATGGTAACTAAATTAGCAGAGCAAAGCCTTGCTTTGTTGGAGAATACCCATAAGAAGTAAGACCGTGCATCCCCAAAAGTCTCCACAACTGAAGCCTGGAAGACAGTGATAAGAAATGGGCACTGAAAATAGTGAGGGGTGTCTGAGGTCTGAAACAGTAGTTAGCGCTACCACACCCTCACCAGGCAGGCAGGCACCACTCCCCATCCCCCCAGTCCACTATCTGAGGAGCTCCAGGATCTCCAGGCAGGAAGAGGGCAGGGGACTGGATCCAGCCCAAGTCTACACACTGAACTGTGAGATTCCTTCATCCTTCCCTTGCTCTAGGCTACAGTGCCAGAACCAGGTTTATACTCCCCAGGCAGGAGATTAGAGACTTTCTCCAGAAAAAAACAAAATTGCCACATAGAAAATACCTCCACATACTGACATTTGGGGACCACACACTCACCCACATACAAAAGCTGGCTAAGGATCTCATCGATCTAAATATAAACCCACAAACTGACAAGACCTGCCCACTCACACAGAGCTTCGAATCAGATTTGCAGCGATTCAGTTAAAAATCTGAACAAACATCCAAGGATCATCAGGCCTTTGAGGAAAGCTTCCAACAGTGAAGACAGACCAAAACAAATAAACTGGAGGAAGAAAAAGAACGCAGAAGACAGATAATAGAGGCAATCGGGGACAATTTCAAAAAGTAAATTAATATGCTCAGGGAGATACAATTTTACATCATAAAATAAGACTTTAATCCTCTAAGAAGAGAGGTAAAAAAAGAAGGAAGAAGGAGGAAAGGAAGGAGAAAAGGAGGGGAGAATGGAGGGGGAGAGTGAGTTAGAAAGTTAGAGAGCAAGAGGTGCTTTTAGAAATTAAAAATGGGGATAAAGTAAAAAGGACAAGAAAATTAAAGCACCACTACAGGAGATTTAATAGCTAACAAAAAGAGTTCCCGAACCAGGTGTGGTGGTACACACATCTATATTTCCAGTAATTGGGGAGGCTGAGGCAGGAGGATTATTTGAGGCCAGCCTCAGCAATTTAGCACAACCCCATCTCAAAACAAAACATAAAATGGACTGGGGACGTTGCTCAGTGTAAAGAATTTCTGGATTCAATCTCCAGTACCTGCCTCCCAATGAAAAAAAGTGGGGATGAGGCTAAGGATGTAGCTCAGTGGTAAAGAGTCCTGGGTTCAATCCCTAGTTCCACAAGAAAAAAAAAATGCCAAAAAAGAGAACAATGGAAATAAAATTATCAAGAAATCAGCACAAACCAGGCTCGGTGGCACATGCCTACAATCCCAGTGGCTCGGGAGGCTGAGGCAGGAGGATCATGAGTTCAATGGAGTCTTAGCAATTTATTGAGAACTTGTCTGTAAATAAAAATATAAAGATGTGACTCAGTGGTTGAGTGAACCTGGGTTTAATCCCCATTACCCACCCCCCGCGCCCCCCAAAAAAAGAAATTAGCACAAGACTAATTTTGGAAATGAAGGCCAAGTCTCCAGTTTTGTTTTTATTTGTTTATGCAGTACTGAAAATTGAACCCAGGACCTCATATATGCCAGGCAAGTGCTTTACCACTGAGCTACATCTCCAGACTCCAAGTTTTTTTTTTTTTTTAATATTTTTAGTTGTAGACGGACATAATACCTTTGTCTTATTTATTTATTTGATGTGGTGCGGAGGACTGAACCCAGTATCTCACATGTACTAAGCAAGTGCTCTACCACTGAGCTATGACCCCAGCCCCCCGACTCCAAGTCTTTAATTTAAAAGAACATATTACGTGCCCAATTTAATACATGAGAGAAAAATCAACACCAAGACATCATCTTGAAGTTTCTGAACCACTAGAAAAAAGAGACAATTCAAAAAGTGCTTAAAGAAAGCAGGGAGGAATACCATGTACAAAGGATTGGGAATTAGAATAGGACTGAATTTCTCAACAACATTGGATGCTAGAAGACAATGATCATTGTGCATAAAATTCAGAATTTAAAAAATGATTTTTTAAACTTAGACATATTTAGACATGACATGCATAGTATCAGAATGTTAAGCTTCTTTGCACCCTTTCTCAGGATGATGCTAAAGGATGCACTCCAGCAAAATAAGTGGCCACACAAAGAAAGGGTAAGTTATGAGGTATAGGAAATGGTATAGTCCAGGAGTGACAGCTATGCAGCCAGTCTGGAAAGAAATCAGTACTGATGTGAGTAGACGGAGAGAGACCTGTAGGAGGGAGGGCTACACGAGAGAAAAATAGAAGTGATAGTGTGAATGAAATTCACAGAGCCAGACATGGTGAAGCACATCTGTAAGTCCTGCAACTCCAGAGGCTAAGGCAGGAGAATCATTCAAGACCAGCCTGGGCAACTTAGAGAGACCCTGTCTCATAACAAAAAATAAAAAGGGTTGGGGATGTAGCTCCGTGGTAGAGAGCCCCTGAGTTCAATACCTACTACCGCACACAGTGATAACAATAATTAAGAGTAAATAAATAATGTGTACTAACCACAATTATTTAAGACTGTGTGCATGAAAATAAAAGGAAAATTATGATGAAACATAATTTCAAAATGATAAAACACTGAAAGAGTTTTTCAAAGCAGAGTTTCAAGGCCATTAGGCAGGGCTTAGGCGAGTCTTATGCTGCTGCCTGAAATGTAAACTTTGATCACCTTAGCCCTTGACTGTAGACTGTCTCAAAATAAAAAATATAAAGGACTGGGGATGTAGCTCAGTGGTAAAGTGCCCCTGGTGTGTCATTACACAGCGATGTATATCCAGAGGTTATCAGGCATTTCCATTCTGTTTATACATGCTTATCTTTATCTTTTGTCACTAGGTACTGCTCTCCCTCAACATTTCAACAGAAGTTTCCTACAAAGGAATGTTTACTGCTTTGTAATAAATAGCAATGCTTGCCTGCATAAGCTCCCACTCAGCTTCACTGGAACACTGATTCAGAGTTATCTGAAACTGTCTCCTGAATTGCCATTGCTGAGACCCCCAAATATAGTTCTTTTATTTCTGCAATTTCTGAGTTTGAACTGAGCACACGCTGGGGGATATTGTGGTGAACTAGAAAGAAGTGGCTGTGATTCTGCCATCAGCAGGAAGAGGGAGGGGGCTTTTAAAGAGTTGGTTCAAAGGCTATATTTCATCCCTTCTCTTGGAGTTGTAATTCACTTGTTAATTTGGGAGATAGTCATTTCTGAGATCTTCTGATACCATCCCCAAAGTCTGGATTACTTCATAAATCTGCCCAAGATGGGGAAGAAAGGTAATCTGTTTCCCTTGGGAATGCTCTTCCATGCCATTTTCTCTTTCTCTCTCTCTCTCTCTCTCTCTCTCTTCTTTTTTCGTTGGCAGTACTAGCGTAACAGGCGTTCACTTGATGCTTTGACTATAGTCTTTGTCGCTTTCAAACTTATATGGTTTTTTTCTTTTTCCCTGACCTTCTCCCTGATCTTTTTTTCCCCTGATCTTCTTTTCCCTAAACTTCTCCTCACCGATCTTTTCCCTAACCATTTCTTCCCTGATCTGATATTCTTTTTCCTAACCTTCTCCTCCCTGATCTTCTCCTTCCTGATAGCTCCTCCCTAATCTCATTTTCTCTGAACCACCTCTTTAAAAGCTCCCTGTCCCTGTTGTTGGGGAGAATCACAGCCTTTGGGACAGGAGTCTGCTGTGTTTCCCCTTTGCTAGCAAAGCAATAAACTGTCATGTCTTTTTCTCAAAACTATGTCCTCATTATAGGATTGGCATTGGGGTCAAGGACCAAGCATTTGGCAACATTAGGGATTGAACCCAAGCCCTTGTGCATGCTACGCATGTGCTCTACCATCAAGCTACATCCCCAAGTTTTTTGTTTGTTTGTTTGTTTGTCTGTTTTTTGAGAGAAGGTCTCACTAAATTGCCCAGGCTGACCTCAAACATTTGATCCTCCTGCCTCAGCCTCCCAAGTAGCTGGACTATAGTTATGCTTCACTGCACCCAGCTCTTTCCCTGGCTCTTGACATTCTGCACTGCCTCAGAATTCTGCCAGCAAGAAGGTCATCATCCCATGCAGACCCTGGACATTGCACTCCAGAACCATGAGCCAAAATAAACCTTTTCTTTATAACTAAACAAATTTTAGAAAGTCAATATGGTCTCCTCACGGAAATAAAATTAGAACAATGGAACACTCTCTTTGCTCACACATTCTTACTTATCCCTCAGGGCACAACATGAATATCACAGCCTCCAGGAAATCTCTGACTACCTCCTCCCTCAGATTCTTGATAAGAATTCCTTCCTTCCTGTGGTGTTTTCATAGCACTCTTTCTTTCCCTATACAGAGCTGTCAACCAAAATGTAAAAACAGGATTCTCCCAAGAATACCGGTACTTATTTAGGAACTACATGGCACTGGGAATAACAGCACCACAGTGGGAAAAAGCATGCCATCTAGACTATCGGTGCATGCAAGGAGACTGAGGCAAGGGGAAGTTTATAAAGGCAAAACCCAGAAGATTTCCATCAGGTATTTTGAAACAATAATCCTTGGTCTCAGTGATTCATAGCAAGAGTGGCGTCAAACCAAGGTTGAACAGACAGTGGCTGGGCAGACAGCCTTGGAGAAGCACTTTTTGTGTAAGGTTGCAGTAGTGTCTGTGCAAGCATGTGTTTCTGGCAGTCTTTTGTGTTAGTTAGGCAATCCGTGTAAGAACCCTTCCTTTATAACCTCCTGGCTTTATTAACCTTTTTTTTTTTCCTGGTAGCATTGACATAAGCAATTCCTTTTTGATTCTGACAACTTTCACAGAATGCTACACATTTATTTGTTCTAACATCTGCCTCCCCCAGTAACAATTAGGATAGAAACCATTACTCTTTGCCACTCTCCATCCTCAGCCTGTGGTACTTCTTTATACTCATTTAAAATATTTTTGCATTACTGGGAATTGAACCCAGGGCACTCTACCATTGAGTCACACCCCTACCTTTTTTTTTTCTTCTTCTTTTTTTTTTTTTTTTTTTTGAGACAAGGTCTTGTTAAATTGCTGAAGTTGGCCTTGAATTTGCAATTCTCCTTCCTCAAGTTCCTGAGTCGCTTTGATTCCAGGAGTGTGCCACTGGGTTTGTGGTGTTCATTTGTGGGAAGACATTTTATTTTCCCCTGCAGTTCTAGGGATTGAATACAGGGCACTCTACCTCTGAGTTACATCCCTGGCCCTTTTTCTTTTTTATTTTGAGACAGGATCCCACTACATTGCCAGCAATCTTTCTGCTTCAGCCTCTTGAGTCACTGGGATTACAGGCTCATGCCATTGCGCCTGGTTTTATGCACCCAGATTTATGGAAAGACTTAAAGTACTATCTTAGAAGAGTAGAAGGTCAGTACTCACCACCTCCTCGCCACTGCCATTTCTTGCTGCTGTTCCTGTCACTTTCCCTTGTGTGTTGAAGAATTTAGCCCTTTTGATCAGTTGCATTTCCAAAATCCAGCCAAATTTCTGGGTTTCCACATATGTAAAGACAATCCATCCAAAACTTGTCCTCTGGGGTTCTTGACTTCTCCATCTTCAAACAGATTTCATCACTTCACCTCAGCATCTTGTCAGAAGGTCATACCTAGGTGATATGGTTTGGATCAGGAATGTCCCCCAAAGGTTCATGTGTCCCATATCCCATGGTCCCCAATGCAGCAATGTTCAGAGGTGGGGCTTTGGGGAAGAGATTGGATCATGAGGGCTCTGACCTCACCAGAGGATTAATAATTTGATGGCATTATCAGGAGATGGTGAATACGTAGGAGGTGAGGCCAACTTGAAGGAAGCCAGCCCTTGTAGGGGGAGTTCCCCAAGGAACTACATCCTGTCCCTGGATCCCCTCTCTCTCTCTCCCCTTAAGTGCCATAAGGTCAAGAGCTTTCCTCTGCCACACTGTTTTGCCATAATATTCTGCCTCACCTCAGCACCAAAGCAGTAGAGCCACTCACCATGGACTAAAACCTCTTAGACTGTGAGCCAGAATAAACCTTCCCTTCTCTAAGTTGTTTTTCTCAGGGATTTTTGTCCCAGTGGTGGAAAGCTCACACACTTATCTATGAAAGCATGAATTTAGCCATCTACTCTGGAAATAAATGAAGCTATTAACTTGGAAGGACACAGGCTATTACACAGAGCTTGCTCTAGCAAGGGAGTCAGTCACCATCACTTGCCTTTGGCAGAAACTCAAAGGCAAGCAGGAAGCAGTATAGAGGAGAAAAGCAGCCAGGTGTCTGGTGCACACCTGTCATCCCAGCTGCTCAGGAGGCTAAGATAGGAGGATCACAAGTTCCACACCAGCCTGGGCAACTTGGCCATACTGTGTCTCAAAATAGAAAGGGCTAAGAATGTGGTTCAATGGTAGAGTCCTTGCCTAATATGTGTGAGCCTGTGGGTTTAATCCTAAGTACTCGCCAAAAAGTAAAGACAAAACAACAACAACCAAAACAAACAAACACACCTTTAAAAGAATTTTTCAGGCAGGGTCTGATGGGAATTCAGATTCAGAGTATAAGGAAACTGGACACAGGCCTTCTAGAAGTGGGACATCTCATCATATTGACTTAGAGGGCATATTTGGCTTTCTCTCGTCCTTAATTGCAATGCAGGGACAAAAGAAAAGGTGGGGCTCTGGCAGTTATTGACCAAGTTATTGACCTGTTGGTTCTGGGCCGATTGCTTCAAATTGTGTGCCAGAGTTGTATTGTCATGCGTGGTTTGGCCACTATTTCACTATTCATTAACTATAATCGCCAATCTTTTCAGTTTGCCTATTCCTGCTTCAGGATTTCTTACCTTACATTTGGACGAGCTCCCATCTCTCATGGATTTTCAGTTCTCTTTATTGGATCTTTTTTTCATTATTCAAAGAGGATGTAGTCTTTTCCAACATAAAAAGCAAATGCAGCTGGGCATGGCTGTGCATGCCTATAATCCCAGCTGCTTGGGAGACTGAGGTAAGAGGACTCATTCAATGCCAGCCTTAGAAACTTAGAGAGACCCTTTCTCAACATAAAATAAAATTAGATTTTAAAATGATATAATTATATCCCACAGCTGGGATTACAGGTGTGCAAAATAAAAATAAAATTATATATAAAAAATACAACTACATTTAATTTAAAATTGGGGAGCTGAGGTTGTAACTTAGTGGTAGAGCGCTCACCTAGCACAAGTGAGACCCTGGGTTTGATCCTCCCCACCAATATAAAAATAAAATAAAGGTATCGTGTCTACCTACAACTAAAATATATATATATATATATATATACACACACACACACACACACACACACACATATATATATATACAAATACACACAATAACAAATAAATAAACAAAATTGGGTATTGGGGGGTTAGCTCAGTGGTACAATACCACGGGTTTTCAATCCTTAGTACCGAAAATTAAAAAAATAAAAATAACGAAGGAAAATCCCAACTGCCAACTTGGATCTCTACTATCCTGTGCAAACAAACTTCTCAATTTTTCTATATATGTTTTCAGTGGTCCACTAGAAGCCTAATTACCATCTTTTTTCCCTATCTCTGGGGTAGTTCACTATCCTAAAATTGATGGATATCATTACCATCCTTGCATGTATTTGAACCTTACCATTAGGTTTAACTAGACAAAATCTTAATGATTGGACTATTTTGAACTATAAAATAATTTTATTTGGTTCAATCCAAGGTAAATGTTGTAGCCCTGACAATATATACTACGGGATTTTTTGTTTCAAACTTTTACATAGGGCTGGGTGTAGTTCAGTCATAGAGTGCTTGCCTAGCATGCAGCAGGTCCTGGGTTTGAACCCCAGCACCACAATAAATAAATAAATAAGTAAATAAATAAAATGCTACAAAAATATCATAATATAAATGTATGCTTGTATGTATGTGTCATATATATATATATATATATATGCAACTTGCTTCTTATGAGTCATTATATAGTTTGTTTGTTTTTTTTTTTTTGAGTCAGGGTCTTGCTACGTTGTCCAGGCTGCCCTTGAACCCCTGGGGCTCAACTGATCTTCCCACCTTAGCCTCCTTAGTAGCTGGGACCATAGGCACATGCCATCATGCACAGCTGCAATGTTTTTAAAACCTTATTTTTATTTTTAAATAATTATGGTGTCATGGGAAGTTGTAAAGATAGTACAGAGAGGTCCTGTTGCACCCTTCATCTAGTTTCTCCCAATAGTTACATTTTTCTGTAACATAGCATGACATCAAAATCAGACAATTGGCTTTGGTACAATGTATGTTTGAAGTTCTAGTTCTATGCCATTTTATCACATATATTAATTTGTTCAACCACCACTGCAATCAGGACAAAAAATTATTCTATTGCACATAGATCTCCTTTGTGCTACCCCCTTTATAGTCGCATGTGTATTCCCTACAATCTCTGGCAACCACTAACCTATTTTTAGTCTCTATAATTTTGTCAAAATCATAAAAATGGAATCATGCAGTATGTACTCTTTTGAGATTGGCTTTCTCACTCAGCATAATACCCTTGAGATCCATCCGAGTTGTTGCATGTATCAATCAATAGTTTCTTTTTAATACTGAGTAGTCCATGGTTTAGATATACCAGTTTATTTAACCATTCAACTATTGAGGGATTTTTTTTTTTGGTGGGGGGTACCGGGGATGAAACTCAGGGGCATTCAACCACTGAACCACATCCCCAGCCCTATTTTATATTTTATTTAGAGACAGGGTCTCACCGAGTTGCTTATTAACACCTTGTTTTTGCTGAGGCTGGGTTTGAACTCTCCATCCTCCTGCTGCAACCTCCAGAACCATTGGGACCACAGGTATGCACCACTACACCTGGCTTGAAGGGTGTTTTTGATTATTTCCAGGGTAAGGCTACTTCAGATAAAGCCACGATGAACATTCATATTCAGTTTATATGTGAACATAAATTTTCATTTCTCTGGGATAAATGCCTGGGACTATAGGTGTTGGGTTGCATGTTGTATAACCAATGCATATTTAGGTTCTTAAGAAACTGTCAAACTTTTTCTCAGAATGGTTGTACCATTATACGTTCCCACAAGCAATGTATGAGCTATTCAGTTTCTCCATATCCTCTATAGACTGGAACAGGAACACGATGACTGGAGGTCAAGCAGTCACATTGGATCATCAGATTAAAAACACCACATCATTTATTTTGTGGGGGGCCAGTATTAGGGATTGACCAGGGGCCAATTACCACAACTCCCATGCTTTGTATTTTTGATTTTTAGATGAGTCTCATTAAGTTGCTGAGGATCTTGCTAAATTGCTGAGATGGCCTCAAACATGCAATCCTCTTGCCTCAGCCTCCCAAGTCACTAGGATTACAGGTGTGCACCCCTACACCCTGCCAGGTGTCTTTTAGGTAAGAGAAAAATAAATGTAGTTCTATAAGCCACTGTTTAGTTTATTATTTCTGTTAGTCAAGTCAAAAGTAATCCAAATTAATATCTCTTGTTTTTATTTCTCTTCCTTTTTCTTTCTGCATATTTGTTTCCCTTCCTATGTTGCTTTCCCTGTTATATGCAGGCTCTAATTACTTTGCTATTTCTCTTCTTGTCACTTTATTTGCATTTTTGCGTGTGTGGTACTGGGGTCAGAACCCAGGGCTTCCCACATGCTAATCAAGTGCTCTGCCACTGAGCTGCACCCACTGCCTTTCCTTGCTTTCTTGTTCTCTCTCCAGTAACATTTACTGCGCAATGCTGCCTGGCAAATGTGGGAGAAACAAACTGCCAATAATGCTAACTCTACCCTGCAACATGATATAATATGAAAATTACTACGTCACGTACAAAGGACAAGGAGAGGTCTTTAAGACCCAGCTCGTGTGTAAGCTTCCTAAAGCCTTCCATGACATCAGATGCCTTTTCTGTACTCTGTAACAGTCAGCACACTAAGTGATCTGCAAGGATTTTCCTGTAAATTACAAAAATATTTTATCTTCATTCCTCCTCCTCCTCCTCCTCCTCCTCCTCCTCCTCCTCCTCCTCCTCCTCCTTCTTTCATAACTGGGGCTGCGGTTGTAGCTCAGTCATAAAGCACTTACCTAGCATGTGTGAGGCATTGGGTTCAATACTCAGCCCACAAAAAAATAAATAAATAAGATAAAGGTATTGTGTCCATCTACAACTAAAATTTAAAAATAAATAAATAAATCTTTTGTAGTTGAAGATGGATAGAATGCCTTTATTTCATTTGTTTATTTTTATATGGTGCTAAGAATCAAACTGAGTGCCTCACACATGCTAGGCAAGCACTCTGCCACTGACCTGTTACAACCCCAGCCCTCCTTTCTTCTTTATACCAACTTTACTCTTAAACATTATAGTGGTGACATAACAAGACGGTGTGAAATGGGTATTCCAGACCTTACAGGTGCTCTTTTCTCTTGGACCCAAAACCTTTAAAAGAAGGTAAATGTGAAATTGATGTTTGGAGACATCAAGAGGCCTTAAAATATGGCAGGATGATGGAAAACCAGTGAAAACACAGACCAATTGGCAGGTGTACGATTTTCAATTTTTTAAAAAAATTTTTATATCTGATGTGTACCATGCATGTAACTTCAGGTACTCAGAGAACTAAAAGATTGAATAGAACACTATCCATGTTCCTATTGAGTATATAAACTTAAATGTACTTAATGAATCACAACAGATCATAAGGTAAGGGCAAAACAGGGGCTAAAAGTGCTTCTTGTCCATAAGATGGAGAAATTAATTTTGTTTTTTTAAAATATGTTTAGTATATAATTATTAAAAATTTTAGTATCTCTTGGGTGTCTATACATTGTAAGGGCATGCACATAAAAATTACCTTGAAGTTTTTTTTCTTTTTTGCATTTTATTTAGGCACAAATAAAATGTGAACATGCTATCTATTCACTTACACAGCCTGGTGTTGGAATTGGTGACTTTGATAGCCCACTGGGCTGCTCTTTCCATGCTGGCTTTGTGGTTGTTGGAGGAAGCATTGTGAGCAAGCTGAGCACATCAGCAACGCTTCCAGCTCCATGATATTGTGGACCAGGAACTTCCAGAAGCCACTGGGCAGCATATGCTTTGATTTCTGGTTGTTCCCATAACCAATGCTGGGCATCAAGATCTGGTCCTTGAATCTTCTCCATACCCTGTTGTCAACACCTCTGGGTTTCTGTTAGTTACACTTCATTTTGACATAGTGGTCTGACTGGTGCTCCATGAACTTCTTGGTTCTTTTTTTTTTTTTGACAATTTTGGGCTTCACGAGAGGTCTGAGGTCTAAACAGCCATGATGTTTATTCATGCAGTGTCCTCCATTTTAAATACTGTTTACTCCCTCGTCCACCTGGCAGTCTATTTAAGATCTAGTTCAAGTATTTCTTCATTGGTAAAGTCTTCTCAGTTCTACCTCTTCCTTTTCCTTTCTTGACAAATAAGCATCATGTCTCAGCTTTAAGAGAGGACATTGAAGCTTTAGCCCCCAAGGTTGTTTGGAAAACTCAGTGGTCAGGGACCCTCCAGAGGAAACCCCACAATCCATCCGTAAAGAACAAATTGAACAGGCTCCCTGGTTTCCTAAAGGCAATGGTTCTCAGGACTAAGTAACCCCTGGATTTATTAAATCATCATGATTAGAGAAAAACTTAGGAGAAAATAAACCATCTCTTAACAACAAAATGGAATTTCCAGTTATCTGATTTGAATAGTACTTTTTAAAAAAATAACCTATACAATTTTACATCAATTACATTTTATTCCAGGTGGAGGGAACAGCATGCACAAAGTCAAGGGTTCACAAAACAACACTAATTCAAAACTGATTGCAATAACAAACTGCTATTCCACCACCAAGCCTCCTCTTATACTATTTACCTTTGTGAATGAGTGAAGTTTTAAGTCTGCGGAGCGGTGCCAAAAAAAAAAAATTTTTTTTTTAATTTTTTGTTTAATAAGGGTGATCATTTAAAGTCTTGTAAACCATGTAAAAAAAATCTTTGTTCACTGTCATCCATTGATTCTAGAAAATTTTGAGCCATTATTTCTTTGAATGTTCCACTTCATTGCATTCTTTGCTTTTGAACCACAGTTAGAAATATATTAGATTTTCTTGTTCTATTCTCCACATCTTTTTACATTTTTATTTCCTTTAGTTTAATATGTTCTATGCATTTTCCCTACTTACACAATTCCTTAACACCGTTTAACTGTTTTCATCAGCTATTAAATTTGTTCACGATTCTTAAAAGTTCAATGACTACATTTTTCTTTTATAGAAATTCTTTAAAAAATTTTTTTAGATGTTGATGGACCTTTTATTATTTTATTTATTTTTGTTTATATGTGGTGCTGAGAATTGAACCCAGTGTCTCACACATACTAGGCAAGCACTGTACCACTGAGCCACAACCTCAACCCCTCTTTTATAGAAATTCTATTTGTGATTTTTTTTTTTTTTTTCAATGCTGGGGATGGAACCCAGCAACTCAAGAGGCTGAGGCAGGAGAATCACAAGTTCTAGGCCAGCTTGGGCAACTTAGCAAGACTCTGTCTCCAAATAAAAAATAAAAAGGGCTGAGGATATAGCTCAGTAGTAGAGTGCCCCTGGGTTCTATTCCCAATACCAAAAAAAAAAAAAGAAAAAGAAAAAAGAAAAAAAGTATATGGAGAGGGGAGAAGAATAGAGGCTTTGCTTTTAGAACCCTTTTAGACCTCAAATTTGAATCTCTTCATTTGGCTGGTCTTGATAAGTGTACTTTATAACAAAACTGCTATTGTTAAGTATAGCACTTTCCTGAGTTCTGTGAGACATGCTGATGAATTCCTAAACCTGAGAGATATCCTGGAACACCCACCTTTCCCAAATTTGTAGCTAGTTGATCAGAAGTATAGACGTCGGAGGTACTCTACTTCTGGCTGGCATTTAAAGTGGGGTCAGTGTTGTTGGAGACTGCGGTCTTTAACCTCTGGATTCTAACCCTAACTAGAGATAATTAGCATCAGAATTAAATCATACTACACCATTGTGGTTGGTGTCAGAAAGCCAGGGCAAGGTCTAGAAGGGTTCTAAAAGCAGTTAAAGACTGGAAGGTGGTGGAAAAAAAAAAAAAGAAAGAAAGAAAGAAAAGAAAGAAACGAAAAGACAAGAAAAGAGATATAGCTCAGTTGGTAGAGTGCTTGCCTCACAAGCACAAGGACCTGGGTTCAATCCCCAGCACCACACACACACACACACACACACACACACACACACACAAAAAGAAAAGAAAAGAAAGACCGGAAGGTGGGGGCTAAGCAATGCTTGCCTGGTACCCATAAGACCTTGGGTTCAATTCCCAGCACCAAAAGTAAATAAAAAGTGAGGGGATAGTTTCCTTCTGTTGGAAAGCAGACAGACATGAGCAGTGGGAACATGAGGTTGAGGTTGAGGGGATAATTCTATAGACTGGTCCTACTGTGCTGGTCCCCACTTGCTTTAAAAAGCAATTTACTGGGGCTGGGGTCGTGGCTCAGTGGTAGCGCACTCACCTAGCACACATGAGGCCCTGGGTTCGATCCTCCGCACCACACAAAAACAAAATACATTGTGTCCATCTATAACTAAAAAATATATCAAAAAAAAAAAAAAAAAAGGCAATTCACCTGAGGCCATTCTGGTCTGGCCTGGCTTAAGTCAATAGGATATGCTACATTCCTCAGCAAAGAGCCTGTTATCTGCAGCAGAAATGCAGGTCCAAAAACTTCTCTCTGCTGATTACCCTGAAGGGGGGATTTTTGTGACCTTTATACATACCAGATTCCAGGACTCATGGAGATAGAATAATTAGAAGCAAAGTCCCCAACCTCAAAATCTGTAAGAACAAGTTCCAAATAAAATCAGGTAGCGGGGCCAAGGTGACACAGAGTTGCTTTTAGTTCTTTAGTGAGTCATTATAATAGTAAAATTTCCAATCCATGGGGTAAGACCATGGGCAGTGGGGATTTAAAAGTCTCATGCAGTTCTGCTATCAGTCAAAAAAAAAAAAAAAATCAAAAGGTGGACCTGGGTGAGATTCTTTGGACAATTTCCAGGGACCCCCAATAAAACTGGAGGGCAGGAAGAGCATGCTGTTCCTGTCTGGAAGGACCCACTGTTTCCCTTTCTCCCTTAAGAGTGTCTCCTTTTCCCTTTTTCTATCCTTCTAATAAACTATGCCTGCTACTATAAGCAACTCACTTGGAATTCTTCAGGTAAGATTCAAGCTCTTGTTCTATAACAAAATGATCAGGAGCAAAACTGCATTGCAAATGGGTGTGCATATTGTGTCATGGGGTGCTTGTGATCATTAAACAGGCTATTACACCTACTTTCTTACTGTTTCAGCTCTGCACTTATTTATTTATTTATTGTGGTGCTGGGGATCGTACCCACCCTGTGCATGCTGGGCAAGCCCTCTACCCCTGAGCTACACTTCCAGCTCTGTAGGTGTTTTATAGGGAGGGTTTTTTTTTGGGGGGGGATCAGTTATCAGTTCTTTTTATCACCAGAAAGAAAGAGCCCTCATTACTTACTGTGATACGTAAGTGTGACATTCAGAGGCTAAGGAGGAAAGGCTGAAAAGAGAAACCATGCCAGTAGCTTAGAAGGATCCATTTGAGAGAAATCTGGAGAATAGTTAGGCAGTTAGGGAAGATGATGGGATAGAGAATGAGTGTGTAAAGAGAATGAATTATTTAGAGGGCTGGAAGGGGACTCGACTTTGATCTAAAAGAAAAAAAATGTATAAAATAAAGAAGAAATACAGGAGAAAAAAAATGAAGTAAAATATCAAAAGGCCTCCCTGGAAAGAAAATTCCTGTAAGATATATATGCCTCTTTTCAAAGGGGGAGAAGGAAGGAAGGAAGGAAGGAAGGAAGGAAGGAAGGAAGGAAGGAAGGAAGGAAAGAAGGAAGAAAGGAAGGAAGGAAAGAAGCTGGTTGGCTTCAAAATAACTGTCTTTGTTAATATATAGAAATATGAAAAATTCACTGAAGACTGAAATGCTTAACATGGCCATGCCTGTACAGTATGGTACTTCAAGTTGAAGTGACTCAAACTGAAGTCATCACACAGAGATGCATCTGGGAGTTGCAGCTGACATTCCACAACAGGCTCCACATGGGAGTTATAATTCTGGGACATACTCAGCTTCTGTTGAATACACACATACACTAAAAGTACCAAGGCTTATATATCCAAGCTAGAGTTACAGATCTTTGCTTTCAGGAAAGTAGGAAAGGGAAAGTGGATCCTTCCCTATAGAAGAGATAGAGAGTTCCTTTTGTAGTTACAAAAGGATTCCTGATTATACATGGGGTTACATACAAGATGGGTTCCCCATCCTCAAATATCAGCAGGGACCCTCTCCTACCATGCCATCTTCCACCTCAAAGTATGGTTCTTATATTAGATGGAACACTGGCCAACCAGGCTGTGCTGTGTCTGTGTTGAGTAACCTGGCCCAGCTTTTATCTGTAGTTGCTAAAGCCCAAGTGCTTTCATGAGGTCAACAAAAGGATCAGGTAAGTATCAAACTGTTTTTAGCACTTTTATTAAAGTTGCAGTGTGACAAAGAGCATAGTCTTGCTTTTACACTTTGTGAGGTGAGAAAAACAGTGGACAAGAAATCTCACCTCTCAAGCCAGGCACTGTTGTACATCCAGAGTCTCAGCTACTTCGAAGCTGTGGCAGGAGGATCAGTTGAGCCAGGATTTTGAGCCCAGCCTTGGCAATATAGTAACACCCCCATCTCAAAAACAAGCAAACAAAAAACTACTTTTAGGGCTGGGGTGTAGCTCAGTGGTAGAGCACTTGCCTAGCATGCTGGAGATGCTGGGTTCTATCCTCAGAATCATACCAAAAAAAAAAAAAAAAAAAAAAAAGGAAGGAAGGGAAGGAAGGAAAGAAGGAAGGAAGGAAGGAAGAAAGAAAAGAAAATCTCTCACATCTCTTTATAAGAATATTCATAGCGGTGCTATTCACTATTCACAATGATTAAGACGGAAATAAGCCAAATGTTCATCAGTAGGTGACTGTTAACGTATGCATGGATAAATAAGTTGTGATATATCCTTACAATGGAATAGCATTCAACAACAAACAAGCACCCATAAGTGCAGGAAATGGCATCATGAATGAAATTTTAAAATGTTATACTGAGCCAGGTGTGGTGGTGCACGCCTGTAATCCCAGCACCTGGGAGGCTGAGGCAGGAGGATCGCGAGTTCAAAGCCAGCCTCAGCAACTTAGTGAAGCCCTAAGCAACTCAGTGAGACCCTGTCTCTAAATAAAATACAAAATAGGGCTGCGGATGTGGCTCGGTGGTCAAGTGCCCCTGAGTTCAATCCTGGTTCAAAAAAAAAAAAAAATGTTATACTGAATTAAAGACACCTACAAAAGTATGTGTTATATACTCTAAATTTCATTTAAATGAAGTTTCAGAACAGGCAAAAGTACTCTGTTGGACTCCTTCCCCACCTTTCCACTGTTTATGAAATGCTAGCTCCACTGGCATTTTTTTTGTTCTTTGACGTTAACAAGTATCTTCCCACCTCAGAGCTTTGGCTCTATGTTCCCCCCTACTAGGTTTATTCTTTTTTTTTTTTTTTTTTTTTTTTTATACTAGGGATTGAACCCAGGGACACTCCACCACTGAGCCACATCCCCAGTCCTATTTTGTGTTTTATTTAGAGACAGGGTCTCACTGAATTGCTTAGGGCCTCACTAAATTGCTGAGCCTGGCTTTGAACTTGTGATCCTCCTGCCTCATCTTTTTTCCCTTTCAAGCTGAATTACTCCTCCAGTGTAGACATTCTCCCCCTGCCCCACCCTATGGAAACTTTCCCTAAAACTCAGAATTTGGCTAGCATTCAGAGAATCCTTGCTCTTCACTTTTGTTACAATTATCCTAAATATAAATAGATAATTATTAGGGGGAAGTGCTAGGAGAGTGATATTGGCCAAATATGTTATTCTATTGTATGCATGTATGAATATGGAACAAATCTTATTATGTACAATTATAATGCACCAATTAAAATTGTGGAAAATAAGTAAATTATTATATTACTTGAAAGAGTCTGTCCTTACATTATGAATACCTAGGTGTTAGGGACTACTTATGTCCACTCACTATTATATTCCTAGTCTTTAGCATCATTCTTGAAAATATAGGCCAGGTATGGTGGCATATGCCTGTAATTCTAGCTACTCAGGAGACTGAGGCAGGAGGATCATGAATTTGAGGTTAGTCTGTATAACTTAGTTACAATATGCAACTAATAAATATTTGTGGAATAAACGAATAGCCTAGTGAACAAATCTCTCCAAATTTTCATCATATTTTCCAAAAAATTTGTAATTTTTTCTGTGATTTCCCACTGAACCTAGGAGTGGTCTACCATTGAGCTACACCCCCATCCCTTTTTCTTTTTGAGACAGGGTTTCTCTAAGTTGCCAGGCTGGCCTCAAATTTGCAATCCTGCATATGGATTTCCAGTTTTCCCAGCACCATTTGTTGAAGAGGCTGTCTTTTCTCCATTGTATGTTTATGGCTCCTTTGTCAAGTATGAGATACCTGTATTTATGTGGGTTTGTCCTCTATTCTGTATCATTGATCTACCTGTCTATTTTGGTACCAATACCATGCTGTTTTTGTCACTATTGCTCTGTAGTATAGTTGAAGGTCTGGTATTGTGAAACCCCCTGCTTCTCTCTTCTTGCTAAGGATTGCTTTAGCTATTCTGGGTCTCTTATGCAGCAAAATGAAACTAAACCCATATCTCTCACCCTGTACAAAACTCAACTCAAAGTGGATCAACCTAGAAATTAGACCAGAGACTCTGCACCTAATAGAAGAGAAAATAGGTCCAAATCTTCATCATGTTGGCCTAGGACCAGATTTCCTTAACATGAATCCCAAAGTGCAAGAAATAAAAGCAGGAATCAATGGTTGGGATAGAGTCAAACAAAAAAGCTTTTTCTCAGCAAAGGAAACAATCAGCAATGTGAAGAGAGAGCCTCCAGAGTGGGAGAAAATCTTTGCCATACACACTTCCGATAGAGCACTAATCTCCAGAATCTACAAAGTACTCAAAAATCTTTA
>JAJEJO010000888.1:328886-361955 GCA_020662805.1 Glaucomys volans | reverse complement strand
GGGTGGGGGGATAATAATAACAGAATGTGTGACAGACATCATTGCCCTGTGTACATGTATGAATGCACAGATGGTGTGACTCTACTTTGTGTACAACCAGAGAAACAATAGCTGTACTCCATTTGTGTTCAATGAATCAATACGTAAATTAAAAAAAAATAATTTGCAATCCTTCTAACTGCCAAGTCACTGGGATTACAATTGTATGTCACTGTATCTCACATTATTTGGTGATTACCTTTTCATTCGGTGATGGTCTTATAATTTTTTTTTCCTGTGCTGGGAATCGAACCCAAGGCCTCACACATGCTGGGCAAGCACTCTATGACTGAGCTACATCCCCAGACCTTTTAAACTTTTCTTTCTTTCTTTTTTTTAATTTTTTTGAGGCAGAGTCTTGCTAAGTTGCTTAGGGCCTTGCTAAGTTGCTGAGGCTAGCCTCCAACCTATGATTCTCCTGCCTCAGCTTCTGGAATTGCTGGGACTCCAGGTGTGTACCGTGGTGCCCAGCTGCCTCCCAAAAAAATCTATATGGTTTGCTGTGCATAGGAAAAGACAAACCAAATGGCCATTTCTGAAATTCCAGTTCTCAAATGACTTCAGCTTGAAATAATCAATATACCAATTTGGCATAATTTGAGATGGCACATCTTTAACTCCTTCTATGACATTGAAGTGTGAAGGCCTGAGAACCAGGGGGGACCCATGGCATATCTCAGTCTAAGACCTGAAGTCTGAGAGCTATGGGGACTAATGGATTAAATCCTGAACTCGAAAATTTCAATAACCAGGAGCTTAGATATCCAAGGACAAGAGGAGATGGATGTCCCAGTTCAAGAAAAGAGAAAAAGAATTTGTCTTTCTTCCATCCACCCTTTTTGTTTTACTGGAGCCCTCAAGGAATTAAATGATGCCTTCCTGCAGTGGTGAGAATGGATCTTCTTTACTCAGTCTACTGATTCAAATGCTAATCTTTTCCAATAAACACCCTATAGGTACACCAAGAAATCACGTGTTACCATCTCTCTGAGCATCTCTTAGCCCAATCAAGTCAATACATAAATTTAACCATTATGAAGAAAAGCCTATATTGTTTACTTTTTTTTAAGGTATTATTATTTTTTTATTGGTTCTTTTTATATTTTTTACTTTTTAAAGTAATATTGAACATATTTAATTCTACTCCATTGTTAACTCTAATTCCTCCTATATCTCAAGTGAAGTCAGGGATAACAGCATTAAAAGTCTCACATGATTTAGATCAGGTAAAGGGGAGTAAAGAGGGCGAGGTGGTATGGGGATAGAAAGAACAGTAGGGGGATTCAGACATTATTACCGCATTTACATATATAACTATACAACCAGTGGTATTCTACATCATTCAACAAGAAGAATGAGAAATTATACTCCATTATATATGATGTATCAAAGTGCATTTTACTGTCATGTATAACTAATTAAAACAAATAAAAAAATGTTAAAGAAGTCTAACACGACTGACAGTGGTCCGTAAAGTATTCCTTCCTTTTCTCTTCTCTTCTTTTGTGTACACCACTTGACAAATGCACTGGTTCATGCTAATGAACCCTGAATAAGACAGACAGGAGATAGTACAGTCCTATGTTAAATCCTATGTCTACCTGATAACAACATTACAAAGAAATTTTGTTCTGTTCAACTTAGCCTTGGTAATTATTGAAAACACTTTGTTCTTTTTTTTTCTTTTTTATTCACAAACTAAATCCATTGGGAAATTGTAAAGTTATTTTTTAAAAATCCTATAGTTAGCCTATTGGTATACACATACAGTTCAGAATTATTTTCATTCAACTGAATAAATATTTATTTGTACTGGGGATTGAACCCAGAGGATATCTACCACTGAGATACATCTGTAGCCTCTCTCTCTCTCTCTCTCTTTCTCTCTCTCTTTTAATTTTGAGATAGGGTCCTGCTAAGTTGCCCAGGCTGGTCTCAAACTTGGATCATCTTGCTTCAACCTCCTGAATCACTGGGATTACAGGTATGCACCACTGTGTCCAGCTGAACAAATACTTATTGAATGCCTATTGGTGTCAGGCACTGTTCCAGACACTCAGAATACATCAGTCAACAAGTAAAGACCCTTGCCTTCACAGAGCTTGTGTTCTAGCAAAATAATACACAATAGTCCATTGCTTCAAGTTAGTGTCACAGCTAACCCAGAGTCATCGGCAGCAAGGGTCTTAGAAAGGACTCTCCCATTTTTTCATATCTGTTTCACCTTGTAATGATGTAAGGGTGTTTCACCTTGGCACCGCGAGCTGCCCTACATGGCCATAAATAAGAACACCTTCCCTTTGGTCTGTCCCTGGCAGACACCTGAACACTATCCCTGGAATCCTATCTCTACTTTTCCACCTTTGGCACAAGCTGTGAACCATTCAGCTCTCCTCCACATTAGACAAGAGCAGGGTATATCAAATCCTACAGTGGAATATATTCAATCAGACTTTTCACATTCAAGATGGCCCTCCCTCTTGCATTATTCTAAAAGGGTCTCTGTCTCTCCGTCTGCATTTGCTCACATTGCAAATGCCCTTTCTGTTCCCCATGGTACATACTATGTTCCAGGAAGGGAACTTCAAACAGGGAGAGAAAAAATCTGTCCCACCACACTAACAGTGAGATCGGTAATGTAGATCATGGTCCAGAAATGGAGTTTTTTGTCATAGTTTTCTGCTTTATTTTATGAAAAAAGGGTATTGTGTTATAAATTTTGAATTTATTAACATATTAAAGATTACTTGTTAAAATGTGAATAATGAATTAGATTTTTAAGATTAAAGAAGTCAAAACTCTGAAAATTAAATTTAAATAATTAAATGTGATACTAGTGGAGAGGGTTGTTTTGTTTTTTTGTTTTTTGTTTTTCCCCATCAGGTTGGTGACTATGTTAGGAACTTTGTGTGAATATAGGCATATGGACTTTTTTTTCTGTGGTGCTGGGAACTGAATCCAAGACTGCAAGTGCTAGGGCAAGGGCTGTACCATAGAGCTACATACCAACCCCTTTTTATTTTTTATTTTGAGACAGAGTCTCATTAAGTTGCTGAGGCTGGCCTTGAGCTTGCAATCCTCCTGCCTCAGCCTCCCAAGTTTTTGGAATTATAGGCATGAGCCACCATGCCCAGCTCCTTCCTTTTATTTATTTATTTTTTTTAACCTGTGGTGCTATTGGGATCAAACCCAGAGCCTTGTGCATGCTATGAACACACTCTACTGCTGAGCTCTATCCTCAGCCCCCGTGTGTCTAAATATAAAGAATACTGCTTTGGTACCACTTTAACAGAGATAAAACTTCAGTGGAGATCTTTTTGAGGACATGTCTGGTCCATGGCCCCATGATGCTTCCCTTTCTCAGGAAATTGTATTAGTTCTTCAATTCTTTAATGATGGATCATCTAGTGATTTGTTTTAGACATGTCTCTGCCTACATATCCTTGTTTGATTAGACCAGGCAAAGGCACCTGGAGAGCAAATCATATGTAATCAGCATAATGAAAAAGAAAAGTATTTAGAATTCTAGATGCTAAGGGATATAGGGAAAAGAAAAAAGAACTATATTTGCTGTCTTTGGAATTTGGAATTTGGACTAAGAGATCCTCTTTAGTCTGGGCAGATCAAGATGCAGATGTAAGCTCAGAAGATGAGGAGTCATTCTCTTCTGCATACCACAATGAACAGAAAAGCAAAGGGGATCTCTTTAAAGAGCACAGAATGACTAGGTGAAGCAGCACATGCCTGTAACCCCAGAGACTTGGGAAGCTGAAACAGGAGGATCTCAAGTTCAAGTCCAGACTCCACAACTTAGCAAGAAACTGCCTCCAAATAAAAAAATGGACTGGAGATGTAGTTCAGTGGTAGAGTGGCCCTGGGTGCAATTCCCAACATCACAAAAAAGATCTAAAAGTTAAAAAATTAAAAAAAAAAAAAAAAGCGAAGAATGAAGCAGATGTTCAGAGAAGCAGAAGTAGTATTCCTGGTACAAGTTTTCAGTTCTTACTGATGTCCTTCTTTAGGCCTAGCTATAATTTTACTCATGAGTTCTATGAGGCACCCCTGTTATTATGGCTATCTCTAGCTAACTCTTTTGCTTGGTTGCTTGAGTTAGTTTCCTTTGTTCCTTGCAATCAAAGAGAATTAACAGCAATGATGGCAATAACATTAACAATAGTAGCCAACATTTATTAAGCACATACTATGTGCTAGTACCGTGCCAAGATGTAGATTTTGCCAATTTTGTTTGCTTTAGCAGTACTGGGAGTCAAACTCAAGGCCTCACACTTGCTAGACAAATGCTTTACCCTTCATGAGCTACGTTCTCTGACCCTTTGGTCACATTTTAAAAATAAACTTGCTTTCCAATTTTAAACCTTTTTTGAATCATTGTCTGAGTGTTTGAAAAATACATAGTCTGAAGAAGAGAAAAAGCACTTTTCATAATTCTATTATCAAGAGACAATAGTTAACATTATTCACTTGTTGACACCTAGAGAATTCTTCACTCTCCTTTATCATTCCAATTCCATTGTCTTCTATGTAGACTGTTTCCCAAATTAATAAGCTAAGATAGCACAAATGCATGAAAATATAGTAGTAGCACAGTAATAATACAAGAAAACTTCAAATTGCTTGTTGAACTCTGGAACAATACCTTGTCTACATCTGTATCCTCAACATTTAACAAAGAACCTACTAGATAGTAAGTGCTGACTGACTTACCACTTTACCTAAGTATTGAAACCCTATATAATAAAGGTCCTTCACTTGCCTCTCTCTTTTATATTAAAAAATAAACAGGGGCAGCGGGTATCATTCAGCTGTAGAGTGCTTGCCCAACACATGCAAGGCCCTGGGTTCTATCCCCAGCACCAAAACAAACAAACCAAAACACATAGAGATGAAGCTAACTTCTATGGAAAGTTCTATCCTCTGCCCACATTTGTCTCAATCTCTGATCCTGTGCCTACAATTTTGCAAATTTAAAGTGGGTTTCAGATTGACAAACCTAAGGCACTAGGGCATGTTCAAACATCAGAGTCCCCACCATGTTCATTAACCTCTGCTTTCTAAAGTTAGAAAAGACTGAAAAAGATATTGGAGTATTCTAGAAATATTTTCAACAGAGTAGAAAAATAAAACAGTTTCCTGGTTAATTTTCAGTTTATCAAAAAATTTCAAGTCAGGTGTGGTGACACATACCTGTAATCCCAGTGACTCAGGAGGCTGAGGTAGGAGGATCACCAGTTGGAGGTCAGCTTAGCAACCTAAAGAGACCATCTCAAAATAAAAAATGAAAAGGACTGGGGATGTAGCTCAGTGGACAAGCACTCCAGGTTCAATCCCCAGTACCAAAAAAATTTTTAATAAAAATTAAAAGGGTTGGGGGCATAGCTCAGTGGTAGAGCAACCCTGGTTCCAATCCCTAGTACTTGCCCTTGCAAAATTCAATTAATAAAAACTTTCTGTATCCTGAAAATCATGATAAATCTCAGTTATGATTAGAAGGCAAAGTAGTCTTTCTTAAGTTTCCTACTGACTCTCTGCTTCATTTTTTCCAGTCTCTGGACAAGTCTCTGCATAATTGTGCTCTAAAAAGTTTTTCCAAAATAGTATTTATCTACGAAGCCCACATTCCAGGAACCAGTTTCCAGAATTACATGGAAAATTTAGAAAGAAAGTTGTACAAATTCTTGGTACATTCCTTGGACAAGTCAGGTTAGCTACCAGTTTCATTTGGGGGTTACATTTCCAGTTAAGTTGGAAATTTGAAGTGCAGATATTTATTCTTACAATCTGCCCGTTATTATTTCAGTGACATTTGACTAGTTATAACTAGTAGAAAATATTGCTTTTATAAAAATTCAGAGTCAATAAACAAACATAAGGTAATCATTTGATTATTAAACAATTTTTTACTTTAATGATTATAAATGATGTAATGATTATTAAAATGTTCTGTAACTTTATTTCTTTCAATTTTGCACAAGCTCAGTTAGTACACTATTTCCTTTTTTAAAATTCTACTTTGGACTTTTGCACAACAGCTGACAAATGAATACTTTGAGCCAAGGTTTGGGGAGCTGTCTGCTAACCAACAGTTCTATTTTTGCAGTTTCTTCATGTTAGTTGTGTAATTATTTAAACATTTGCTTGCATATTGCTCTCATTTCATAAGGGTGTATGAAAATCAACAAAATGCAGATTCTACAGATAAATTAATGCTCACAAACTTACATAATTGAAAAAATGTAGAAATCAAGTAAACTGCTATTCATAGCTTTATAAATATTCTATAGGTCTTCAAAAGCAAAAGTTTATCTAAAAATAATGCAAAATAGGGCTGGAGATGTGGCTCAGTGGCCGAGTGTCCCTGAGTTCAATCCCTAGTTCCCTGGTTCAAAAAAAAAAAAGCAAAACTTTAGGTCCCACAACATGAGTGTAATGACATTTGTCTCTCAGAAAGTAAAATACTTTTGCTTCCTTTTATCCAACTTTGAGACAATTTTTGCATATGGCTTGTGTATTCTTTTAATAGGGCTATTGGAATAACACAACACAAACATGGTAACTTAAAACCACAGAAATTTATTCTTTTATAGTTATGGAGACCAGAAGCCTGAAATCAAGGTGTCACGTTCCCTCTGAACATTCTAAGGAAGAATCCTTCCCTGACTTTTTTCCTAGCTTCTGGAGCTTGTTGTTAATCCTTATCATTACTTGGCTTGAAGCTACATCTCTGGAATCATTGCCTTATTTGTCACATGGCCTTCTTCCCTAACATGTCTTCTTCTTCTAGTACTTTTTTTTTTTTTTTTTTTGCGGTGCTGGGGATTGAACCCAGGACCTTGTGCTTACTAGGCAAGCACTACCGACTGAACTATTTCCCCAGCCCCCTGCCCCGCCTTTTTTTTTTTTAATTCAGTACTGGGGATTGAACCCAGGGCTTCAGACACCCTGAGCAAATGTTCTACCTCTGAGCTACACCCCCAGCCCTTTTACATGTCTTCTTATAATACCAGTCATTGGATTCAGGGCCCATCCTAATCTAAAATAACTTCACTTTTTAATTTTTTTCGATGCTAGGTATTGAACCTAGGGCCTTGCACATGCTAAGCATGTGCTCTACCATTGAGCCATGTCCCCAGCCTCCAGAATAACTTTGCCTTAACTAATTATATCTACAAAGATTCTACTTCCCTACAAGGTCATATTTTGAGGTTCCAGTGAACATGAATTTGGGGAAAACTCTATTCCACCCAGTATAGCTAGATCAAGATTAAGATTTCACCAACTCCAGGGACTGGGGTGTAGCTCAGTGGTAGTGTATGTGCTTAGCATGTACAAGGCCCTGGGTTCAATCTCCAACACCATCCCCCCACCCTGCAAAAATGATACCATAAAGTGCAATGATTATTCTAAATTGGGTTGAATTGGGGCTCAGGTTGTGGCTCAGTGGTAGAGTGTTTGCCTAGCATGTGTGAGGCACTGGGTTCAAATCTCAGCACCACATATAAATAAATGAATAAAATAGAGGTCCATCAACATCTAAAAAATTTTTTTTAAATTAAAATTTTAAAAAATCCAGGGTACTTATAGATCAGAAATTCACTTAAATTAACTCAAACCAGAAGCAGTGGGGCACCTGTATTCCCAACTACTTGGGAGACTGAAGCCAGAAGAGCACTTGAGGCCAGGAATTTGAGGCTAGCCTAGGCAACATAATGAGAACCTGTCTTTAGTAAATAAATGAATAAACTCAAGTAAAGGGAGCTTTCACTAAGCAAACAATTCTTTTTTTTTTTTTTTTTTTTTTGTTCTTGGGGATTGAACCCAGGGGCACTCCACCACTGAGCCAATTCCCAGCCCTATTTTGTATTTTATTTAGAGACAGGGTCTCACTGAGTTGCTTAGGGCCTCGCTAAGTTGCTGAGGCTGGTTTCGAACTCGCGATCCTCCTGCCTCAGCCTCCCAGGTGCTGGGATTACAGGCGTGCGCCACCGCGCCCGGCTTAAGCAAACAATTCTTATGGGATTCAAGAAAAACTGAAAAAATTGGACAAAAATGAAGGCACCCCATGTTGCCTTAACATAGACGTATGGAGAAAGCTAAGGAGGCACAATTTTAGCATTGCTGTAATTTAGCTAAAAGTTCATTATTGCTGAGTCTTAGTTCATAGCCTGTCTTGATAATTTTGTTTGCTTAACTCAGCGTGTGTACTGCATTTTCTTGAGTCAGTTGTTACAGATGGTTCAATCATCGTGGGGAGCTACCCACTCAGCTGGGTTGTAGGGAGGAAAGAAGCAGAGATAATTTATAGGATTAAGATATGGCAAGAGGTAATGGGTGGACAAGAGGTAATCATTATCCTCTCAATACATTTGATAAATGAATGTATTCCACCCTGCTTGTAATGAAGAAATATATGTCTTCACTTACCTTCTTAATTACTTTAAATTATATGAAACAATAGGAGGCTGACATCCCAAACTTCATAACGAAAATACATTGTAATGTGTTTGTTGAAAGTTTAATTACCCAGAAAATGCTTTCAGTCCTCTAATAATTTATGGTCCTAATACAAGCAACTTGAGGAAGAACTATAAAGTGGCATTTGTACAAAATATAACTCCAAATAATTCCTCATGGTACTACCATTATTAGAAAAAAATTATCATAATGGTAGAATTTCTTTGACCTGGGGGATATAATTTCAAAAATTAAATTATATTACAAGCTTTTTGGGGTTGAGGATGTAACTCAATGATTGAACACTTGCCTAACTTATGTGAGGCCCTGGGTTCAATCCCCAGTACCCTAAAAAAAAAACAATTTTGTGGGCAGAATTTATTTTTATTTTTTTTTCTTCTGACTTTAGGACCTTAATTAATTATAATCCTTGGGTTATGAACACATCCCTTTTTTTGGGAGGAGGTACTGGGGATTGAACTCAGGGGCACTCAACTACTGAGCCACATTCCCCAGCTCCTTTTATATTTTATTTAGAGACAGGGTCTCACTGAGTTGCTTAGCATCTCACCATTGCTGAGGCTGGCTTTGAACCTGAGATCCTCCTGCCTCAGCCTCTCCAGCCATTGGAATTACAGGTGTACGCCACTGTGCCCAGAGAACACATCCCTCATTCCTTCATCTATTTGTTTATTTAACATATAATGGACATATGCAAAGCCACCACCCTGTCCAAGAATAAAGTTGTAGCAAGAATATATCCACCTATGTATTCATGCTCGTATCTTTTCCCTGGAACCCCAGAGGTAATTGTTGAATCTTTCTACAGAACTTTCTAACAAGGTTATCATATGATGGCACTGAGAGTTATCTACATTGCTTATACTTACTCCGCTTTCATATTTGAAAATAATTTTAGTTTGATGTTCGTCCACATTAAATAATACTTAATTTTGATGTAATGACTTTAAGAAAGCTAATATAACTAAATGTATTAGTCTGTCATAATAAAATGACAAAATGCTTTCAAAATGTGGCTAGGGTTTCAACATATGAATTTTGGAGGGACATAATCCATATCATAGCATTAATGATACAGGCGAGTATATTAATTTTGTTACTTTTTTTTGTTTTGGCCATCCTGAGGATTGAACCTAGGGGTGTTTTACCACTGAGTTAGCTAACCCTTTTAATTTTTTTTATTTTGAGACAGGGTCTGGTTACATTATCCGGGTTGGCCTTGAATTTGCAATCCTCTTGCCTCAGTCTCCAGAGTAACTGGGATTACAGGAGTGTACCACCATACCCAGCCCCAGAATGGCTCTTGTAACAACTCACTCTTAGGACAACTAACTTAGGATCCTATAAGAACTACCTTAGTCCCTTCCAAAGCAGCACCTACAATGACCTCCCACTAGGTCCCAGCTCTTTAAGGTCCTATTACTATATTGAGGACCAAGCCTACAACACAAGAGCCCTGGGGATCAAGCCACATTCAGATCATAGCAGTCAGATTTTGCACTTGAAATTAAAAAAAGGTATTAGAGAGAATTTGTATCAGTCAGTTTTGCATTGCTGTGACCAAAATACCTGACAAGAAAAACTTAGAGGAGGGAGTTTATTTTGGCTGGCAGGTTCAGAGGTTTAGTCTATGGTCATCCAAGTCCATAGCTCTGGGCTCAAGATAAGGCAAAACATCATGGAGGAAAAGTGTGGAGAAAGCAGCCAGAAAGCAGAGAGAGGGAAGAAAGAAGGAGCCCACAAGGAGGATGCACCCTTCCAGGACATGCCCCCAGTGATCCACCTCCTTCCCCAACACCCCACCTACCTAGAGTTATCATCCAGTCAATCCATTCAAAGTAGGGAGGACTGATTAGGTTACAGCTCTCATTATTCTAATCATTTCACCTCTGAATAGTCTTGCATTAACATAGGAGCTTTGTGGGAACTCTCGTATCTAAGTCATAACAGAATCCAATCACAATCATCAAATTACTATGACAAATGAGTTAATTATTCAAATTTTGTTCATATGAAGCCAAAGTGATTCAGACTTCCTATGTTCTGTCTTTATCAGTCATCAGTAAAATGTCAAACTCATTTTGTTCACTACATATATATGCTACTATCCTATGCCACAGGTTCCACATCCTCAAATTCAACCAATTGTGGATTGAAACTTTTTAAGGAAAAAAATTGTGCACTGAATATGTACAGGCTTTTTTTGTCATTATCTCCTAAACAATGCATAATAATAAGTATTTATATAGCAGCTATATTATATTAGATATTATAAGTAATCTAGAGATAATTTTTCAAAAATTTTTTAAACTTTAATTTATTCGGGGGTTTTTTGTTGTTGTTGTTTTTGGTACTGGGGATTGAACCCAGGGGCACTCCACCACTAGGCCACATCCCCAGCCCTATTTTGTATTTTTTTCATTTAGAGACAGGGTCTCACTGAGCTGCTTAGGGCCTCACTAAGTTGCTGAGGCTGGCTTTGAACTCGTGATCCTCCTGCCTCAGCCTCCCAAGTACTGGGATTACAGGCGTGCACCACCAAGCCCGGCTTGTTTTTTTTATTTTTTTATGTGGTGCTGAGGATAGAACCCAATGCCTCACACATGCTAGGCAAGTGCTCTACCACTGAGCCTCATCTCCAGCCCCTAGAAATGATTTTAAGTATACTGGAAGGTATATGTAGGTTGTATGTGATTACTATGTCATTTTATATAAAGGACTTGAGTATCTGCAGATGTTGGAACCTGCAGAGATTCTGGAAACAATCTCCTATGAATACTGAGGAATGGCTTTAGCAAATCTAAGCCAAGATTTTAGTGGTGCCTAAAAAGACACTAAAATAAAGCCTTTTTTTCATTTCATAGTGATTATGACATATTAAAATTTCTTTATGACCAGAGATGTACAGATGATTCATATTTATAAGTTGTGAAATTATTTAGGATATATTTAGTTACATTTCAAATTGAAAACAAATAAGTAATTTTAGACAAACAGTGAACATATTTTAAGATTGCTTTTGATAGCTTAAATACTTTTGTATTTTTATCCATTTGGTTATATTTTACCACAGTTCACTTTCACTTAAACAGCTGTAGTCTTCTATTATCCTGATCCATCCTTTTAAACTACCACCCTGTTTAACATCTGTGACATTGAGTATAAGCACAGTTCATCTTTGTCAAAAGACAAAATTACAAGGTTTTGTGATAGATCTAATCGACTGTTATTTGTGATTTCGGGATTGGAGTGGCCTCCATTGTATAAAATCAAAAGAGAGCTTCCCCTGAAACAACAAGACAACAGTGGGGTTGTTTTGTCTGTTATTTTCAGACTTAGAATCTCACTATGTTGCCCAAACTGGCCTTGAACTCTTGGGATCAAGTGATCCTCCTGCCTCAACCTCTCAAGCATCTTAGACTGCAAGCATGTACCACAATGGTTGGTGCTGGAGATTGAACCCGGGGCCTTGTGCTTGCAAGGCAGGCACTCTACCAACTGAGCTATATCCCCAGCCCACAGTGGGATTTTTTAAGTGGAAAACAAGGAAACAGAACAATAGGGCCTGAGTGAAACTTAATGTCTTAGCTGTATTCTCAATTACTGTCATTCTGGGTTTCTAGTCTCATCATCGATGTGTTACAGTGTCCTCATTATCATACATTCCTTTGAGGTTTTTTGTTTGTTTGTTTTTGTTTTGTTTGTTTTTTAAAATTTCAGCCTAAAAGAGACCATTTGACATTCAACAGATGGCTGCATGCAAATATTTTAAACTTTTGAGAGAATGCAGCATACAAGAGAAACTGCTACTATGACCACCATAAACAAGATGATACCTGGAAATTGAAGTCTTTTCCTTAGCCAGGACCCCATGAAGTTAATCAACTAAAACTGAATAGATCAAAGAATAGCCAAATGAGGAGACTACCTATTTGCTATGGTTTGAATTCCCCCACCAAAACCATGTCAAAATTTAATCCCTTGCCGGGCGTGGTGGCGCACGCCTGTAATCCAAGCGACTTGGGAGGCTGAGTCAGGAGGATCACAAGTTCAAAGCCAGCCTCAGCAATTTAGCGAGGCCCTGAGCAACTCAGTGAGACCCTGTCTCTAAATAAAATACAAAATAGGACTGGGGATGTGGCTCAGTGGCCGAGTGTCCCTGAGTTCAATCCCTGGTTCAAAAAAAATAAATAAATAAGTAAAATAAAGGTCCATCAACAACTTAAATAAAAAAATTTAATCCCCATACTAAGAAGTACTAGTCTCACTATGGTATTTAAAGCTGAGACCCTTGGGAGGTCATTAAGATTAAATGAGAGCCGGGTGTGGTGGCGCATGCCTGTAATGCCAGCACTTGGGAGGCTGAGGTAGGAGGATCGCGAGTTCAAAGCCAGCCTCAGCAATTTAGTGAGGCCCTAAGCAACTCAGTGAGACCATGTCTCTAAAAAAAAAAATACAAAATAGAGCTGGGGATGTGGCTCAGTGGTGGAGTGCCCCTGGGTTCAATCCCCAGTAACAACAACAACAAAAAAGATTAAATGAGGCTATCTGGAGAAGGGGTTCATCCAATGGGAATGTGGCTTTATAGGAATAAGAGGAGCTAAAAAGCTCTGCCTTATCATGTGATGCCCTGTATTGACTCTGCAGAGTTTCCACCAGCAACAAGGACCAAACCAGATGCAGCCATTCAATCTGGAACTTCCTATCCTTTAGAACCATAGGCCAAATAAACCCTTATTCTTTATAATTTCTAATCTGTAGTAT
This sequence comes from Glaucomys volans, assembly GCA_020662805.1. Classification (NCBI taxonomy): domain Eukaryota; kingdom Metazoa; phylum Chordata; class Mammalia; order Rodentia; family Sciuridae; genus Glaucomys; species Glaucomys volans. The sequence goes on along the minus strand of JAJEJO010000888.1, from coordinate 348,659 downwards.
TCAATGACAGCTACAGAAAATGTTTTAATCAAGTAGCTTTTTTTTTTTTTTGCAACTGAGTCTATAATACACGATGTATTTATACAGGTGCAGAAACAAGTATCAGCGACAGCACAGATTCAGTTCAGCTTGTAGGTAACAATTCAATTCTCTAGTATCCCATGATAGGGTTAAATTATATAAAGGACTAAGAACAAGTAAGTTTAGAATTCTGACTCCAAAAGGGACAACTTGTAGCCAGGCGCAGTGGTGCACGCCTGTAATCCCAGCACCTGGGAGGCTGAGGCAGGAGAATCGCGAGTTCAAAGCCAGCCTCAGCAATTTAGCGAGGCCCTAAGCAACTCAGTGAGACCCTGTCTCTAAATAAAATACCAAATAGGGCTGGGAATGTGGCTCAGTGGTGGAGTGTCCCTGGGTTCAATCCCTGGTACCAAAAAGAAAGGACAACTTGTTTAATTTGAAACAAAGTTGTGTTCGGGATGTTGCTAAAGTTACCCCCTTGGATGGACTAAAGGAGGATCCAATATTTCATCAAGTTAACTGAAAAAGTTACTGGTGGTGAAATTCTAAATACAGGAGACATAAACATAGGTAAACGTAAACAAGGAAGAATTCAGAGGGGTGAGAGTCTCTTCTGAAAGGGAGTTTTGTCCTGTTTTCTTGGGGAAAACTCTCTGCAGCACGAAGTCACCAATTTCTTGTTCTGGTTTGCAATTTGAATGTTTCTGGTTATGGCATCATTTCTGGTGAAATCCAGGAATGAGGAGTTCTTGTTCTTAGTGGTTCTATGGAAAAAAATTGGATTGGAGGAACTAGAAGAATTCAGAACCCAGTCTAGTCTACAGGTAGATAATAAAACTTGAAAAAAAGTAATCTCAGCTACTTGGGAGGCTGAGGCTGAATGATCACAAGTTCTACAAGGTCAGCCTCAGCAACTTAGTGAGACTGTCTAAATTTTAAAACAAAAAGGAATGGGGATACAGCTGAGTGTTAGAGTGCCCCTGGGTTTAATCCCCAGTACTGCCAAAAAATCAAACCAAACCAAACAAAATACAAAAATCTCAGAATCAATGAACAGGTTTATAATCTAATAATAGATACTATAACTCTTCTTCCAAAACATCATTTTGCCCTCTATGGTCACCCCCATTTCTGCCAAAGACATTCAAGGTAAGACTAATTTGTTTGAAAAATAAATTTAGCCTTATCAAATTTGGCCTAATTATTTACAAAGTACAGCAAGGCTCTTTCAAGTTTGCTTTGCTGGAGCTTTCGATAAGGAATCTCAGATTGAATCTTTAAGTTTCTCAAGGCTAGGAAGCCAAACCAACATTTCCAATTGTATTCTGTTACAAAGAGAGTGGATTCTTTAAAAATTGTATGCAAATAACTGTATTACTATAAAAATAAGAATATTCATGAATAGTTTCAGAATTCTGGAAAGATCAGATAGGAAGAAAAAGCAAATGTTTCAATTTTTATCAATGAAATATACATTACCAAATTATTTAAAGGGAAGAAAGTTTCCTTGTATCTGGAAAACAAAACACTTTTAAAAATTATCAGTGTTGTAAGTAAAGAAGTTATCCAAACCCCTAATTATTCTTTATAATTTCAATCAGTATCATGGATTTAATTCTTGCTGTGCTCCATCTTAGCAGTTTCATGAACCTATCAAGTTTTTCATTAGAGTTCTGGAAATTCTCCTTGAGGCCAATGGTATCAGAAAGCTGTTTGTCAGAATCCTTCCCATGAAATCTCACTGAAGACATAGCACGGATCTCACCTTTATGTATATGCACAAGATACTATTTAAAAAAAACTGTAAATAAATAGCAGAAAGATCAGTAGAGTAGAGGGAAGGGAATTGGGGAGGCAGGAGGGGAGGGAAAGGGAAGTACTGAGAACTGAATTAGAGTAAATTATATTCCATGCTTTTATAATTAGGTCAAAATGAATCTTAATATTATGTATAAGTAAAAAGAACTAATTAAAAAAGAACATAGGAATATTGTATAATGTATGAATATATAACAAAGAATCCCACCATTATGTATAATTATAATGCATGAATAAAAAACATGGAAAAAGAAAAGCATAGGAATAGAGCAATTAACTATGGGCAAGACTTAAAATGGCCATGGTTAAAGAACTGGAGGAAAGTTCCTTATGATAATGACACAATTCACCGATAAACAAATAATTTGGTTATTTCTTTTCTTTTCTTTCTTTTTCTTTTTTTTTTTTTTTTTTTTTTGTGGTACTGGGATCGAACCCAGGGCTTTGTGCTTTCAAGGCAAGCACTCTACCAACTGACCTATATCCCCAGCCCAGGTTATTTCTTTTTTAAAATATTTTTTTAGATGTTGATGGACCTTTATTTTTTATGTGGTGCTGAAAATTGACCCCAGTGCCTCACACGTGCTAGGTAAGCACTCTACCACTGAGCCACAACCTCAGCCCCTAATTTGGTTATTTCTGTAGCATACAACATTTTAACATAATAGCCAGAATTGTGATAATATATCAGATTTCTAGGAATGTGATTCAATTTTTGGAGGACTCGTATCAATAACATATCCATACATGTAACTCAAAGAAGGTTTAGCATCATGTACTATTTGACAATACTTCCCATATATTTTTACATATCAAATAATCAAATAATATTAATTAACTTTCTATTTTTTACAAGGTGAGAGAATATTCTTTGAGGTTTTCCAAGAGCCCAGCTGGAAAATCCCAAAGTTAAGTCAAGGTCAGAAAGATTTAATTCAGAATTAAATTTTGGAAATTTTGTCAAAAATGTCAAAAAGTTTAAAAATGCTTTGTCAAAATAGAATCACTGGTCACTGTAAATATTAACTCATCTGGCCATAGTGAAAAAGACATCAAAGGCAAATACAGAGAGTGAAATAGTTGTAAGAAAAATTTTAGTTATTTAATAGAAATGACTATTTTCTTTTTTTATTTGTTCTTTTTAGATATACAAGACAGTAGAATGTATTTTGACATATTAAACATCATAGAATATAAACTTAATTTAATTAGGACCCATTCTTACAGTTGCAGAGTTTCACCGGTTGTGCATTCATATATGAACATAGGAAAGTTATATGAGATTCTTGTACTCTTCCTATTCCCCTCCCCACTCCCTTCCCTTCATTCCCCTCTGTCTAATCCAATGAACTTCTATTCTTCCCTCCCCTATTCTTATGTTCTAGCATCCACATATCAGAGAGAACATTCTCTCTGAAGACTCTTCTGTTGTTTTGTTTTGGGGGGGATTGGCTTATTTCACTTAGCATGATAGTCTCCAGTTCCATCCATTTACCTCCAAATGCCATAATTTTATTGTTCTTTAAGGCTGAGTAATATTTTATTATATATATACATCACATTTTCTTTATCCATTCATCTGAAGAGCACCTAGGTTAGTTCCATAGCTTAGCTACTGTGAATTGAGCTGCTATAAACATTTATGTGGCTGTGTCATTATAGTGTGCTGATTTTAAGTCCTTTGGGTATAAACCAAGGAGAGGGATAACTGGGTCAAATGGGGATTGTATTTCAAGTTTTCTGAGGAATCTCTGTACTGCTTTCCATAATGATTGCACATATTTGTAGTCCCACCAGCAATGTATGAGTGTACCTTTCCTTCACATCCTTGCGAAGATTTATTGTTACATGTATTCTTGATAATTGTCATTCTGACTGGAGTGAGATGGAATCAATAATTTTTTTTTTTTTTTTTGGTACTGGGAATTAAACCCAAGGGCACTCCACCACTGAGCCACATTCCCAGCCCTATTTTGTATTTTATTTAGAGACAGGGTCTCACTAAGTTGCTTAGGGCCTCGTCGTTGCTGAGGCTGGCTTTGAACTTGTGATCCTCCTGCCTCAGCCCCCCAAGTGCTGGGATTACAGGCGTGCGCCACCGCACCTGGCTGGAATCAATATAGTTTTAATTTGCATTTCTCTGATTTACAGAGATGTTGAACATTTTTTCATGTATTTGTCACCCATTCATATTTCTTCTTCTGTGAACTGTCTGTTCAGTTTCTTAGTCCATTTATTGATTGGGTTATTTGAATTTTTGGTGTTAAGTTTTTGAGTTCTTTGTATGTCCTGGAGATTAGTGCTCTATCTGAGGTGTAGGTTGCAAAGATTTTCCCCCACTCTGTAGGCTCTCTCTTCACGTTATTGGCTATTTTCTTTGCTGTGAAGAAGTCTTTTAGTTTAATACCATCCCGTTTATTGATTTTTGATTTTACTTCTTGTACTTTAAGAGTCATGCTGAGGAAGTTGGTTCCTAAACCAACATGATGTAGATTTGGGCCTACTTTTTCTCCTAGTAGGCACAAATTCTCTGGTCTAATGCCTAAGTCCTTGATCCACTTTGAGTTGAGATTTGTGCCCTGTGAGAGAGAGGGGTTCAATTTCATTCTGCTACATATGGATTTCTAGTAGAAAAGGACTGTTTTCTTAAGCAATCAAAGATCTAAGATTGACAACAGAAGCACAGGAAATCATCTTGATAAAACACAAAATCTTTGTTTCCTAGGCCAATAACCTAAAAGGCTAAGAAAAACACCTTTCAATTTCCTACTAAAAACAGATCAGGTTGGGAATGCAGGTCAGTGGTATAGCATCTGTTTAGCGTGTGCAAAGCTCTGGGTTGGCTCCCCCAACATTATATATACTTGTTATGGTTTGGATGTGAGGTATCCCCCAAAAGCTCATGTGTGAAACAATGAAAGAAAATTTAGAGGTGAAATGGTTGGGTTATGAGAGCCTTAACTCAAGGAGGGTAGGGTGTGGCTGGAGGAGGTGGGTAATTGGGGGTGTGACTTTGGGGTATATATTTTTGTACCTGACAAGTGGAGTCTCCTCTCTGCTTCGTGGTCATCATGTGAGCTGCTTCCCTCCACCACATTGCTCCACCATGAAGTTCTGCCTCACCTGGCGCCCTGAGGAATGGACCCAGCTGTCTATGGATTGAGACCTCTGAAATGCTGAGCCCCCAAATAAACTTTCCTCCTTAAATTTTTTGTCAGTTCTTTTAGTCACAGCAATGAAAAAGCTGACTAAAACAATATTTATAAAGACATATCATTAAGCCAAGAAAACTTGTTATTTTAGCACAGGGAACTAAATTCTAGGTTTGCATCAGTTTACTTTTTTGATATTAATGCTCAATTTTTTTTTTTTTTTGGAACCGGGGATTGAGCTCAGGGGCACTCGGCCAATGAACCACATCTCCAGCCCTATTTTGTATTTTATTTAGAGATAGGGTCTCACTGAATTCCTTAGGGCCTCGCTAAGTTGCTGAGGCTGGCTTTGAATTCGTGATCCTCCTGCCTCAGCCTCCCAAGTCGCTTGGTTTACACGCGTGTGCCACCACGCCCGGCTTAATGCTCAATTTTTAGAATAACTTCTAAATAATTCCCTTCTAATCTTAGCCAATGTGATCACATATAAAATTTCTTTCACACACTTTATCTTCCACAAACTTACATCTTTCTTATCCATTCAGTTTTATCTGATACTTTTCCTCTTTTTAATTTTGGTTCAATCTTTCTACTTTTCTCTTAACAAAAACACATATCTTTCTATCTTTCATATCTCATAGTTTCACTTACCAAAGACATATATTATGTTTCTTACATACCAAGTTGTTTCCTGTTTTCTGTATTATTTCTACTTTTAATTATCACATATGAATTATATTGTTTATTTGTTTCTTTTTGAGCTGTACTAGGGATTGAACTCAGGGCCTCACACCTGTTGGGCAAGAGATTTTCTACCGAGCTACACCCGCTACCCTTTTTATTTTATTTTGAGACAAACTCTCTACATTTCCCCAGGCTGACTTGAGTCACTGGGACTACAGGTCTGTGACACCACACCCAGCTTGAATTAAAATAAGGTTAGTAACCTTAACCTTTAGTGAAAAGCTAGGTAGTAAGAAATTTTGAACAGTTACATATCAACATTTTGAGAATGTACATTTCATAAGTTCTAGAAACATGCTTCCTCAAAGAATAATTTTTCATGTTCATTAACATCTAGCTTCAGCTGGGTATGGTGGCCCACACCTGTAATCCCAGCACTTGGGAGGCTGAGACAGGAGGATTGTGAGTTCAAAGCCAGCTTCAGCAATTTAGCGAGGCCCTAAGCAACTCAGTGAGATCCTGTCTCTAAATAAAATACAAAATAGGGCTGGGGATGTGGCTCAGTGGCCAAGGGTCCCTGAGTTCAATCCCTGGGTTAAAAAAAAAAACAACATCTAACTTCTCTACACCATATAAAAACAAGATACTGTGGCAGAGCAATAGCCTAGCATGCTTAAGACCCTGGGTTCAATCCTCAGTGCTAAAAATAAAAAACAAGAAACTGAGTTGGGTGTGATGGCACACACCTGTAATTTCACTTTCTTGGCAGGCTAAGGCAGGGGGAATACGAATTTGAAATGAGCCTGGGAAACTTAGATCTTGTGTCAAATTAAGAAATAGAAAGGTTTGGGGATGTAGCTTAGTGGTAGAGCACCCCTAGGTACAATCCCCAGTGCTGCAAAAAAATAAAAAATAAAAAATATATATACATATATATACAATATGTATATATTTTTATATGTCCCAGAAGCAAAGAAAGTTAAAAGTCAAACATGGTTTTTCCATTTCCTTTTTTAAATAAAATGATTGAAATACATCAAGTAACTCAGCAATTCCTCTGCTCTTAGGTTGGATTTATAATTTTATGAGTCCAAAACATCCAGCAGAAACAACAAAGCTGCTAAACAGGAAATCCAGACAAAATGTCTATTTTATTTAGTGCTGACAATTATTAAGATATTATTTATTATACCAACAATTTAAAAAAACTACAATCATATTTCAGTCAATGGCAGACTGCATATACAACCACAGTCTCATAAGATTATGAAGGAGCTGAAAATTTTCTATCACCTAGTGACATCATAACCATTCTACCATTGTAGCACAATGATTTACTAAAGTTTGTAGTGATGCTTGTGTAGAAAAACCAACTGCACTGCCTGTCACGTAAATGTACTGACCATAAAATTATGTACATACATAATACTTGGAAAATGGTGGCCCACGCCTGTAATCCCAACACCTCCCGAGGCTGAGGCAGGAGGATCTAGAGTTCAAAGCCAACCTCAGCAAAAGCAAGGCACTAAGCAACTCAGTGAGACCCTGTCACTACATAAAATACAAAATAGGGCTGGGGATGTGGCTCAGTGGTCAAGTGCCCCTGAGTTCAATCCCTGGTACCCACTCCCCCCAAAATAAATCATCATCATACCTTGAAATGATGACAAAGAACTGTTACTGATTTATGCACTTACTATATAGTATATTCTTTATCATTATTTTTTAGTGTACTCCTACATTTTAAAAACTAGTTTACTGTAAAACAGCATGTGTACATATTAACCTGGTAGGAGTGTCATATGGCTCATGTTTATCAAGGTTTGTTTGTTCATTTGTTTGTCTGCAGTGCTGGGGATTGAACCAAGGGCTTCATGCACACTAGGCAAATACTCTAAAATTGAGTGACATCCCAGCCCTACCAAGTCTCTCTCTCTCTCTCTCTCTCTCTCTCTCTCTTTTTGTAGTGCTAGGGATGGAACCCAGGGCCTTAAGCATGAAAGAGGACCACTCTTCCACTGAGCTACCTCCCCAGCCCCCAAGTCTCTTGATCGCAGCAAGAGGTCATGTCAAGTGATTGAATCATACCATCTAGGTTTGTGTAAATTTGAACATTTGAACAAATGCCTCACAACACATTTCTTAAAAGGTATCCACATCATTAGGCAACATGTGACTGTAGTTTATTTTTCAAAGATTTACCCAAGTCACATGAACAGGAAATTTGTCAATTTCTATTTTTTCTGAGATAATGACATTACTGGTTTTTTTTTTTTTAACAAAAATTTAAATAGAACCAACTAAATAAAGCTTGTGTGTGTGTGTGTGTGTGTGTGTGTGTGTGTATGTGTGTGTGTAGCTCTGGGGCATTCTACTGAGCCACACCCCCAGTCCCTGCCCACCCCCACCAACGCCCCCTTTTGAGACAGGGTCTCATGAAATTGTGTAGGCTGGCTTTGAACTTGTGATCCTCCTGCTTCAACCTCCCTAGTTGCTGGGATTATAGGCATGCACCACCACCCTCAGAAAGTTTTTTATAAATTTTTTTTTTTTTTTTTTTGGTACTGGGGATTGAACCCAGGGACACTCCACCACTGAGCCACATCCCCAGCCCGATTTTGTATTTTATTTAGAGACAGGGTCTCACTGAGTTGCTTAGGGCCTCACTAAGTTGCTGAGGCTGGCTTTGAACTCGCGATCCTCCTGCCTCAGCCTCCCAAGTGCTGGCCGCGCCTGGCCAGTTTTTTATAAATTTTGATGACATCACCTAAGGTAGAAATAAGATACATACAATTCATATATGGTTGTACAAAAACATACAGACAGAAGCAAATCTTCCAGCATTCATTAAGATTTTTTATTTGCCAATTTCCAAATAGTTTCTCTCCCCACACTATTTTCAGACTATTAGTCTTTCAATTGTCTGTTCATTTCCCTGAGCGATTGTTAGCTAGACAACTGTAAATTTGATTCTCTAAAGGGATGACTCTTAGGTGGAAATCTATATCTCAAAGGCATGGAGAAAGAATGCAAGTTTTCCCCAAGGAAGAATCTAGTACATGTTGCCTATCTTTAGAGGTCAATTTTACAGGGACTGTGCACTAAAATTTTAGATTTTAATGTCTCCAAGGCTCAAATGGATGGACAAAATATCTGCTTCTGTTCAAACACAATTTGGTCAACATTCCCCTAGTTTGGTTTTGAGTTTCTTTGTGGAGAGTGGATATGAACTCTAGTCCTGCCTTGAAGTTAATCCAAGGGACCTGGTAGTATGTTTACAGTGTACCTTTCATGGGATACTTCTTTATCCTTGTGGCCAGCATAATGACCGAATGCCCAACCCACAACCAGTGTTCCTCTCCAAGGAAACTTGTTTATATTGGCAGATGCCACTGTGGCTCTATGTCTAATTTGTGTCCAATTTATTCCTATCAAGATAGCCATGCTCTAGGAGAGCATTGACTGGGTTGAGAGCTCCGTTTGGGTGTCAGTCAGGCAAGATACAGAGGAGGTTTCAAAAATGGATGCCGAGGCAACAGAAAAATCATAGGAATTCCCACAGGATTTTACAAGGAATATGCAGATGAGCTTTGGAGAAAACTCAGAAGTCTGTTCAAAATAACCAGCTGAATGTCTGAAAGACATGTTTTGGAGAACCAGTTTAGTTAGATAGGTGGTTTTCCAACTTGGCTTCTGTTTCTTAACTGGATTACTGAGTTCATGGCAGGACCTGTTAACAAATATGGCAGACAAAGCATTTTATATGCCTGGAAAGCTCTGGAAAACCTGCTTGACCTGAGGGTCCAACTTCTATAAACATTCTGTCTAGTTTTCTTTTCACCTTTGGGATGTGAGAGTAACTAAGTGAAAAGGTTAGCAGAATCATTTTTGGAAAAGCAATCAGTCACATTTTACTTGCTTTGTGAAGAGTTTTTAGAAGAGACAACAATATAATTTAGTTGAGATCTTTTTAGAAGCTTCTGCATATCAATAGACCTCCCTGAGTAGGTCTAACTGAGGAGCCCTCATTTAAAATGCATTTCTTAAATCAAGGTATTACTCATTTGGAAAGTTCCATATAAAGGCCATATTCTTTAGATATTAAGGATCCCATTTCTACATCAAATCTTGGATCTACCAGAGCCAAGGTAAAAGCCTGGGAGGGAAATGCCACCACATTGTGTGGTATAATGCATTTATAATGTATCTCATTGTATAGACACTTTATTGAGGCCAGCAGACCTACCCCATTCTGTGTTCAGTTTATCCTCTCACAGTAGCCTTATTTTTGGTGGCAGATCCCTCTAATAACTCTAAAATGTCTGAACTATACCTGCTAGTCAAATTGTGACTTTGGCTCTGAGATCCCCTTGACCAACGTGTTTAAAGATTTCTCCCTATCTAAACATGTAAGGGAAAACACACACACACACACACACACACACACACACACGAAGAGGAATTTCTGAAAGCATCAGTTCCTACCTGCTGCAGTAATTGCCATTTACTGCCAGTTTCTGTCTAACTCTATTAATAGACACCTGATTCTTCTTATAGGACCTAGTCCTGTTTCTCTCATGATTACCATTCCTGCCAGTTATTCATCAACCACTATAAAACCCCAAATGCCACATGTTTTCTCATATATAAACCCTTGGTACCCACCAAAAGGAACAGCATAAACTCCTTGGTACCCACTACAAGGGCATGTGCTTTCTCATAGCACAAACTCACCCTGAATTTGAAAGTCAAAAAATTGAGGGCTCAATGCAAAAAAGAGCAGAGTCAGACCAAGAGCGCTTACTTACAATCACTGGTCTCCATGAGGAAGACAAAGGACCTTAAAAGGGATCAGTGGCACCTCTCAGTAGTCACCAGCAATATCATTCAGATCTCTACATAATCACCAGAATTATTAAAAGACAAAATTACAACAAATTTTATTGTAGATCCAACTTGCTTTTGTGGTTCATGAGTTGGGTCAAAATCTTATTCTTCAAAATAGAATGAATTGAGTGCAATGACTGCAGACTTCTGATCCTAGCTACGGGGAGGGCTGAGGAAGGATTGCAAGTTTGAGGCCACTCTGGGTAGCCTAGCACAGAAAGAAGAAGGGGTGGGGGGAAGAGGAAAGGAAGGGAGGGAAGAGAGGAAAGGAGGGAACGAAGGAAGGAAGGAAGGAAGATGGAAGGAAGGAAGGAAGGAAGGAAGGAAGGAAGGAAGGAAGGAAACAACAACAATATAATAGAGCACCTGCTGGGCAGTAATAGTGAGTTTTATAAAATGGGAACAAGGACATAGAACAATAAGGGAAAAAACTTTTTGGCTAACATTCAGTTAATTCAAGTTGTTTTTTTTTTTTTTTAAATAAGAATTAAAGCAGAGGGGACTTCTTAGTATGCTGACTTAGGTGAACTGAAGTCCTTACACAAGACTTCACCAGGAAAAACTGGTCTATTTGGACACCTGTCTGCTTCTTCAAAGTTTCAATTTGACTATGTGACCTTTAGCATGAGTGACTCCATTTTGATTTGGTCTATTTTGTCTAATGCAGGAGCACAGTCCAAAACCATGGCCTACTATAAATTATATTTAACATTTTCTACCCTCATCCTTAATTACTCCTAAAAACTATACACTAGAACAGCACTGTCCAATACAGTGGCCACTAGCTGCATATTGCTGTTTAAATTTAAAAATCAGCTGGGCATGGTAGCTCAGTGGTAGAGTACCTATGTGTTCAATCCCTCATGCTGCAAAATAAAGGAAGAAAGAAAAAGAAAAAAATATTAAATAAAATTCTGTTGTCTTAGCTACTCAGGAGGCTAAACAGGAGGATGGCTTGAACCCAGAGTTCAGGGTCCAGCCTGGGAAACATAGTGAGACCCTAACTCTTGAGGAAAAATTTGTGTTTGCACTGTGCTGCATACCTGTAATCCCGGTAATCTGAGAGGCTGAGGCAGGAAGAATACAAGTTTGGGGTCAGCCTGAGCAATTCAGCAAGATCCTGGTAATCAAAACAATAAAAATTAAAAACAGCTGGGGATATAGCTCAGCGATGAAGCACCCCTGGGCTAAATCCCTAGTACCACAAAAAAGAAAAAGAAAAAAGAAGGAAAAAATTCACCCCTCCTGCCAGGTACTTTTAGTTTTTGTTTTGAGAGAGGGTCTCAGTAAATTGCCCAAGCTGACCTTGAATTTGTACTCCCCCCTGCTTCAGCCAGGAGAGTCCTTGGGATTATAGGTTGGTACCACTGCACCAGACATTAGAAGTAATTGTATTGCTCTAACTTGGGCCTAAGTTTAGAGTCATCTCTGAGTTTTTGCCCTCATCCTCATCCTGGGGCTCAAAGCCAGGACCTTGCATCTGCTAGACAAGTGCTTTACCACTGAATTATACCACAGACCTCTCTCTTAGTACTTTTCATTACTCCTACTACTGTTTGATTCATGTTACCATCTTATAAGCACTCTACCAAATGAGCTAGATCTCTAGTCCTCTTCTTGAGATTTTTGCAGTTGTCTTATGACTGGTTAACTTATTTCTTTACTTGTATCTCTGCCATTATGTCCAACCTAAGCAGCTAAAATGATTTTTAAATTAATTAATTAACAATCATTACTTAGTGTGTGTGTGTGTGTGTGTGTGTGTGTGTGTGTTACTGAATATTGAACCCAGGATGCTCCACTACTGAGCTAACTCCCCCACTCTTTTTACTTTGAGACAGGGTCTCATTAAATTGCCCAAGCTGGTCTCAAACTTGAGGTCCTCTTGCCTGAGCTTCCTGAGTAGCTGAGATAACAAGCATGTGCCAAGGCACCCTGCAAAGCTATTTTATGTAAAAACAAAACTATATAAAGTTTAGTATGTGATAGTTATGTTTCTAGGAATTTTATAAATATTGACTTATTTATTCCTCACAGTGATTCTTTAAGCACATACTATTATTATCCTTGTTTATAGATGAGGATAATGAGGAACAGAAAGATTAATTTAACCAAGGTTGCCTAGGTCATAGGACATAAATCATATTATGTCACTTCTTTGTTTATAACAGTCCAATAGTTGTTCATCTCAGAGTATAAACCAAAGTATCCCAGAGGCTTAATATGTCCATAGAATAGTAGTCCTCCCTTATCCTAAGATTCCATTTCCATAGTTTCAGTTACCTGTGGTCAACCTTCATATAAAACCGATAAATGGAAAATTCCAGACATAAACATTTCATAAATTTCAAATTGTGCAGGATTAAGTAGCATGATGAAATATGCCTTCCCACTCCAAGCTGTCCGAGACATAAATCATTTCTTTGTCCAGCATATCCATACTGGATGTGCTACCTGTCCTTTTAGTTACTTAGTAGACATATTGGTCATCAGATCCACAGTAGTGGTATGGCAGTACTTGTGTCCAACAAACACTTATTTTACTTAATAGCAGCCCCAAAGTGCAGGAGTAGAGATGGAAATGAAACACCAGAGCATAAAACATGGAAGGACAGATCAACTCTGGTGATACACAGCAAATTGCAGTGTGCACAGAGGAAAATACAGTATATATAGGATTTGGCACTATCTATGACTTCAATCCTCCACTGGGGGGCCCTTGCAGACAGTGGGGGACTACTAGATTTGTATCCCCTTCTTCCCTCATTTATTTTCATGTGTATTTATTATTATTTTGCTCTATTTCTTCCCAAACAAATGAAGTGCCACCCTCTTACCCCCCCATCCCAGCTTTTAATGTGTCCTCCATTTAATGGGTTTATGTGACAGGCAGAACCACAGGGCTCTGTTTACCTTCTACCATGCTTTTTTTCCTCAGTGCCAAAACAATGCGTCCCATTGGCAGAAGAACTTCTTTTAATTAAATGTTGCACAAATTTTGTATTTTGGTATCTTTTTGTATGTTTGTATCTTTTCTCATTTATTGTATGTGGGAATAGATGTTTAAGAAGAGAAATAGCTGGGCAGAGTAGCACATTCCTGTAGTCTCAGCTACTCAGGAGGCTGAGTTGAGAGGATCACGTAAGCCTATAAGTTCAATGCCAGCCTGTGCAACATAGCTAGACCTCTGATTGATGGATCGACCAATAGAAAGGAAGGATACGAATTCTGAAGAGTATTGTATAAATTCAGTTTGTTTATGTGTTGCAATCTTCAGGGTTTACCATCTTTTGAGGGTCTACAAAGTTGTACAATAGTAACAAAGTAATAAGTTGTATAAAGTTAAAATGTATGAGATATACAAAACTTCAATAATGGAAAAGTTACTGAGGGTAAATATGAAAAAGAAAATCATTGCTCTTTAATTATAGTAATTTAACAGGAAAAAAAAAAACCACCAGAAGTGAGGAGGAAGAGACTAAAAAGAATAGCTTTAGGTGGACTTAGGGTTTTTTGTTGTTATAGTTGTTTTGTTTTTGTTTGTTTGTTTTATTTTTGGTGGACTTAGTTTGGATAAGCCAATCTTAGATGGTTCTGCTTTCTACTCAAAATTCCAGCAAACAGCAACTGTGGAATATTAGAGTCCAAGATGATTGCTACTTTGTGGAACACCTGAAAAATAATTCAGTGAATTGAAGTGTCCTTACTATTTTTAAGATCAAGGTAAAAGATGCGGAAAAGACCCCAGCAGTTCAGGAGGCTGAGACAAGAGGATCCTGAGTTCAAAGCCAGCCTCAGCAACTTAGTGGAGCCCTCCCAGCAAGATCCTGTCCCAAAATAAAAAATAAAAAAGGACTGGGGATATAGCTCAGCGGTTAAGCACCCCTTGGTTCAAGGCAACCCCTGATACCAACAAACAAAAATCAAAGAATATTAATCAATAATAATTTAAATAATCAAATATTTTAAATGATGGTAGTGGTCAGTTTCAAGAGCTGAATGCTATTATTGTATTCTTTTTTCAACTTCATTATCTGAATTTTTTTGTGCACTTTTGAGGTTTATTTGTGATCCCGCAATACGTATAATCAGAAAAATGAGAGATCACAACTATTTATGGATGATTTATCAAAATGAATAAATGCACTCTATTGTCATGTACAACTAATTAGAACAAATAAACTAAAATTTTTTTAAATTAAAAAGAAAAAGACCCCCCCCCCAAAAAAAAATATCCTTTAAAAAATCTAATATTGCTGCACTGAACTTTCCTTGACAGTTGTTTTCCTTTGGATGAAAATAGAAGTTGATCCTTGGCACGCTTAAAACATAAAACAAAACAAAACGAACGAAACAAGTGAGGTTTCCCATATTCACAAGAACCATTTCGCTAATTTGTAAAAAAAAAAATGTGTAAAAAAAACCAAAACAGTTCTGGGTTCCATTCTCAGAGATTCTGATTAGTACCCAAAGTGATAGGAGGCCAGTAGTCCAGACCATATCTCGAGAAGTTATCTCAATACTATTTTCACATTTTGCAGCTTTCAATATAATAATTTTAGAAATCTTCGGTGGAGGGTACGAACTCGGGTGGCAAGATTGAGCAGCAGTCCACGTTGTTCCATGTTGCAAAACTTTCCCTCAGTTTGTAGATGTGTCCCTGGGGAGGAAATCAGTTCTTTTCACCGGGTAATTAACCGTTTTGCAACCAGTTCTGTCCACGTCCCTCAGGGTGATACTCCGAAAGTCACGAACTGAAGTGGGCGGCGAAAGGTTAAGGAAAGCTCTGTCGCCCTGCATGCCCTCGCAGGGCCGCGCGAACCGGGTTCGCTTCCCGCCACCCGGGCTCCTCCTCTGCTCGTCCTCTGGAGTCCGGTCCTCCCGGAGGCGCCCCGCGCAGCAGGTCTTGGCGCCAACCGGGTGGCGGCGCTGTCCGCCCCTAGCGCGGCGGTCTCGGGCCCGAGGGAGGCGGAGGCACGGCCGGCGGAGGAAGGGGAGGGAGCGAGGCGCGCGCGCTGCTCTCGCGTGCTCTCGCGCCGCTCGCGTGACCGGCCGGTGTGTGCGCTACGCGCCGGCTCCCGGGGGCTCGGACGGCCGGGCGCGCGCCGCGGCTAGGGGTGTCCAGGTCTGGGTCAGCACGAGGTGCGGGCGGGTGGGCCGCTGGGGTCCGGGGCGGACACACGCGCACACGCTCCCGGAGGAGCCTTCTCCGAGGTTGCTCTTCCTCGGCCAGACAGAGAGCGGCACTGTCTCCCCGCCCAGCGCACACTCGCCCGGCGTCTCCCCCCGCGGCGGCTGCTCCTCCTCGGCACCGCCAGCCCCAGCGCCGCTCCGGGGCGGGCGGGCGGGCGGCGGCGGCGGCGGGACCCGCGGAGCCGCTTTGTGTGCAGCCCGACGAGGGGCGGCGGCGCAACCACCTGACAGAGGCCCGGGCGCTTCATGCACCTTCCGCCCGCATGAGTAGGAGGTAAAGGCGGCGGCGGCGGCGGCTCGGCTCCCGCCCTCGGCTGGTGGAGGGAGGGGACGGAAGGAGAGACCGGAGGGGGGGCGCGGGTCCGAGGCCCGGCGGGGTTGTCCGGAGGTGCCGCTGAGGCCTCGGTGGTGCCGGGAGGCGCCGAGTGGCCGGGGCCAAGAGAAGCCGCCCGGGTCCCTCAGCCGAAGTTGAAGGAACAAAATGTGAAGTGCGGAGCCGCGTCAGCCGCTTCCTGGCGTGGGGTTGGGGAGAGGGCGGCTTGTTTTCCCCTCCCGCGGGGGTGGGGAGCGGGACAGGGGAGGGGCGGGAGCGCAGCGGGGACTGCCCGGGCCCGGAATCGCAGCCGGGCGACGGCGTTTTATTCCCGGGAGCCGCGGCTGCGTGTGGGTCCGGTCGGGTCCCTAGTTTTGCGGCCTAAGCCGAACCCTATAGGCCTCACGTCTCCTCTCCCGGAGGGGACCGGCCGGGTGGGGACTCGGTGCTTCTCTCGGGCCCAGACGGGGCCTTGGGGTCCTCGCCGGCCTCCCCAGGCCGACAAACTTCAGACCTTGGTGCTCGGGGGTAGATTTCATTGTGAAAGGCGGAATGGGAAACTCCGGGCGCTGCTCGGCGCCTCCCGCGGCCGCGGTGGCTGGTGCCCAGGAACCCCGCGGGCCCGGGGTTGGCGCGGGTGTGGGCAGTGGGCAGTCGGTGGGGTCCGGGCCCCGGAAAGGGGCGGATGACCGGGCTGCCTCGGGGTTCCCAGACCCTGGGGAGAAAGAGCCCTTTCCAGATTAGAGATTTTTGAAATGAAAAAAGAGGTTACAAAGTCGCCCCTTTCCCGCTGAACTTTGGTTTTCTGACCGATAGAGGCCGGTAGAGGACTGTGAAAGAAAAGTTGTCCCCCAGGATGGACTTCACCGCGCAGCCCAAGCCTGCCACTGCCCTCTGTGGCGTCGTGAGTGCCGACGGGAAGATCGCTTACCCTCCGGGAGTAAAGGAAATCACCGACAAGATCACCACTGACGAAATGATCAAACGACTGAAGGTAAGGTCTGAACAGCTTGTTCGCACTGGAGATGTGTTTCAGACCCTGTCTTGTGTGTATCACCGCACTACTCGGCCTGGCCTTACACTTTCATCTACCAGGGTGCCCTGCCCCCCATCTTTTAATTTTTTTTTTTTTCTTTTGGTACTGGGGATTGAACTCAGGGGCCCTCCACCACTAAGCCACATCCCCAGCCCTATTTTGTATTTTATTTAGAGACTGGGTCTCACTGAGTTGCTAAGGGCCTCGCTAAGTTGCTGAGGCTGGCTTTGAACTAGCAATCCTCCTGCCTCAACCCGATTACCGGTGTGCGCCACCACGCCCTGCCCATCATTTCATTTTATCTCCTCTGAAATGTATTTGTTGTATCTTGAATACATCTTTGAATAAGTTCTGTTGGGAAATGGCTTAAGGTGAAATTAAAAGGGAGTGTAATTTTTTAAAAATACTTACTGTTTTTCAAACATAAGAATTCATGTATTTGTAAAGTACCCCCCGCCCCCGTGTGAATATTTCGTTTTATAAGACTACTGTTTAAGTAGCTGTGGTTCTCAAATTACTGTCTAGGAACATTTCTGTTTTCATCAGCTTCTGAGAAGTTTATAATCAGAACCTTAAATATATAAATAGTGTGCTTAAACATTGACAGAAAATACTGATTTTTCAAAATTCAGACTTAAAATAAGGTGGTAAATTCCTGTGTGCATTTGAGCTTAAGAAAGTATTGCTCTTTTTAATGAGACCTTTAACTTATTTAGTGTAAGTATGGTCATGTGAATTTCAACCTTCATTTGGTCAGTTTTTTTCTTTCCATTTCACAGACATAGATTGTGGCCACAGCCATTCTTGTGGGATCATCTTGAAGCAGTGGTTCTCAATTAGGGCATCTTTGACCCCCAGGGAATATTAGAGGCAATGCCAGAGAATTTTTGGTTGTCACATTGGGGTTAGATTAAATTAGGAAAAGGCCAGAGGTAGATCAGCTAGGGAAATGTTAACATAGTAGTCTAGGTAAAAGATGTTAAAATCTTGCAAGAAGAGCTATGATAGTGGAAATAGAGATGAGGAATGTTCAAGGGAAGTTTCAAAGTTCAAATCAGGCATGGTGGGAGGTGACAAAAGAAACAGTGTTGATGATTTTTCTTACTTGAACAATTGGTAAAATGTATTTTGTAGAAAGTGATCTTGCCTCTTTATCTTAGAGTTTAGTATAGTACCTGGTAAATGTATACAATGTTGTTTTGAAGTATTCCTGTAGTTTCTAAAATCTAATTAGACCCTTCACTTTGTTGCTTTTTTGGAAGAAATAAGATGCAGATTTACTAAAAGTTGTTATTTTAATTTTTGGTGGTACCAGGGATTGAACCCAGAGCTTCACTAAAGCATGCACTCTATCATTGACCTACACTCTGCAGCCTAAAGCAATATTTTTATATCAAAGATTAGTTAGACATTAATTGAGATACTTAATTTGGGGAGCAGGGTACTATGAATTGAACCTAGGGTGCTCTACCATTCAGTTACATTCTCCCCTGCCCCCATTTTTTTTGTTACAGCGGTATTGAATCTAAGGGTGTTTAACCTCTGAGCTACATCCCCAGCTTTTTCTTTTTCTTTTTCTTTTTTTTTTTTTGAGCCTGGGTCTAGCTAAATTGCTGAGACTGGCCTCGAACTTGCAATCCTCTTGCCTCAGCCTTTTGAGTCCCTGGTATTACAGGCATGTGCCACAATACCTGGCCCCCAGTCCCTTTGTAAATTTTGAAATGGGGATCTCACTTTGTTGCTGAGGTTGACCATAAACTTGTCCTCCTGCTTCAGTCTCCCAAGTTGCTAGGTTGAGGTATTTAATTGATGCTTCTTCAAGTTATACTGGGTGTTTTGAGTGACAGTCTGAAAAATTGTGAAATATAAAGAGCTAAGTAAGAAATTTATAAATGTTAAATTTTATTTTCCAAATAAGAATATTCACACCTTGAATTCTAGTGGTGAATAAAAGTAGAAAGTTCTGTCTTTATATATACATTTTTCACCTAAAAATAGGTTGGATATCAGAAATACTGTTAACTATAAATACTGACACATAACCAAGTTTAGGATGAGCATTGGGTTAGGCTATTTGTTATGAGTTCTTTTGGGAGTTAAAATTGACATTACATTTTAGCCAATTTGAATGTCCAAGTGCCAAAATTTTGCTATTCTTTTTATTGTGTGTTCCTCCTGCCTTTCTTTTTGTATGTTATTTATTTATTTATTTTTTAATTTTTTTAGTTGTGTATAGACATAATACTTCTATTTGTTTATTTTTGTGTGGTGCTGAGGATTGAATCCAGTGCCCCACACGTGCTAGGCAGGCACTCTACCAATGAGCCACAACCCCAGTCCCGTTTTTGACAGTGTGCTTTTTAGGGATTCCTGCTGATTTAAAATATTATTGTTTCATTAGAATTGTAGGACTTTGTTGTTTTTTGGTGTTGGTGATGAAATCCAGGTCTTAGGGCACACTAAACACTTTTCCTCTGAGCTACATTGTTCAGCCCAGATTTTTTTTTTTTTTTGGAACCAGGGATAGAACTCAGGGACACTCGGCCACTGAGCCACATCCCCAGCCCTATTTTGTATTTTATTTAGAGACAGGGTCTCACTGAGTTGCTTAGGGCCTCCCTCAGTTGTTGAGGCTGGCTTTGAACTCGCGATCCTCCTGACTCAGCCTC
>JAJEJO010000888.1:200964-328786 GCA_020662805.1 Glaucomys volans | reverse complement strand
TTTTTTTATTAGAATGTTAGTTATGGGTAAATTTTATATTTTATTTATTTATTTTTTGGAACCAGGGATTGAACTCAGGGACACGCTGCCGCTGAGCCACATCCCCAGCCCTATTTTGTATTTTATTTAGAGACAGGGTCTCACTGAGTTGCTTAGGGCCTCGCTAAGTTGATGAGGCTGGCTTTGAACTCGTGATCCTCCTGACTCAGCCTCCCAAGTCGCTTGGATTACAGGCGTGCGCCATCACGCCCGGCTCGGGTAAATTTTATAAATCAGTAGTTTATTATTATAACATAGCAACAATTTCTAGTGCTATATAAATGTAGAGGGCTTAAAGGCAAGTAAAATCTTGGTCAAAGGAATCCAGAGATGTTTAATTTATTCCCTTCAGTTATTAAGAAGGAACAAGCATATTTTCAGCAGAATCATAATTTTAAAGTTAGAGGATTTTAAAAGAAATTTTGGAACCTTCCTTACTTCACAGATGACAAAAGTGAAGCCCAAAGTGGCCAAGAACATTTAGCACTATCAGTCATAGAGCAGGTTACTGGCAGAGTCAGAGCAATAGCAATATATTTATTTTGTTCTTACGTCGCTTGCTGCTTGCCTTTTTTTTTTTTTTAAATCCTGGGGATTGAAACCAGAGATGCTTTCCCACTGAACTGTGTCCCCCAGTCCTTTATTTCTTTATTTTTTGTTTTAAGACAGAGTGTCTAATATATTGCCCAGAGTGGCCTTGAACTTGGGAATCATGATCATTCTGCTATAGTCTCCCAAGTTGGTGGGATTACCACCATGGCATTACCACCAGGCATGTACCACTGTGCCCAATTTAGCTTGTTTTCTTCTTCAGAATCTAATCAAAGTAAAACTAAGAAGTTGTGATTTTTGTTTTGTTTTGTTTTGTTTTTTGCAGTGCTGGGGTTGAAACCCCGGACCTTTCATATATTAGGCAAGTGATCAACCACCAACCTATATCCTTGCCTTTTCACATTTTATTCTGAGACAGGTATTACTAAGTTGTTCTGGGCTGGCCTTGATTTTGTGATCCTCCTGCCTCAGCCTCCTGAGTAGCTGGAATTAGAGATGAATGCCACCATCCCTGGTGCATTTTTTTAACATTAGAGGAAAATCTCTTGTGAAGATTTGAAACTTTCTTGAAAATATTTGTTAGCATTTTATCTTTGGAAGAACTAAGATATGTTTACATGTATTAGAAATTTTAATTTCTGTTCCCAAGGACCTCCATTACATACTTTGGTTATGTCTGGTCACACTGGTTTTTTTGTCAGTTCCCTGAATATACCGTGTTCATTTCTGCCTAGACAGATTCCTCAAACACACACACACGCACACACACACATCCTTCACTCTTGGTTCGCTTGTCATTTATTTGTAACTTCTTAAGGGAAGTCCCAGTAGATACTCTTTAACATCCTCATATCACTTATTACAGTTGTAATATTATAATTGTCTGTATGTTTATTAGGTTTGTTTCCTCATCATCCCTATGATATTTTTTGTGCATCAATCTACTGAATTAATGAATACTTTGTATTTTTGTAAGTGAAGGATAATTTTAAAACATTTTGAGCCGGGCGTGGTGGCGCACGCCTGTAATCCAAGCGACTTGGGAGGCTGAGTCAGGAGGATCGCGAGTTCAAAGCCAGCCTCAGCAACTTAGCGAGGCCCTTAGCAACTCAGTGAGACCCTGTCTCTAAATAAAATACAAAATAGGGCTGGGGAGGTGGCTCAGTGGCCGAGTGTCCCTGAGTTCAATCCCTGGTTCAAAAAAAAAAAAAAAAAACATTTTGAATGGGGATTTTCACTAAGGTTCCTTCCCAGAGGTGATAACATAGATACTTAAGACTTTTAGAGTTTAAAGGTAGTTTAGAGTTATTTGGATTTGTTCTAATTTTTCAGATGAAGAAACTGATCCTGCAAGAGCAATCCTAGTTACACAAAACTGAAAATTTTTATTAAATTTAGTAAATTCTGTTACTTAGATAAATTATATTTGTATATTAATTGACAGAAATTTCGAAGCTACACTAAGTTAATTGTTTGGAAGAACAGTACTGTTGTTACATTAAGCATCTCATATGGCCATCCTCCATTATGTTTGTGGGTTCTAAGGCTAATGCTGGAGTCATGTGATAATTTTTTGAACACATTTAAGATATACCTATTGGGCTTGAGGCCATGATACAGTGGCAGAGTGTTTGCTTAGCATTTGGGAGACCCTGAATCCACTCCCCAGCATTGTAAACAACAACAGAAACATAAAAGTTCTACAAATTCCATTAAAGACTTTTCTGCTGGTTAGATGAGCAGTCTATCTTAGATCCTGCACTTAAAGAGGTCTATGTGTGCCACACAGTATTTTATTCTCTCCTTTCTTGGTACTTTGGGGGTGGGAGGAAAAGATGGGCAGGGTGAAGTTTCTTATGTACATCTCTTATTTTCTAGATCCAGACAGTACTGTGGCTACCACTTTATAACCAGATCTGCTATATTCATTCTGTCACAGAATCAAATCCCACCTTGACAGGTGCAGTGGTGCAGGCCTGTAATCCCAGTGGCTTTGGAGGCTGAGGCAGGAGGATTGCAAGTTCAAAGCCAGCCTCAGCAAAAGTGAGGCACTAAGCCACTCATTGAGACCCTGTCTCTAAATATAAAAAATACAAAATAGGGCTGGGCATGTGGCTTGGTAGTTGAGTGCCACTGAGTTAAAAAAAAAAAAAAAAAGGAAATATCCCTTCCTTTTCTCCTACCAGGTGTATTTTCTTTATATTTTTCTATAATTTTCTCATTTTATCAGCCATTATTGTTCCTCCCATCTGTCCTCTTTGACTTTTTATAGTCTGGTCTGTTGATAGGTTAGTAGGAATTAGTTATAGTGGTCTTGATTAAACATAGGGCACTTCCTTTTCCTCATCACACCTAGTTTGGAGGAGGGGAATAATAGGTTATTAGGAACAAAAAGGCCATAAATACTTTCCCATTCCTTCCCTCAAGAAGGATCCCAGGAAGTTATTTTTACTTCCATGAATGATTTTTACTTATCCCTAATTGCCACATATTATAATTTTGCATGTAATTAAGTATATAATTTCAATTCTAAATTTTGTTTATATGTTTTAATATTTTTATTAACTTAGAAGATTCTGCTAAGAATTTTTTATATTAAGTTGCCCAAACTGGCCCCAAACTTGGAACCTTCCTGCCTCACCCTGTGGAGTAACTGGGATAATAGACGTACACAACTAGCTTGATAAGAGGCAAGATTTCTTAAAACCGAGTCCTAAAATATAGCCTCAACTATATACTTTTATGAAGTGATGCTTTGTGCTGCACAGTTCTATTCAATTAATTTATTTTTGGTACTGGGGGGTTGCTTTATCACTGAGCTACAACCCCAGCGCTTTCTATTTTTTATTTTGAGAAAGGTCTTTCTAATTTACTTGGAGCATTGCTAAGTCTCCCAGGCTGGCCTCAAACTTTCGGTCTTCCTGCCTCAGCCTCTTGAGTAACTGGGATTAAGGCATGTGCCATTGTCCCTGTCTTTTAATTATTTTTAAGTTTATGTTTATGTGACTTAGGACATTCACATTGTTATGCAACCATTAGTACCAAACCATCTCCAGAACTTTTTCATCTTCACCATCTATACCCATTAAACACTCCCATTGTCCCCTTACCCTGGTCCCTAGCAATCACTGTTTTACTTTTTGTCTCTATGAATTTAACTACTCTAGAATACATGAAATCTCATATATGTAAAACCATGCAATATTTATCCTTTTGTGATAGGCTTATTTTACTTAGCCTATATAGCTATATAGCTATAGCTACATAGTTAAATATAGCTATATAGCTATATTTTACTTAAATAAACCTTTACTTTCAAGGTTTATCCGTATTGTAGCATGTGTCAAAATTTCCTTCCTTTTTAAGACTGAATAGTAGTATTCCATTGTGTATATGGACCATACTTTGTTTCTGTATCATTCCTCAATTGACAGTTGGGTTGCTTTCACCTTTTGGCTATTGTAAGCAATTTTTCTTACCTCACAGTTTTGTGGAACACAAATTCAGACAGGGTTTGGCCTGCATATGCTTTTTGTGGGTGTTAGGCACACTTGTTGATAGTCTATTGATTAGGTTAGTCTAGGGAATCCACAATGGCTTCATTTAAATTAAACCCTTTCTTGTGTTTTGGTCCTGGGGGTTGAATTCAGGGGGTTGAACTCAGGAGCACTTTACCACTGAGCTACATCCCCAGTCCCTTTTTTTTTTTTTTAATTTTTATTTTTACAGACTGCATTTTGATTCATTGTACACAAATGGGGTGCAACTTTTCATTTCTGTGGTTGTACACAATGTAGATTCACACCATTCATGTAATCATACATGCACATAGGGTAAGAATATCTGTCTCAGTCTATTATCTTTCCTTCTCCCACCCCCTCCCGCCCCATTTTTCTCTACACCATTAAAAGTTCCTTCATTCCCCCCATCCCCCGTTATGTATCATCATCCACTTATCAGAGAAAACATTTGACCTTTGGCTTATTTCACTTAGCATGATATTCTTCAACTCCACCCAGTCCATTTACTACCCAGTCCTTTTTATTTTTAATTTTAATTTTTATTATTATTAATTTTTTTTTTTTTTGCTACCAGAGATTGAACCCAGGGGTGCTTAACCACTGAGCCACATCCCCCAGCCCTTTTTATGTTTTATTTAGAGACAGGGTCTCACTGAGTTGCTTAGTGCCTTGCAAAATTGCTGAGACTAGCTTTGAATTCACAATCCTCCTGCTTAGCCTCCCGAGTCACTGGGATTACAGGTGTGAGGCACAATGCTTCTCTTAAACATTTGATGGTCTTGGTGGAATAATTGAAAGGTTGTACTCAGCTGGCTCTTTTTCCTGTTTATGATGCAGTCTTAGGGTTTTTCCAGCAGAGTAGTTGGACTTGTCTCCACAACAACATGGTTGAAGTTGCCAGTACTTGGTCTAGAATTGGTAGTATCACTTCTACCTTACTGTATTGATTAGAGTAATCATAGCCCAGCCCACATTTGAGGGGAGAAAAAGTTGACTGTATCTTTCTTTTTTGTGGTGCTGGGGATTGAACATGTTAGATAAATGTACTACCTTTTAGCTTAGGCTCCATCCCTATGCTACCTTTCAGTGGCAGAAGTAGGAAAGAATTTGTAGCCATCTTTAATCTGCCATAGGAGTTCTCATGACAAGTCAAAGTGTACTGATTAGTAATCACAAATTTGAAAAGCATTTATTTAAAAAATAATAGTATATATTCACTGACTTCTTGCTAGATTTGTAAAGTTAAAAAGCTGTAAGAAAAAGTTGTAGGATTTTTTTAAGATGGGGTATCTCACTTATGTTCTATTTGTCAGTGGAAACGGAAAAGACCAACAACATCAAATAAACATAGAGTCATATAAATGTATATATTGTATATAAAATATATGTAAATATATAAATTGTATATAAAAATAATTCAAATTCAAGTAACTTACAAACATGGTAGTTTATATACCCTTTATATGAGAAAAAGAACTGTAAAGAAATCTTGGGAGCCCGGTGTAGTGGCACACGCCTGTAATCCCAGCACCTGGGAGGCTGAGGCAAGAGGATCACAAGTTTGAGGTCAACCTCAACAATAGAGTGAGGCCCTAAGCAACTCAGTGAGACCCTTTCTCAAAATAAAAAATGGAAAGGGCTGGGTGGTGGTTAAGTGCCCCTGGGTTCAATTCCTGGTATGATTGATTGATTGATAGATAGATAGATAGATAGATAGACAGACAGACAGACAGACAGACAGACAGACAGATGATAGGTAGGTAGATGGGGCTCAGGATGTAGCTCAGGTAAAGTGCCCCAGTACCAAAAAAAAAAAAAAAAAGAAAAAAGAAAAAAGAAATCTTGTGGGCTGGGATGTAGCTCAGTGGGAAAGTGTGTTAGTTTAGCATGCATGAGATTCTGGGTTTTTTCCTGGGTTCTATTCCCAGCACTACAAAAAAGAGAAAGAAATGAAGTCTTATAAAGGATACTGGTAAAGAACATCTGAATTTAGTGTATGATTACAGTAAGATAGTACAGATAAATAAGTTCATCCATGTTATGAGAAACCAGGGTTTTTACTATAGAAAAAAGAAGATCCAAGTATGGAATGGAGAAAGCATTAGAACTCTGGTGCTGAATTGCAGTCAGAGGTGTCAGACTGAACACTTGATTGATTGGTATATTGATTAAATAAAGTATTTTCTAGCTTTGTGTTAATCTAAAAGGCCTGAAGAAATTATATCTTAATAGCAAGGCAAACACAATATCCAGATCTTGATTTATAAACACCATTCTCTAGTAAAATTGGAAATAGGGCTCCTTGGAAAAAAAACAACCTATTTGTTTTTTTTTGGAACCAGGGATTGAACTCAGGGACACTCGGCCACTGAGCCACATCCCCAGCCCTATTTTATATTTTATTTAGAGACAGGGTCTCACTGAGTTGCTAAGGGCCTCGCCAAGTTGCTGAGGCTGGCTTTGAACTTGCGATCCTCCTGACTCAGCCTCCCAAGTCGCTTGGACCACCACGCCCGGCTAAAACAACCTATTTAAATCTGGGGAAGGACCATGTGTGATGGCACACTCCTGTAATCCCAGCAGCTTGGGTTAGTTAGTAGGTTTGCAAGTTCAAGACCATCCTGGGTAATTTAGCAAGATCTTTTCTGAAAATAAAAAAGGCTGAGGATATAGATCAGTGGTAGGGTACCCCTGAGTTCAATCCTTGTACTGGGGAGGAATGTGTGTGTGTGTGTGTGTGTGTGTGTGTGTGTGTGAATAAATATAGCATTAACCATTTTAGGTATAGAGTACTGTTAATTATATGCACATTGTGTACAACAGATCTCTAGAACTGTTTTCCTGCAAAACTGAAACTTTACCTATTGAGTAACTCCCTCTTTTCCCCTTGTCCCAGCTTCTGGTAACCACCATTGTGCCTTGTTTCCAAGAGTCTGACTATTTTAGATGCCTCATAGTTAGACTCAAGCAGCAATTTTTTTTTTTTTTTTTTTTTTTTTTTTTTTTGGTAACTGGCTTATTTTATTTTGTAACTGGCTTAAGTCTCATCTGTGTTCTAACATTACAGTATATCCTTTTTATGGTTGAATAATCCATTTTCTTCAGCTGTCTCTTGCTAGACATTTAGGTTACTTCCACCTTCTGGCTATTGTGAATAATGCCATGTTGAACATGGGTGTGCAAATATCTCTTTGATCCTCTTTCTAATTTTTTTTTGATGTATGCACAAGTGTGGAGTTCTGGATCATATGGTAATTCTGTTTTTAATTTTCTTTAGAAACATCCATAATATTTACCATAGCTGTACCACTTTACATTCCCATTATGGTACATAAGTGTTCCACTTTATGTCTTCACCACTTTTTGTCCATCCTAATGTGTGTAAGATGATATTATTGTTTTAATTTTTATTTTTCTGGTGATTAGTGATGTTAACCATCTTTACATGTTTTTTTGGCCATTTTTGTACTTTTCTTAGAGAAATGTCTATTCCTTTGTCAGTTTTTAGAACCTGGTTCTTTTTGTTTTGTGTTGTATATTCATTTATATTCAGTAGTAACAATTACTTGCTTAAGTGCTTTTAAAAAATTTTAGTTTAAGGGTTTTAAAAAAAATTTTAGTTTGAGTCAGAACTATATTAAAAATTTGCACTTTATAGAAGCCTCACTCCCATCCTTATCCCATCCTTTCCATCTCCTTTTACCCACTCACAGGTATAGATAATCAGTTTATTAGTTTTTTGTTTATCCTTTCTGTATTATTTTCCTTTTTGCCCAAAAGATAAACTGCAGATTGAGCATACTTAATCTGAAAATCTGAAATGCTCAGATCCAAAACTTTCTGAGCATCAGCATAATGCCACAAGTGAAAAATTCTTCCTATTGACTTTGTCTGATATATAATAGTCATAATGTGGGCACACTAATAACATTATATAAAATTATTACTTTCTGGCTGTATAAGGTATAAATAAAGTATAAGTGAATTTTATTTTTAGACTTGGGCCCCATCCCAAAAATATATTATTGTTTATATGCAAATACTCTAAAATTTAAAAAAATATATCCGAAATTTGAACTTTCTGGTCTCAAGCATTTAAGAAAGGGATACTCAACCAGTACCATATATACTCTTTTGTTCTTTGATTTTTCACTTTCTATATCCTGAAAAATCTCTCCATATCTCAAGAGCTTTATTTTTTCCCCTTAGGATATTAAATGGCAGCAGGGTTCTTGTTTTTGTTTTAGCACATGTAGTGCT
This sequence comes from Glaucomys volans, assembly GCA_020662805.1. NCBI lineage: Eukaryota > Metazoa > Chordata > Mammalia > Rodentia > Sciuridae > Glaucomys > Glaucomys volans. Next base: position 320,414 of record JAJEJO010000888.1, on the reverse strand, counting down.
AGGGATCAAACTCAGGTCCTTGCTCATGCTAAGCAAGGACTCTACTGCTGAATTGATTGATTGATTGACTGCTGCTGGAGATTGAACCTAGGGTGCATTACCACTGAGCTACATCCAGAGTCATTTTTAATTTTTTATTTGGAGACAGGGTCTCACTAAGTTACTGAGGCTAACCACAAACTTGGAATCCTTCTGCCTCAGCCTCCTGAGTTGCTGGGATTACAGAAATGAACCACTGTGCCCAGCCCAACTAGAAATCTTTTAAAATTTTTCTCACTGAGTTACAGGTACTGTATGTGTGTGTGTGTGTGTGTGTGTGTGTGTGTGTGTATATGTATGTAAATAACCTTGTTCACATGTTGTTTTGAATTTGTGCAATTGTAGTTTTAGTGTATATTCCTAGATGTGGATTGTTGAGGCAAAAGCTAAGCTTGTGAGCGATTTTGTTAGAGATTGTAACGTTCTCTACCATAGGAATTTTACCAGTTTGGATTTCCATCAGCAGTATATGAGAATGCCCATTCCCTGAGTGTCTCAATAATGTATTGTCAAGTAATGTCTACTTTTAAATTGGCAGTCAAATAGGCAAATTAATATGATGCAAAGAAACCATTTTATTGTCTCCTGGCAATTAGAGAAGTTCTATTTGAGAATAAACATAAATTTTTCATTGAAGTTCAGAGTGGTAAGAACTCTACATTTTCTTAAAAAAGTTAAAGGAATGAGCCAGGTAAGGTGCTGCGTTCCTATATTCCCAGCTACTTGGGAGGCTAAGGCAGGAGAATTGGTTGAGCCTAGTAGTTGAAGCCACCTTGGCAATATATAATGAGAACCTCTGTCTTAAACAAAAAGGAAAAAAAAATAGAGCTACCAAATGAGCCAGCAGTTCTACTACTGAGTATATATCTAAAGGAAACATGTTGAAGAGACATCTGAGCTGTGTGCTTGGGAGGCTGAGACAGGAGGATTGCAAGTTTGAGGCCAACCTTGGCAGTTTAGCAAGACCTGTCTCAAAAAATTAAAAGGATTAGGGATGTGGTTCAGTGGTAGAGCACCCTTGGGTTTAATCTGTAGTATCAGAAGATAGAAGAGAGAGAGGGATATCTGCATTCTCTTGTTTATTGCAACAGTCATTGTTCAGAGAGCTAAGATATGAAATCAACATAAGCATCCATCAATGGATAAAAAGATAAAGAAGAAAATATAATGTGTGTGTGTATGTATATACACATACTGTGGAATATCGTTCAGCCACAAAAAGGGTGAAATCCTTTTATTTGCAACAACATGGATGAACCTAGAGTACATTAAGTGAAATAAGTTAGGCACAGAAAGACAAACACTGCATCATCTCAGTCACATGTAGAATCTTAAAAAATTGCTATCATAAAAGTTGAAAGTAAAATAATGGCTATCAGAGCCTGGAGAGGGTGGGGCAAAGGGGAGGGATTGGTCAGCAGGGTACAGTGCTAACAGTATTAGGAAGAATAAGTTCTGATGTTTTATTGCCTACAGTGAAAACAATATTATGTATTTTGAAATAGCTAGAAGAGGATTTTGAGCATTCTTGGCACAAAGAAGTAATAAATATTTACAATGGTACATATGTTAACTACTCCAATTTGATCATTACACAGTATACGCATGAACTGAATATCACATCGTACCTCATAAATGTGAACAATGATGTGTTGATCACAAAAGTGGGGAGAGTGGGACTGGGGATATTTCTCAGGTGATAGAGTGTGTGCCTTGCATGCATAAGGCCCTGGGTTCAATCCCCAGCACCACCACCAAAAAAAGAAAAAAAGAAAAGAAAAAAGGTGGGGGGGATTGAGTGATGCTGTTTTAGTTTGAAGAAATGAAGATGGGGCAGAATTTTAGCAATAGTGATAATGTTGAAACTTCAAGCCTCACTTAGATCTTAATTTATGACCTTGAATTAAATAGAAATTAGGTGTAGGTTTACTAAAGGTCATATATAAAATAAGTAATATTGGTGTGTTTAAGGTCAATCCCATGATTTTTATATCCTATATCAGAAATCTGTGTGGGGGCCGGGGATGTAGTCCAGTTGGTAGAGTGCTTGCCTTGCAAGCACAAGGCCCTGGGTTCAGTCCCCAGCATCGAAAGAAAGAAAGAAAAAAAAAGAAATCTGTGTGGTGCTTACATTAGAATAGGCCTAAGGACGTTAATGAATTTTATTTCTGTTAGCTTCTATATTTGGAATTAATTTTTTTAAAATTTAAGCAGTTTGGCTAAGGTTGCTGGCACATGAAATTATGTTCAGTTGAATTTCTTGAAGAAAAAAAAGTGAGTGGGATTTAAACCACATGTAAGTCTAACAGGTTTGCTCAAGGCAATTCAAGAAGCTTCTAAGCCAGGAACCTATAGTACCACCTATTCAGGAGACTGAGGCTGGAGTGTCACTTGAACCCATGAATGTGGTGCTAGCCTGGGCAACAACATAGTGAGACCCTATCTCTTAAAAAAACAAAAATTGAAAACATCTCAGGCATTTTACCTGAAGACTGATGTGTGCTGAATTGTGGTTTTATGTGATTAATAAAGCATAGTGCCCAATCAGTTTCATAAGCAGGTGAGCATCACCTGTTAATTGTGACCAGTCTGTGGAGTTATTCTTAGGTCCAGATTGGATGGCATCTTTCTTTGAACAGTAATCCATTTCTAATTGACAATGTTTGAGTAAACCTGTTAGTTGCTAAGATTAGTCATCTAACACTAGATGTGAAGGCTGTGGGTGAGTAAAATTTAAAGTGATGAGTAGAATTTTATGTACCTAGATTATTTAATGATAATATGATTTGGATTTTATAATTTATGTATTCAACATGTGCTTTTTCCTCAAAAAAGTCCTAACGTTTCTGTGGTGAGAGTTCTCAGTAAACATTAGTAGTACATTGATGCAATTACTTAATTTTGTTAATACTTGAAAATTATTAAGTTCAGTGGCCATGTTATAAATGACCTATAATTTCAAGTGCTTATTGAATGAATATCCTTCATTTAACCACTATGAAATAGGTAGAGGTGAATTTCTTCAAAAAGAAAACCATTGAATAAAAGTATTTTTCTTAAGATTCATGAGGATTGAGTGAGTGTATATAAAAAGGCTATTTTGTTTCTGGTTGAAGTTATTTATAAAATACTCCTTCTTGAAGCATATTCCTAAATATCTTTGAAGAATGTCGTAAAAAATAGGCAGTAATAAAATGAAATTTTTTATATATCTTTGGAATAATATTATATAATTTTGTCTATTCTTATCTTTCCTTTTTTTAAAATTCTTTTTAGATTTTAATGGACCTTTATTTTATTCATTCATTTATATGTGGTGCTGAGAATCAAATCCAGTGCCTCACACATGCTAGGCAAGCAATCTACCACTGAACCACAACCTCAGCCTTTATCTTTCCTTTAATTGCTATTTTATCAGATTTTTTTGTTTGTAATAAAGCCCACTGCTGTGTCTCACTTGTTCTATGATAGTTTTTATTGTTCGTTTTTAAAAATAGGCTTATTTCTAGAGTACTTTTAGGTTCACAGCAAAATTAAGTGGAAGGTACAGAGTTCCCAACCCTGTCCCCAATCTTGTTCTACACTGGAGTGGTACGTTTGTGAAGCAACCTTAATACATCATTACCACTCTTTTTTTCCCCCTGTATTTTTTAGTATGGTAAATCCCAAATGCTTTATTTATGCTTTGATTATTTTTATTTTTTAAATCTGTTAGATTTGTTATTGTACATTAGGCCAAGGTGAGATTGTGTTAATTTGCTCATCTTAAATGGATACAGAGAATTTTAAATCTTGAAGATAATCAGGAGGCTTTAATCTATATTGATGCTCTCAGATTGAAAACCTGAGAAAAAAATTACTAAATATCACTTATAGTGTTTTTATAAAGAACCAGATACCTAGTAACAGCTCCTACCTGATTGCCTCATGCAAATTTAAGTGTAGGGGTAGTTTAGTTTTCTTAATTTTTCCTTTTTTCTTTTCCTACATTTTATTTATTTTTATTTTTTTTTCCTCAATGACTTTTATTAGGCATCTTTATTCCCTTCCCCATCCTACTTGAAATACACTTCATGGGTACAATCCCCATGAATTTGCAGTCCCCCTCAAACTGCCTCAGCCTCCCAAAGTGCTGGGATTATAGGCATGTGTCACTGCACCTGGCAAGATTTTCTTTTCTTTCTTTCTTTTTTTTTATTATGATGTTTTCTTTGTTTTTCTTTGGGGTTCTTAGAATTTATTGGATCTCTAGTTTATCTTTTGTTATTTTTGAAAGACATCAATGACTATCCCTCCTTTTCCCCACTTTTAAAATTTGTTCTTTTTAGTTATACATGACAGTGGAGTATATTTTGACATCTTTATACAAGCATGGAATATATTTCATTCTAATTAGGAGCCCAGTCTTGTGGTTGTACATGATGTGGAGATTCACTGGGGTGTATTCATATATTACATGAGAAAGTTAAGTCCAGTTCATTCCACTGTCTTCCCTATTCCTGTTCCCCCACCCTTCCCTTCATTCCCCTTTGTCTAATCTATTGAACTTCTGTTCTTCCCTGCCCACCTTGTTGTGTGTTAGCATCTACATATCAGAGAGAACATTTAACCTTTGGTTTGGGGGGGATTGGCTTATTTTGCTTAGCATAATGGTCTCCAAATCCATCCATTTACGAACAAAAGTAATAAAATTCTTTTTTTTGACTGAGTAATATTCCGTTGTGTATACATACCACATTTTCTTTATCCATTTATCTGTCAAAGGGCATCTACGGTGGTTAGGTGGTTTCGTAGCTTAGCTATTGTGAATTGCGCTGCTATAAACATTTTTGTGGCTTTGTCACTGTATTATCCTGATTTTAAGCCCTTTGGTTATATGCGAAGAAGTGGGATAACTGGGTCAAATGGTGGTTCCATTCCAAATTTTCTGAAAAATCTCCATACTGCTTTCCAGAGAGGTTATATCAATTTGGAGTCCCACTAGCAATCTATGAGTGTGCCTTTTCCCCACATTCTTGCCAACAGTAATCAAACATTCTCTTTTAAAAGTATTTGTTCCTAATCTTTTTCCTTCTTCTCATCTGCTTGATATTGTTTGATAGTTTGGAAGAGTATCCATTTCTCTGTCCAAATTCCCCTTGTTTGTGGATGTTGTCCACCTTTTCCACTCTACCTTTCTTTTTTTTTCCCCCCCCCAATCCTTTTTTTCTTATTGAGATTGGCGTTGTGGAACCAGGGATTGAACTCAGGGACACTTGGCTACTGAGCCACATCCCCAGCCCTATTTTGTATTTTATTTAGAGACAGGGTCTCACTGAGTTGCTTAGGGCCTCGCTAAGTTGCTGAGGCTGGCTTTGAACTCGCGATCCTCCTGACTCAGCCTCCCAAGTTGCTTGGATTACAGGCGTGCGCCACTGTGCCCAGCTCCCACTATGCCTTTTAACATACTAATAATCATAGGTGTTTGTTTTTCATTTTTGGTACTGGGGATTGAATCCATTGTCTCATGTATATATACACTCTGCCACCAAGCTACACCTCCATTTGTTATTTTAAAGCCCCTGCCTGATAGCTCTAACATTTGGCCCACCTCTGGTTCTAGTTTTATTGACTGACTTCCCTCTTGACAGTAGGTTACCACCATCCCTTGTTTTTGACTGAGTACTTGACATTATGTATAAAAGAGTAGCGGACTCTGAGGATGTAATTCTAATTAATGACAACAAATAAATCTCTTTTGTTAGACTTTCAGTTTGGGGAACTGATCAGTTTTAGTCTGGTTGAGCTGGATTTACTATATTTTGCTTTGTCAATTTGTATATGTTATTCATTAATCTCTCTCATTTGTGTGTATCTGGTGCTGAGGATTGAACCCGGGGCCTTGTGCATATTAGGCAAACACTGTAAAACTGAGTTATATCCTCAGTCCCATCAATCAGTCTTTAAAATGTATTTTAGTGTAAGTTGCAGTTATTAGTACACTTCACCCCTAAGCACTTCAGTATGAATATCATTAATTAAGAGTTCACTTGGGCTTAGTGGTCCAAACCTGTTAATCCCAGGTATTTGGGAGGCTGAGGCAGGAAGAATGAAGTGAGGTCAGCCTGAGCAGTTTAGTGAGACTATCTTAATAAAACTTTTAACACAACTGGAGATGCAGGGGTTGTAGCTCAGTGGTAGAGCACTTGCTTAGCATATGTGAGGCACTGGGTTCAATTCTCGGCACCACATATAAATCAATCAATTAATCAATAAATAGCCCATCGGCAATTAAGAAAATATTTTTTTAAAAAAGAGTTGGGGATGTAGCTCAGCATGCATGAAGCCCTGAGTTCAGTCCCCAGTACAACAAAAAGAATTCAGGATCAGTTTACACTTTTTTGAGGAAGGAGGATAAAATGGTGAAAAGCAGATACATTAACTGTAACTTCTGATGAGTTTTAACAGACGCATACTGTTGTATACTCAAACTCTTATCAAGATAATAGAATACTACCATCACCACAAAAATTCCTTCATGCCTCTCCTCAGTCAGTCCCTGCCCTACATCACCCCTATCTAGGCAATCATTTTTCTGTTTTTTTTAAAGCTTAGATTAGTTTCTTTTTTGATTATATTGAGGATTGAATCCAGGGCCTCTACCACTGAACTAACCCAACCCAGCCTTTTTTTTTTCTCCCAGAACTGAGGATTGAACCCAGGAGTGCTCTATCCCTACTCTACATCTCCAGCCCTTTCTTAAATTTTGAGGCAGAGTCTCACTAAGTTGCCCAAGCTAGTTTCAATCTTGCAGTCCTCCTGCCTAGCCTTGCAAGTCACTGAGATTACAGGCATGTGCCACCATGACCAACTCTCAACCTTTTTTAAAAAATTTTTGAGACAGTTTTGCTGAGTTGCCCAGTTTGTCCTCAAACTTGTGATCCTCCTTCCTCAACCTCCCAAGTTGGTATTTCTGGTGTGCAGCATTCTCTCCAGCTAGTATGTACTCTGGTGTAGGCCCTCTTTCATATCTTTCTGAAATTCATCCATGTTGCATATATTGTTAGTTTGTATCTTTTTATAGCTAATTATTATTCCATTGTATGAATATAGCAATTTGCTTTGCCATTCTTTTTTTGATGTGTAGGATTGCTTTGCAGTTTAGACTTATGGATAGTGATGTTGTGAACATTCCTGTACAAGTTTTCTAAATATCTAGGAATATAATCATAGTGTTATAAAATGGATTGTTTAATTTTATAAGCAACTTCCACTCTTTTTCCTAAAATGGTTGTACTGTTTTACGTTCCTACCAACAATGTATGCGATTGTTGTATTTTCAAGGAATTTGTCCTTTTTTTCTAAACCATCTAATTTATTAGCATAAAGTTGATATTCATAATATTTGCTTATAATCCTTTATGTGTGTGTGTGCATGCTGGAATTGAACCCGAGGAACTTTACCACTGAGCTACATTTCCAAATTTTTTAATTTTTAATTTTTTATTTTGAGACAGTGTCTTACTAAGTTGCTGAAAGTCTCACCAAATTGCTGAGGCTGGCCTCCAGTTTGGAATCCTCCTGCCTAGCTGTGCCACCATGCCTAGCCCTTATTATCTTTTTAATGTGTAGAGGATCTGTGTTTACAGTTCTTTGCTACATTGCTTATATTGGTCTATCTTATAAAATTTATCTGTTTAGGAAGGAGCTTATCAACTCTTGTACTTTCTGAAGATCTAACTTTTGGTTTTGTTAGTTTTCTCTATTGCTTATTTTCTATTTCATTAAGTTCTGTTCTTTATCATTTCTTCTACTTAATTTGGGTTTTCTAACTAAGGGTTTTTCAGTCTCAGCACTGTTGATGTTGCAGACCAGATAATTCTTTGGAGAGATGTCTCATGCCTATTAGATGACAATACCAATTCTTCAACTTCCAAATATTTGGAATATTGTTAATGACTTCTAATTGAATTTCATTTCAGAAAGTTTACTCTGTTTTTGAAATCTATTAATAGGCTTTGAAATCTATTAAGATTTGTTTTTCTATATACCTCTGTATTGCAGCATTGATCACAATACCAATCTCTGGAATCAGCCTAGGTGCCTGTCAGCAGATGAATGGATTAAGAAAGCGTGCTACATATGCAAAATAGAATACTATTCAGTCATAAAGAATGAAATCATGTTATTTGCAGGAAAATGGATGGAACTGTAGATCATTATTTTAAGTGAAATAAGCCAGACAAAGAAAGAAAAATATACGTGTTTTTTTTCTTAGTTGTTGATGGACCTTTATTTAATTTATTTATTTGTGGTGCTGAGAATCGAACCCAGTGCCTGACACATGCTAGACTAGTGCTCTACCACTGAGCCATAACTCCAACCCATAGTATACATATTTTCCCTCATACGTAGATATGGAAAAAAAAAGTAAAAATATAGATGACCTGGAAGTAGAAGAGGAACTATTAGGGAAGAAGAAGAGGACCTAGGGAAGGGAGGGTGGACATGATTAAGACATGAAATGTCACTGTGAAACCCATTAATTTGTACAATTAACATGAGTTAATAATATTTATAATAAAAATAAATAAGTAAATTTAAAAGATTTGGAGTTTTCGCTCAGCATATGACCTATCTTGTTAAACATTCATGTATACCTGAGAAGAATATGTATTTTGCTGCTTTTGGAGTAATGTTCTGGTTCAGTTTGTGTCATTTAGGTCAGAAGACTTTTTGTTTTGTTTTGAACCAGGGATTGAACTCAGGGGCACTTGGCCACTGAGCCACATCCCCAGCCCAATTTTGTATTTTAGTTAGAGACAGGGTCTCACTGAGTTGCTTAGCGCCTTGCTGAGGCTGGCTTTGAACCCGCCATCCTCCTGTCTCAGCCTCCCTAGCCGATGGGATTATAGGCGAGCGCCACCGCGCCGGCTAGGTCAGAAGATTGAGATTGTTATCTTTACTGATTTTGTTTAGCTCTTTTGTTGAGAAGGGGTGATTAAACCTCAAACTGTGATTGTAGAATTGTCTATTTCTCTGTTTTAATTCTGTGAATTTTTATTTCATTTATTTTGAAACTCTTATTAAGTACATAAGCATTTATGTTAGATCTTCCCACTAAATTGGCCCTTTTAGCATTGTGAAATGTTCCTGATATCTAAACTGTAGACATCAAACTTTTTATAGTGTCTGTCTGCTTTACGTGTTTTTCTTTACATGGTATTTTCAAACTCTGTATGTCTTTTTTTAAAATTTTTATTTTTTTAGATCAGATAGATTTTATTCTGTTTTTAATTTCGGTTCATTGTACACAAATGGAGTACAGCTCTCATTTTTCTGGTTGTACACAAAGTAGAATCATACAATTTGTGTATTCATACGTATACATAGGGTAATGATGTTTGTCTCATTCTATTATTAACATATTGGATATTCTCCAATAATGGATATTCTCCAACTCCATCCATTTACCTGCAAATGTCATAATTTTATTCTTCTTTATGACTGAATAATATTCCATTGTGTATATATACCACAGTTTCTTTATCCATTCATCTATTGAAGGGCATCTAGGTTGGTTCCACAATCTTGCTATAGTGAATTGGGCTGCTATAAACCTTGATGTGGCTGCATCACTGTAGTATGCTTATTTTAAGTCCTTTGGGTATAGGCCAAGGAGTGGGATAGCTGGGTCAAATGGTGGTTCCATTCTGAGTTTTCTAAGGAATCTCCATACTGCTTTCCAGAGTGGCTGCACCAATTTGCAACCGCACCAGCAATGTATGAGTGTACCTTTTTCTCCACATCCTTGCCAACACCTATTGTTGCTTGTATTCTTGATAATAAATACTCTAATTGGGGTGAGATGATATCTTAGGGTAGTTTATATGTCTTTAAAATGTATCAAGCATATAGTTGGTCATGCTCTTCTTTCCATTTCTCATTTTTCATCCATTTTGACCATTTTGCCTTAAAATTGGAGTGTATAGTTCACTTACATTTAATATTATTTGATTGGATTCATGCCTATCATTTTAGCTTTTTCTGTTTGTCTCATATTTTTGTTTTTGTTCTTCCTAACCTGCCTTCTGTTACTCTTTTTTTTTTTAGAATTCTATTTTAATTTTCAAATGGCTTTGTTTACCCCTCTGCTGTGTATATGGGTACATGTGTCTGTCTTTGTTTGCATTAGGCATTGCAATACCTGCAATATTTTAGACTTTTATACTCAGTTATTTTGTACTATTCATATAAAATTTGATTCTTTCACTAATATGAATTCATTTACCCCCTGTCGTTTACACTGTAGTTTTCATATGAAAAATATCTACATAAATGGTAAACCCCACATTAAACAGCAAAGTGAATTTTCATTAAAAAATTTTTGTAATTTTTATCCTTTCCTAAACATCAGATATTTCACTTGATGATAATATTCACTCAGCCTGAAGACCTCTTTTAGCATTTTTTAAAATAGTATATAAGATTTTTAATTGACAATTTCAGAACTGTAAAGACACCAATCCACTGACTTTCCAGCAGTTTGTGATAAGAAGTCATCCATTGGTTATATGTATTTTTTGTTCCCTTGTATGTATTGTGTTGTTTTCCTCTAGTTTCTTTCAGTGTATTTCTTTCTTTGATTTTCAGCAGTTTCACTGTGATGTGCCTAGGTATGGATTTCCCCATGTTCATGTTATTTGACTTTATTGAGCTCCATGGATTTGGAAATTTATGTCTTTTACTAAATTGGGGAACTTTTTTGGTGATTATATCCTCAAACCCCCATCCCACCCCTTCTCTTTTTACTTTCTAGGATCTAATAACATATGTGATAATTTAAAAAAAATTTTTTTCATTGTCCCTCAGTTCACTGGATTCTTTTTGTTTTTCTGCAGTCTTTCTCAATTCTTCATATTCGATCATCTCTTTTGATTTATTTTCAAGTTTTAAGACATTTTCATCTGTCATCTTCCGTGACAGATAACAGCCCGATTTTCCATTGTAAAGTTGTTTTTTTCCCCAGGGACTTGGGAGAAATGTGGCACAAATATATCTGTTATCTGTAAATATCACAATCTAAAAGGTTGTATTCTGTCTTTGTTTTACAGCCATGGAAAGACTAAGTAATTTATTTAGGTCATCTATCCTTTAAGAGGCAGAAATAGAATTCACACCCATGGTCTGAATAAATCCAGAATTTAGTTTGTGTCCTTCTGTGTTGTGAATATTGTCACTACACAGTCCATCCCATTGCCAGCATGTTGGATTCAGCCAATAGAAATCACTCAGCATTGGAGATTGAAAATCAATAATTACAGAGTTCTGGATGGTAGTATATATGGTATTGTTAGAGTGTGACTGAAACGCCTACATTTTAGCTATAGACCAATAGATAAGTAAGTCAGGAAGGAACAATACAATATGATTGAAGATTTAGAATGCATATTAAAGGCAAAAATGTACATTCAGTAGGGACAAAAAAAAGTACAAGAGAGTTGAAAGGTATTTTGTTATTAAAAAATGGTTTTGTGGCTAAGGATGCTAGAGGTAAAATGGTTTCTAAGTCAGGCATGGTGGTGTAACCCTGTAATCCTAGCTACCTGAGAGGCCCAGACAGGAGGGTTGCTAGTTAGAGCCCAGACACAGCAATATAGTGAGACTCTGTCTGGAAATAAAAAATAAAAAGAGCTGAGGATGTAACTCTGTGGTAGAGTCCACCGGGGTTCAATCCCCAGTAGTGGGGAGAGGAGGTGAAGAAAAAAGTTTCTAAATGAGGAGGTTCCAGGTGTGTCTCAAGTAGGTTAACAACAACAAAAAATTTGAAATAAATAAATGAGAGAGGCTTTTAATAATGATGTTGAAACTTGAGACCACAGGTATGAACTTAAGTCTGTCTATAGCACATTTGGGCATATGGTCATTTTATGAATGAGGAACTATAAAGCCAGGATGTTAATTGGGTCTTTGATCTAGAGTAGATTATAAATTTTAATGTTTAGTTTGAGAACTCTGAATTTAGAATCTGAAAATTTGTGTCTAAATCCTGGATCTTTTACATACTAAAAATATTACCTGTATATAATCTCTTTTCCTGACATTCACATTTTTTTCTTTTCTTTTCACCCTCTCACTCCCCACCTTCTTTTTCTTTCTCACTCCTCCTCCTCCTCCACCGTGCTTATAAATGAGGGCTATGTTCTACATACACTACAAGCTAATGTTTATTTTTCCCCCCCAGGCCTTGATTTTGTGGGCTTATGATACTGATAACTCCCTAGGTCTTTATCATTTTATCAAAGAAGTGCATACTGCTTTGCCGGAGGATTATCCTGTCTTTGAGCTTTTTTAGTCTCCCTCAGTTTCCCTAGGTGAATCTGTTTTTGTATCCCTCTTTTGCCTAGAACTTGTTAGAATGGTCTATAGCTCAATGGGAGAGTAATTATCTATTGTTCTCAAAGCCCTTTGTTCTATCCCTAGCACTGAAAAAAAGAAGAAGAAAAAATGTTGGAATGAGTGATATGTGCCATCGATGTCAATCTCTAATGGTTATATAGAAAAGACCATGGTTATCATTTTGCTTACATTGTCTAGGACAATTATCCCTTGTATTGAAAGATGGCTTATAAAATATGGTCTTGGTCTTACCAATTTGGTCTTTTTCATTACTTTAAAAGCAACTTTAACATTTAGAAGAATTTTATGAAAATTATAAGGACTTTAGAAGTTCTCCAATTCATACTTAAACATCTATATTTTATCTTTTAAAAATAGCTTTATTGAAATATAATTTAGATATTATATAGTATACTCATTGTAAGTATATGGTCATTTTTTATATATTCACAAATATATGTAATCATTTCCATAGTCAATTATAGAACAGTTTCATATCCTCAAAAAAAAAAACCCAAAAACCCACCATACTCTTCTAGCTGCATGTCCTCCACCCCCACCCCCCACCCCCTGGACTCCTGGCCTTAGGAATCACTAATCTACTTTCTTTCTATACATTTCCTGATCTGGACATTCCATGTAAATGGAATCATATAACATAATCTTTCATAGCTGTCTTATTTCACTTAGCATCAATATGTTATTACTTTTTATGGCCAAATAATATTTCATCGAATGAGTCTACCAAATTTTGTTAATTCATTTGTCAGTTAATGCAAATTTGAATTTGTATTATCCTTTAGCTACTAAGTAATGCTGCTATAAACATGTACAAGCTTCTGTGTGGGCCTATTTCCATTTGTTGCCTGTAAAAGTGAAATTGTAGGTCATATGGCAACTGTAGTTGAACATTTGAGAAACTGTCAGATGTTTCCAAGTGGCTGTACCATTTTACATTTTCATCTGTAGTATAAGAGGGTTCTAATATGTTCATATTCTTTTTTTTTTTTTAGTTGTTGATGGACCTTTATTTTATTCATTTCTTTATATGCGGTTCTGAGAATCGAACCCAGTGCCTCACACATGCAAGGCAAGTGCTCTACCACTGAGCCACAACCCCAGCCCCAATTTGTTCATGATCTTGTCAACACTTTTGTTTGACTTTGATTCTTAGCCATCCTAGTGACTGTGAAGTGGCATCTTTGCTTTTCACTGATGATTAATGATGCCAAGAATCTTCTCACGTGTTTATTAATAGTCATTCATATATTTTCCTTGGAAAAGTATCCTTGGCCCCCTCCCCCGTTGTTTTTTTTTTTTTTTCAGTGCTGGGGATTGAACCCAGGGCCTTGTGCTTGACAGGCAAGCACTCTACCAACTGAGCTGTGTCCCCAGTCCTCCTTGGCCCATTTTTAATTTTTTTTCATCTTTTTATTATTGAGTTTATGTAGTCTGGATACAACACTTTTGTCACATGGGTTGCAAAATTTTTCTCTCATTCTTGGGTAGTCTTTCCACTTTATTGATAAAGTTTATTAATATAGTTTCTCTACATTTTCTTTTATTACTTAGACTTTTGGTGTCATTGCCTAAACCAGGGTCACAAAGATTTATGTCTTTTTCTCTAGTAGTTTTATTTTATTTTATTTTTTTGGTACTGGGGATTGAACCCAGGGGCATTCGACCACTGAGCCACATCCCCCTCCCTATTTGGTATTTTATTTAGAGACAGGGTCTCACTGAATTGCTTAGGACCTCGCTAAGTTGCTGAGGCTGGCTTTGAACTCGAGATCCTCCTGCCTCAGCCTCCCAAGTGCTGGGATTACAGGCGTGCACCACCGCGCCCGGCTTCTAGTAGTTTTGTAGCTTTAGTTCTCCTATTTATGTCTTTGACCCATTTTTAGTTATTTTTTTGCATATTTTGTTTGGGGTCCAGTTTCATTCATTTGCATGTGAATAGCCAGTTTCCTCTATACTATTTATTGAAAAGGCTATTTTTCACCCATTGTTAAAAATTAGTTCCTGTTGATGTGTGGTATTTCCAGACTCCAGTTCTATGCCATTAATCTTTCTATCCTTGAACTATACCACATTGTTCTTGATTACTGTTTCTTCATAATAAGTTTTGAAATCAAGAAGTGTGAATTCTCCTACTTTGTCTTTTTTTTCAGGATAGTTGTGTTTTTTTTGTCTCTTGAAATACCATGTGAATTTTAGAATTAGCTTGTCAGTTTTTTGCAAAGAAATTTGCTTGGATTCTGGTGAGGATTGTATTGAATCTGTATATTGGAGGCATATTACTTTTTTTTCCCCCCAGACATGCACCACCACACCCAGTAGTATTACCATCTTAACAATGCTAAATGTTCCAATCCATGACCATGGGATTTTTTTTCCTATTTATTTAGATTGTCTTTAACTTAATATGACAGTGTTTTGTTCTTTGTTTTTCGTTTTTTTTGGTACCCGGCATTGAACTCAGGGGGTACTTGACCACTGAGCCACATCCCCAACCCTATTTTGTATTTTATTTAGAGACAGGGTCTCACTGAGTTGCTTAGGGCCTCACAAAGTTGCTGATGCTGGCTTTGAACTCACAGTCCTTCTGTCTCAGCCTCCCAAGCCACTGGGATTACAGGCATGGGCCACCGTGCCCAGTTTCCACAGTGTTTTGTACTTTCCAGAGTATAGGTTTTCCCCTTATTTTGTCAAATTAATTCCTAAGTATTTCTTGTTATATTAAATGAAACTGTGTGTGTGTGTGTGTGTGTGTGTGTGTGTGTGTGTGTTTTACTGAGCTACATTTCCAGCCCTTTTTATTTTTTTATTCTTCGTTTTTGCACTGGGAATTGAACCAGGGGCACTTAGCCACTGAGCCATATTCCCCAACCCTTTTTTATATTTTCTTTATAGACAGTGTCTTGCAAAGTTGTTTAGGGCCTTGCTAAGTTGTTTAGGGCCTTTGAACTCAGAATCCTCCCACTTCAGCCTCCCGAGCCGCGGGGATTACAGGGGTGTACCACTGCATATGGTAGTGGAACTGTCCTCTTAATTTCCTTTTCTGATTATTTGTTCCAAGTATGTAGAAATATAAAAGTATGTAGAAATATAAATGATTTTTGTATATTGTAATCTGGAATATTGTAACTTTGCAAAAATTATTTATTCTAATAGTTTTTAAAATTTCCTTTATTTTTAAATTTTTTCTTCATACACATATATAGGGTAATAATGTCTGTCTCACTCTACCGTCTTTTCCATCCCTGCCACCTCATCCCTTCTCTCACTCCCCTCTGCATAATACAAAGTTCCTTCATTCTTCTCTACCTACCCCCCACTATGGATCAGCATTTGCTTATTAGAGAATACATTTGGCTTTTAGATTTTGCGGATTGGCTTTTTTGACATAGCATGATATTCTCTAATTCCATCCACTTACCTCCAAATGCCATGATTTTATTCTTCTTTAAGGCTGAGGAGTATTTCATTGTGTATATGTACCATATTTTCTTTTTCCTTTTATCTGTTGAAGGGCATCTAGGTTGATTCCATAGTTTAGCTATTGTGAATTGAGCTGCTATAAACATTGATGTGACTGTTTCACTGTAGTATGCTGATTTTAAGTCCTTTGGGTAAAAATTGAGAGGTGGATAGCTGGGTCAAATGGTGGTTCCATTCCAAGTTTCCTGAGGAATCTCCATACTGTTTTCCAAAGTGGTCACACCAATCTGCAATCCCACCAACAATGTATGAGTATACCTTTGCCCCTACATTCCTTGCCAACACTTACTATTGCTTGTATTCTTGATAATTGCCATTCTGATTGGAGTGAGATGGAATCTTCGAGCAGTTTTGATTTGCATTTCTCTAATTGCAAGAGATGATGAACATTTTTTCATATGTTTGTTGGTCCATTGTATTTCTTCTGTGAAGTATCTGTTCAGTTCCTTAACCCATTTGTTGATTGGGTTATTTGGTTTTTTTTGGCGTTTTTTTGAGTTCTTTGTATATCCTGGAGATTAGTGTTCTGTCTGAGGTGCGTGTGGTAAAGATTTTTTCCCATTATGTAGGCTCTTTCCTCATGTTATTGTTTCCTTTGCTGCGAAGGAGCTTTTTAGTTTGAATCCATCCCACTTATTGATTCTTAATTTTACTTCTTGTGCTTTAGGAGTCTTGTTAAGGAAATCAGGACCTAAGTGACATGGTGGAGATTTGGGCCTACTTTTTCTTCTGTTAGGCACACTGTTCTAGTGCCTAAGTCTTTGATTCACTTTGAGTTGATTTTTGTGCAGAGAGAGAGATAGAGGTTTAATTTCATTTTATTACATATGAATTTCCAATTTCCCCAGCACCATTTGTTGAATAGACTCTCTTTTCTCCAGTGTATATTTTTGGCACCTTTGTCTAGTATGAGATAATCGTATTTATGTGGGTTTGTCTCTGTGACTTCTATTTTGTACCATTGGTCTTCATGTCTATTTTGGTGCCAATACCATGCTGTTTTTCTTGCTATTGCTCTGTAGTATAGTTTAAGGTCTGGTAGTTGTTATGCTACCTGCTTTACTCTTGTTGCTAAGGATTGCCTTGGCTTTTCTGGATCACTACTTTTTCCAAATGAATTTCATGATTGCCTTTTCTATTTCTATGAAGAATGTCATTGGGATTTTAATTGGAATTGCATTAAATCTGTATAATGCCTTTTGTAGTATGTTCATTTTTAAAAAAATTTTTTTAGATGTTGATGGACTTTATTTTATTCATTTATTTATATTTGATGCTGAGAATCTCACCCAGTGCTTCACACATACCAGGCAAGCACTCCACCACTGAGCTACAACCCCAGTCCCAGTATGTCCATTTTGACAATATTAATTCTGCTTATCCAAGAGCATGAGAGGTCTTTCCATCTTCTAAGGTCTTCAGTTTCTTTCTTTAGTGTTCTTTAGTTTTCATTGTAGAGATCTTTCACTTTTTTTGTTAGATTGATTCCCAAGTATTTTATTTTTGTTGAGGCTATTGTGAATGGGATAGTTTTCCTAATTTCTCTTGCAGTGGATTCATCACTTATATATAGAAATGCATTAGATTTATGGGTATTGCTTTTATATCCTGCTACTTTACTGAATTCATTTATGAGTTCTAGAAGTTTTCTAGTGGATCTAGTAGTTTTTTAGTAGGTTCCTTAGAAGTTTCCATGTGCAAGATCATGCTCTGTACCAATAAAGATAATTTTATTTTTTCTTTTCCAATCTAGATTCCCTTTATTTATCTTGCCTGTCCTTCAATATAATGCTAAACAAAATTGGTGAGAACAGTGAGCTTTGTTCCTCATCTTAAGGGGAAGGCATGTAGTCTTTTACCATTAAGTACAATGATGGCTGTGGATTTTTCATTAAAAATCTTGATCATTTTCTTGTATTCATGTTTTTTTAATTTGTCTTGAAGATTGAACCTGCCTAGGGGTATTTTACCACTAAGCTACATCTCCAGTCTTTATTTTTATTTTGAGACAGGGTCTTGCTAAATTGCCAAGTCTGGCCTCAAACTTGTGATCCTTCTGCCTTATTCTCCTGAATAACTGGGATTTCAGGTGTGCATCATTACACCTGGTTATTTGTAGTTTTTGAGTATTTTTTTCTTTATCATTAAAATGCATTGGATTTTGTGAAATACTTTTTCCTGCATCTTTGCATAATTTCGTATTTATATTTTATTCCTATATTACATTAATTGTTTTTCAGATATTTAACTAACCTTGCATTCCTGGCATAATATGTTCCTAATTTGGTTTGCCATGTTTTCTTGATGATGTTTGCATCTATATTCATAAGAGATATTTATCTGTAGTTTTATTGTGATTTTGCCAAAATCAGGCAAAATGATTTGAATACCCCATAAAATGATTGAAGAGTTTTTCCACTCTTTTGAAGAGTGAATTGGTATTAAATGTTCCCTAAAGTTCAGCTGTAAAGCCATCTGTCTGGGCTTGAGCTTTTCTTTGTGCCTAAGTTTTTGATTGCTAATTGAATTTCTTCCTCTGGTTTTAGGTAAATGTGTTCATATTTTCTGTTAATCTTTAGTCAATTTTAGTAGTTTTTGTCTTTCTAGGAATTCATGTATTTCATCTAAATTATCTAATTTGATGAAATACAATTATTGTTAGTATTCCTTTAAGATTTTTTTTTTTCCATGCAGTCAATAATATCTCCTCTTACATTTCCTTTTTTTTAAAAAATTTTTTTCTTTTTTTGGTTGTGGGTGGACACACCACCTTTATTTTATATTTATGTGGTGCTGAGGAGTGAACCCAGGGCCTCATACATGCCAAGCAAGCACTCTACTGTTTCCCTTTCTCTAGCTGCCATCAAGTTCTGGATGATAGTATTTTTGGTAACTGATGTAGGGAACCTTTTGTTCACTTCTGCTTCTCTGCCACTGTGTACTTTTTCACACCACCCTCTTTTCATCTTGTTCTTAGAGAATTTCCCTATACTTATTAGTCATTTCCCTCTGGCTCTCACTGCTCATATCATATTTACTTTCATCTGTCTTTTTCCACATATACAAACTTTGAACCTCACTTTTCCTTCTTTTATCCAACTCTTAATCCTCTTAACTTAAAAAAATGCTACATTTCATTCATTTTTGAGCAAAAAGACATTGAAGATCAATCCTTGCAATAGTAGGCAAATGAGGAAAAGGTAAAGTAGAAGTTAAATTCATATATTAAGAAATCTAGGTCCCAGTATTTAGCTCAGTGGTAAGAGTACTTGCCTAGCATGGGTAACCCCTGGGCTCATCCCCAGCACCACAATGAATGAATGAAGGCAGAGAGAAAGTAAGTAAGCTTTTAAGCTGCAAGGTGTCCTATCTAAATTCTTTAGCTAACTAAATTGTAAGAAAAATAGACTTTTTGAATTGAATTGGGAACATAACCACTTATGTTATAAACTGTACTATGTTATAAGTACTTAAATTGTACTTATAACATAGATTTAAGTACTTATAACATAGTACAGTTTATATAGTATAAACTACTATATATATTTTTTTCCTTTAGTCTTTTGTGGTACCTCCTCCTCCTATACTATATGTAATATATAGATGAAAGTGATAAAAGATATATAATTAGAATGATTAGCTATACTGCTTGGATTTGCATTTTTGTATCCTTGGGAAGCTACTTAGCCTCAGTTTCCTCTTTACAAGAGGCTGTTGGTAATAATGCCTCCACCAGTTTTGTAGAATGTCTGCAGTCCAGTTTCCAGAGGCTGAGGCAGGAGAATTTCTTGAGCCCTGGAGTTCAAGGCCAACTTGGGTAACATGACAAGACTGCTGCTTGAAAATTTTAAAAAAGAAAAAGAAAAACTTTTTTTCTGTCCTGGTCTGTACTAGTAATTGGAGAGCCTGAGGCAGAAGTAATTGCATATTTGAGGTTAGCATGAGTATTTAGTAAGATGAAGTCTCAAAGTAATGACAACTATGTTGATGATGCTGATGCTTCCCACAAGGGACCATGGTGTTAGAATAGTTAATGGTATATTTAAATTACTTGAAACATGCCAGGAATGTAGCAAGAACTCAATACATGTTGGCTATATAGCACAATTAGAAATACTTCTCTGACTTTAATAAATAGATTTTCTGTACTGGGAACTTTCTTGATTATATGGGGTCAAACTGTAGAATAATTTATGGTTTGTATCATGTTATCATCATTAATTTTGTCCTTCTACCTCACAAATACCCCAGGGTTAAAGAACTTGTAAGGTTATGTTAAAACCAAGTCATGGTTTCTGAAGCCTCAATGCAAGTGTCTGATGGTGTACCATGAAGGCTACTCAATATTTTAGAACCTAGGGGCACTTAACCATTGAGCCACATCCCCAGTACTTTTTTATATTTTATTTAGAGAGAGGATCTCACTGAGCTGCCTAAGATCTTGCTAAATTGTTGAGGCTGACTTTAACCTTTAGATCTTTCTGCCTTGGTTTCCCATCCCAAGCACTGGAATTATGGATTATAGGTGTGCACGACAACGTCCAGCTTTTGTTTTTGTTTTTTATAGTGCTGGAGATAGAACCCAGGGAATGCTAGGCAATTGCTCTACCACTGAGCTACATCCTCAGGTTGTTTTAGAATCCTGCTAGTAGTAGGCTGTTTGTTATTTTGGATTTGTTTGGTCCTGGACATTGACCCCAGAAGTGCTCTACCCCTGAGCTATCTTCCCAGTCTTTTTTATTTTTAAAATTTTAATAGAGGGTTTCACTGAATTGCCCAGGCTGGCCTCAAACTTGCAGTCTTTCTACCTCCCACTCTGGAGTAGCTGGGGTTACCAGACTATGCCACTATTTTGAAGATGAAAATAAATGAATTAAAAATTTTTTACCCAGTAGACAAATCTTCAGGGATCAGTAATAAGTAGTTTTGTAGTATATGTTTATTAAATGGTTGGGTCTCATAAAAGTGGATCATTAAAATAAATTTGGGTTTGGAGTTCAGGAGGAGAATGGTGGCATGTGTAGCATCTAATTTTTCTATACTACACAATTTATATATGAAATAATAAATTTGTCTCTAAATAATGAGGCTAACCTTGATTAAATATATTTGTCCCATACAAATTATGTCTTCAAACAATCTGTGCTGGTTTATTAGGGAAACAGATTATTGAGTTTTCACCACGGAATAATTTATCAAAATTAAAACATAATTATTAATATTTTTTATCTTACTAGAACTTAGTCTTGAAATCTACATTAATTGCTGAGAATTTCAGATTACTGTTCTCAGACTTGTTCTGTCACTGAAATTTAGAGCATGTAAAACTTATGCTAACACATTGAATTCCTTCAGAAAATTTGAATGTACTTTAGTCTTACTTTATAAGGCATATGTAAAATACAGCCCCTATCATTAAAGAGATCATAATCTTGGAGGAGATTATGTCTCCTCATGTCTTTGAGGAGACATGATTTTTATACTAATAATCACAGCATGAAACAATGTAAGAAGGGCCTAGACTAGAGACATGGCAATAGAATCTAAATTTTATTAACTGTATTTAGTATGAAGCTAATTCATTTTTGAGATAAACAGTCTGGGTTCTTAAGAATACTGAATTTTTTTTTTTGGAACCAGGGATTGAACTCAGGGACACTCAGCCACTGAACCACATCCCCAGCCCTATTTTTGTATTTTATTTAGAGATAGGGTCTCACTGAGTTGCTAAGGGCCTCGCTAAGTTGCTGAGGCTGGCTTTGAACTCACGATCCTCCTGACTCAGCCTCCCAAGTTGCTTGGATTACAGGCGTGCACCACCAGGCCCGGCGAATTTTTTTTTTTTTTTTTTTTTTTTAGAGAAAAGTTTAATTTGGCCTACAATTTTGGAGGTTCCGGTCCATGACTGATTAAGAGCTGGGGATATAGCTCAATTGGTACAGTGCCAGCCTCACAAGTACAAGGCCCTGTGTTCAATCCCCCGCACCGCAAAAACAAAACAAACGAACCATGATTGATTGACCCTGTTGCCTTGGGTCTGTGACAAGGCAGCACATTTCAGTAGGATTATGTGGAGGAGAAAAATAGCTTACCTCACATATCAGGAAGCAAAATGAAAAAAGAAGAGAGAATTAAGTCCCATATATCCTCTCCTTTGAGGGTACACCCCCAGTGACATAAGGATCTCATCTCCTAAAGGTTCCACTACCTCCCAATATCATCACCCTGGGGGCCAAAGCTTTTAATACATGAACCTTTGCAGGGATAATCATTCCATACCCAAACTATAGTATTCTGTCCCAGGCCCCTAAATGAAGTCTTCTTAAAAATAATTTTATAGTCTAAGTGCAATGAAAAGACCTGATAAACCATGATAAATGTGATCAGTGTGTCACCCAGAACTTTAGGCCCCAAAATTGCTCTAATATGCTGAATCCAAAATTAAGTGTCAGAGGTATATAAGATATAGACTTTTAATTTTTGGTTCTTCCAATGGCTTTATACATTTAACTGTGATCCTGCCTTGGCTTCATTTTCACCCTAAAGTGAATTAGAAGAAAGGGTTTTTGTTATAGAGTGCTATGGTTAAAATATGATTTGATTATATTCCCCAAGGGTTCATATATTGAAATTTAATCCCCATTATTAGGTATTAAGGGGGCGGTAGACACACAATCCAGTTATGGTGTTTGGAGGTGCGGACTTTGGAAAGTACATTTAGTTGCATGGGGTCATCCAGGTGGAGCCTCCATAATTGAAAGAGATGGTTTGATAAGAGATATACCAGAGAATAAAGATATACATGTGAGCTCCCTGTATCTTGCTGTTTGATAAGCAGTTCTCAGGCCTCTGCCAGCAAGAAGGCAGGCAGATGTTACCTCTTTCCTTGAACTTCCTGAACCATGAGCCAACGTAAACCTCTTTTTTTTTTTTTTTTTTTTTTTTTGGTGGGGGGGGGACCAGGGATTGAACTCAGGGACACTCGGCCACTGAGCCACATCCCCAGCCCTATTTTGTATTTTATTTAGAGACAGCATCTCACTGAGTTGCTTAGGGCCTCGCTAAGTTGCTGAGGCTGGCTTTGAACTCGTGATCCTCCTGACTCAGCCTCCCAAGTTGCTTGGATTACAGGCGTGCGCCACCATGCGCGGCATCAACCTCTTTTTGTTAAAACAAATTCAGTGTAAGGTACTGTGTTACTGCCAACAGACAACAGACTAATACACAAATAATGATACAGAATGGGAAAGGAAACTGGAAGAGTATGTACTGGCAAATAGTTGTTTTCATCCCCCCCCCCCTTTTTTTTTTTTTTTTTTTTGCGATGTTGGGGATTGAACCCAGGGCCTTATGCTTGCAAGGCAAGCACTCTATCAATTGAGCTATACCCCTAGCCCTTGTTTTCATTCTTACTGGCTGTCTAAACTTAGGGTGAACTATCATGTTAATATATAGAAGACCTAACTTTAGAACTCATGTTTTTATACCTGAAGGATAGGTGAAGGTATTCCCCCCCGACTCTTCATTGTTGAAAGATTAGTAAATATGTAAAATTCTCTGAGCTAGTAGCTTCATTAATAATTCAACAAACACTTTGCACTACTGTGTGTCAGGTACTATTTGATATACTCTGGAACTGCACAAATGAGTACTTTTTTTTTTTTTTTTTTTTTTTGACAGTGCCAGGATTGAAACCCAGGACCTCATGCACTCTAGGCAAGCACTGTACTACCAAGCTGTATCACTCCTAGCCCATAAGTATATTTAAAAGAGAACACCTTTACAGAACTTACAGGTCTAGTGCAGGAAAAAAGAATTAGCAAGTGAAATATGAGGAAAAATGAAGAAAAGTAAAGCCAACAAGAAAAATAGGAGTATTCTCCCAACATGTGAGAAGTTAAGGTAGTATATAAGATAAGTAATCTAATACACTGGTTTTTAGTTTTTTTGTTAGACCTGCATTTAACTCATCATATTTCTTCAGTTAATATCTCTAGGTCTGAGTTTCTCCCTCTCCCCTTCTGTCCTGTCCTCCTTATTACTCCCCCTTGATTTAATATCAAAGATTTGACATTTCTAAAGTCTTTGTCTAAAAGGTGATTAGATAGCTGCTTTAAAGGGAATCTAAGATTTCTTCTCGTACGTAAAATATTGTATTTTAAAAATTTTCCCACTTTGTGTCATGTGGTAATTCAAACAAAAACAAAAGTGGAGAAAATAATGAACTCCTAAAGCAAATCCTTGGTTTTATTATTTCAGAATATATTTCTGAAACAGGATATATTTATTTATTTTTAAATCAGACCATGAACTGGACATCCAGCTGCTCAAGAGCTTCAGGTAGGAGGATCACTTGAGCTCACAAATTTGAGACCACGGGCTGGGGTTGTAGCTCCGTGATAGAATGCTTGCCTAGCACGGGAGGCACTGGGTTCAATCCTTGGCACCTCATAAAAATAAATAAAAGTACTGTGTCCATCTACAACTAAAAATATTTAGAAAATAAAAACAAACAAAAAAACAAATTTGACACCAGCCAGGGCAAAATAGCAGGACCTCCATTTGAAAAAATTAAATTAAATTTAAAAAGTCACATGATTATCATACCTTTACAAATTAAGTATTAGAATTAAAAATAATGAACTATTTTACTATGTATACATAACACACATTACTATGGGCCCCTTTTCTGTTTCCATGTGGAATTAAATAAAAAGTACATTAAGGGAGCCTGAGGATATAGCTCAGTTGGTAGAGTGCCTGCCTCAACATGCACAAAGCTCTGGGTTCAATCCCCAGCACCATCAAAAAGAAAGTGCTGCACCATCAAAAAGAAAGGGGCTGGAGTTGTAGCTCAATGGCATAGCACTTGACTAGCGCATGTAAGGCATTGGGTTCAGTCCTCAGCACTGCATAAAAATAAATATTGTGTCCATCTACAACTAAAAAAAATGTTAAAGGTGCATGTAGTACATAAGACATGTGTAATTAATAAATAACTATAAAGTGAACATAGGAATAAAGAAATGGAATATGATCAATAGCCCCAGAAGTCCAGTGTGTCCTGCTCCTTAATTGTAAGCTTCTTCCTCCATAGCTATTATATGAATTCACTCTGCCTAGCTTTCTTATACAGTCATGCATAACTTAACTATTGGACATATTCTATGAAGTCCATTATTAGGTAGTTTCATTGTCATGGGAACATTATAGTATATTTAAACAAACGTAGATTTCCTGGGTGCAGTGGCTCCTTCCTGTGATCCCATCTACTCAGGAGGCTGAGGCAGGAGCATCAGAATTGAAGGCCAGTCTGGACAACTTTGAGACCTGTCTCAAAATAAAAATAAAAGGTCTGGGATGTAGCTTACTGGTAAAGAGCCTATGGGTTCAATCCCCAGAACCACTCTAATACAAAAGCCAGGCATGGTGGCACACACCTATAATCCCAGTGATTTGGGAGACTGAGGCAGGAGGATCACAAGTTTGAGGCCAGCCTCAGCAACTTAGTGTAAGACCCTATCAAAATAAAAAGCAAAACGGGGTGGGGATGTAGCTTAGTGGTAAAGGGGCCCTGGGTTCAATCCCCAGTACCAAATAAAACAAAATTAAACCTAGATGGTTTAGCCTATTACATGCCTAGGTTATGACAACATAGCCTATTGTTCCTTTGCTACAAACCTGTATAGCATTTTATTGTTATGAACACTAGGCAATTGCAATACAATGGTATTTGTGTATTTAAACACATCTGAACACAGAAAAAGCACTGTAAAAATACAATGTGATAGGAATTTTCAGATCCATTGTAATCTCATGGGACCTGCCATATATGTGGTCCATCATTAATGTCTTCACATAGTGCAGGACTATAGTTTCACTATCTTAGATATGCATCTCTAAAAACGATAGGTTTAATTTTTCTAATTTTGAATTTTGTATGAATAGAATCATGTTATGTCTTTTTCAGTATTAAAGCTTTAGCTATAAACTCTTGCTTCTGTTTTGTTTTTATTATTTTTATTTATTTTTTGGGTTGTAGGTTGACACAATACCTTTATTTTATATTTATGTGGTGCTGAGGATGGAACCCAAGGAAGGCCTCATGCCTGCTAGGCAATTGCTGTACCACTGAGCCACAACCCAGCCCCCTTATATCTGTTTTTAAATTCTTTTTATTGACTATTACTCCATTGTACAGTTTATCCAATTTTTTCTTGACTTTTTATTTTTGTCTTTTTAAAATATGAAAGTAGGTTTTTGTTTTTTTTTTTTGGAACCAGGGATTGAACTCAGGGACACTCTGCCACTGAGCCACATCCCCAGCCCTATTTTGTATTTGATTTAGAGGCAGGGTCTCACTGAGTTGCTTAGGGCCTCACTAAGTTGCTGAGGTTGGCTTTGAACTTGCGATCCTCCTGACTCAGCCTCCCAAGTCGCTTGTATTACAGGCGTGCGCCACCACGCCCGGCTGAAAGTAGGGTTTTATTGACTTTAAATTTCTTGATATTTTTCACTTGTAGTGTTCTGACTTTTACAACCAGCACTTCTGTGATCATCATTGTATGCATGTTCTCATACATGTAGAAGCTGTTTTAGGGCACAGACAGAATTGTTGGGTTATGGGTTATGCGTATCTTCTACTTTTTTTTTTTTTTTTTTTTTTTTAACTGGGGATTGAACTCAGGGGCACTTGGCCACTGCACCACATCCCCAGCCCTATTTTGTATTTTATTTAGAGACAGGGTCTCACTGAGTTGCTTAGGGCCTTGCTAAGTTGCTGAGGCTGGCTTTGAACTCGTGATCCTCCTGGCTCAGCCTCCCGAGTCGCTTGGATTACAGGCGTGCGCCACGACGCCCGGCTTATCTTCTACTTTTGAAAATACTTACATTCCAATTAACAGCAAATGCGTTCTCTTTTTCTATGTTGGACCTACAAAAAATTACCAGTGAGGGAGATTTATGGAGTTCTTTTCATTTTTTTGTTGCCACAGCACAATGACTATAAGAAATAAAAGTTTCATTAAGGTATAATTGAGATACAACAAATTGAACATAATTAAAGAATATAGGGATAATAATTGTATGGTCTTGGTCCTGACTTCTGATGCAGAGCTTCAGAAACCCTTGTCATTTCCCAAGTGATAGTGTCTTTGTTATGCCAATGAGGCAGTTCTTGTCAGATGCCCTACATAGCTTCATGGGGACTGGTCACCATAAAAGCCAAGCACATGATTAAAGGGGTGAATCTTGACCTTCTGACATCCCAGGAGAGGGAGGGAGGCTGGAGGTTGAACTCAGTCATTTCTGTGAAATAAAATCCCAGTATCACCTGTGGATCCCAAGGTTAAGAGAAGCTACCTAAACCAGGTGTGGTAACACACTCCTCTAATCCAGCGACCTGGGAGGCCTGAGGCAGGCCGGAAGATTGAAAGTTTGAAGACAGTCTCAGTAACTTAGTGAGACCTTGTCTCAAAATAAAAAATAAAAAGGATTGGGGATATAAATTGCCCCTGGGTTCAGTCTCCAGTACCAGAGAGAGAAAGAGAAGCTTCCAAGTTGGTGAAAACACTGATGCACTAGGAGGGCAGGGTGCTGAGATTCTCCAAGATGAGGGTATGAAAGCTTCTGCTTTCCCATCTCTCACCCCTCACCAAAAACTTTACTTAGTCTCTTAAGTTTGACTGGTTCTGAGTTACATCCTTTACAATCATATACAATCATATTTATTTACTATACAATCATATTTATCAGTATAGTTCTCTCAATGACTTCTGTGTGTCATTTAGTTTTGAATCTGAAGGAGTTGTAGGAAGCATTAGATTTATAGTTGGTCTGTCAGAAGTATAGGAGATCCTCAAACCTGTGGCTAGCTTCTGCAATAGGGAAAGTCTTGTGAAGACCTTTTTTTGTTTACACTAATTCTAGGTAGTTAGTGTCAATTTAATAGGAATGTAGCATACTCCAAGGGTCAGAGAATTGCTGTTAAGACTTGACAGCAAGTTTTGATACATGTGTATAGTCTTGACATAATCACCACCATCAATATGGTGAACGTATTTGTTACCCCTGTAAGTTTCCTTCTTTCCCTTTTAGTTCTTTTTGCTTCCTATTTGTATCTGAATTCTTTGTGTCAACATATTCTCTATGTAGTTGCCTCTATCATTCTTTTAATTGCTAATTAGTATTATTTTATATGAGTATACCACAATAGATTTATCCATTTTTTTTTGATGGACAGTGGTTATTTCCAATTTGGGGATATTCTGAATATGGGTGATATGAAAATTTATGAGTTTACTTTTTTTTTTTTTTTGGAACCAGGGATTGAACTCAGGGACACTTGGCCACTAAGCCACATCCCCAGCCCTATTTTGTATTTGATTTAGAGACAGGGTCTCACTGAGTTGCTTAGGGCCTCGCCAAGTTGCTGAGGCTGGCTTTGAACTCGCAATCCTCCTGACTCAGCCTCCCAAGTCACTTACATTTTCAATAAATATGTGAGAGTAGGCTGAGTGTGGTGGTACATGACTGTAGTCACAGCTATTTAGGAAGCTTAGACATTATCACTTGATCCCAGAAGTTCAGGGCCTGCCTGGGTAACATATGAAGACCACCTGTCTTTTAAAATGGAGAGAAGGGGAGTAGACTT
Source organism: Glaucomys volans (assembly GCA_020662805.1). NCBI lineage: Eukaryota > Metazoa > Chordata > Mammalia > Rodentia > Sciuridae > Glaucomys > Glaucomys volans. The sequence goes on along the minus strand of JAJEJO010000888.1, from coordinate 291,844 downwards.
TTTGGCTTAAATGTTAAAAGGTATGTCTAACTTTACGAAAGTATCCAAAATAGTTGTACCATTTTATATTCTTACCAACAGTATATGTTCCTTTTGTAAAGTGTTAAAATCTTTTCCCCATTTTTGAGTTGGGCAATTCCTACCTCATTTGAAAACTTAACTATAAAATGACAGTAATCAAAGCTAAATGGTGGGGCTGGGGTTGTAGCTCAGTGGCAGAGTGCTTGCCTAGTATGTGGGAGGTACTGTGATCAATTCTCAGCACCACATAAAAAGAAATAAAATAAAGGTATTGTATCCATCTACAACTGAAAGATAATTTTAAAAAGAAAAGCTATGTGGTATAGCTACGGAGATGATTAGAATATAAGTCTAACTAAAAAGAACCAATTTTTTAAAAGAATATAAGAGTCTAGAGATAGGTCCCACACATTAACAATTTTTTCCAACAAAAATGTCAAGACACATCAATGGAAAAGTCTTTTCTAGAAATGGCACTGAATACTTGCACACAAAGTTTGAAATTATCTAGATGAATTTTAGACATAAATGTAGAACCTAAAATTATAGAACTTTTAGAAAATATAGGAGAAAATCTTTGCAACCTTTGATTAGGCAAAGATTTCTTGGGATGCAAAGCGCAAACCATAAAAGAAAAAAATTGACTAATTGGACTTCATTATTTCATTAACTAAATGCTTCAACAATTTTTCTGTACTATTAGGCTTAAAAGACAAACTACCATACTGGGAGAAAATTTTGTAAAATACATCTCTGATAAAGGATTAATATCTAGAATATGTAAAAGCTGCACAACATACATACCTCTAGATATAAAACATACATTTTTTTCAGCCTGTTTATTTTTTAATGACAAGTCTTAACAATTTTAAAAAGAAAGAAAAGTCTAACAAGAAGGAGTAAATGTTTCCATGCTGGAAAATGTTAATCAATGATTGATTAATGCTGAATTCAGAAAGGAAAGAGAACAGAAGATTTACTTTGGTTCACCTTACTTGACATAATGTTATATGACATAATGTTATAACTGACTATCCAATCTCTAAGGCTCAAATACTGTGTTATTTGAGGACCTCCTTTATTGCATCATTCCACAATAAAGGAGCTCATCTCTTGCTTGACTATTAATTGAAAAATCCTATTTTCTATATAAATATTATAATGACAAAAGTTATAGTGCATCTGTTATATGCTATTCTCTTTTCTAAGTGCTTTACACATATGAATCTATGTAATATTAAAAAAAAAGTAGGATTGGTAAAATTAGCTTCTTTTACAAATAAGAGTACTTATTCAAGGTCATATAACTAAAGAATGTCATAACCCATATATAAATGTATGTTTTTAAACAATTCCTTAAATACTGTGGATCTTTCAAAACAGACCTGCTAAAGTCCTTACTTAAGGGTCTTTGCACATATAATTGAGAGTTTATACTCAATTAGGGTATGCTGTAATTTAATATGACTTAAGTTTTTATAAGAACCTTTGAAAACACAGTCATATGGAGGGAAGAAATGTGAAGATCAAGGCAGAGATTAGAGTAATGCGTCTGTAAACCAAGGAAAGTAAGAAGTATAAGATTCCTGGGCAAGGAAAAATTCTTCCCTAGAAACTTCATAGGAATCAGAGGCCTTTTAAATTCAATTTCTTGCCTTGAAAACTGTGAGGGAATAAATTTCTATTGTTTCAAACCAAAAACAACAATAACAGCAACAACAAAACCCTGAAAATTCATAGAAAACAGACAAAATATTTAAAGCGATACTTCACCAAAAAATGTAGAGATGGTAAGTAACCACAAAAAGAAGCTCAGTTTTGTGTTACTTCAGTAGCACTTGGGAAAGTACAAATTAAAGCCTCATGAAAACTGCTAGACTAGTCACTAAGAACAAACAAATAACAAAACAAAAAATTAAAACACCTAGCACTATTGCCGAGCAGCTGCAGCTCTTATACAGTGCTGATAGGAACACAGAATAGTACAGTGATATTGGAAAAATCTTTTGGCAGTTTGTTAAAGTAACATACACACTTGGCATATATCTTACCAACCATCATCTTAGGTTTTTAAACAGAGATATTAAAGCATGTTCATTAGGACTGGGGCTATAGTTCAGTGGTACGGCGCTTGCCTAGCACATGTGAGGCACTGGGTTTGATCCTCAATACCACATACAAAATAAATAAAGGTATTGTGATCATCTACAGTTTTAAAAAATGTTTTTTAAAAAAGGCATGTTCATTAAAAAGATTGTGCACAAATATTTATAGTAGCTTCATTAATAATTGTCAAAAATCAGAAACAGAGCCAGGCGTGGTGACGCACGCCTGTAATCCAAGTGATTTAGGAGGCTGAGGCAGGAGGATCGCGAGTTCAAAGCCAGTCTCAGCAACTTACGAGGCCCTAAGCAACTCATTGAGAGCCTGTCTCTAAATCAAATACAAAATAGGGCTGGGGATGTGGCTCAGTGGCCAAGTGTCCCTGAGTTCAATCCCTGGTTCCAAAAAAAAAAAAAAAAGAATCAGAAACAGTTCAACTTCCAGGCCAGCAAATAATAAAATATTTAAAACGATTAAAATCATACAAAGTACATTCTTTTTGTTGTTGTTATTCTAATGATTAGTTATACATGACAGTAGGATGCATTTTGATACATCATACATTAATGGAGTATAACTTCTCATTCTTATAGTTGTATATGATGTAGAATCACACCAGTCATGTAGTCATATGTGTGTTGTACCCGATGGAAATAAGATCATCCAAGCCGATCACGTAAAGCCAAAAGAAGCCTTTATTTTTTAAACTGGTCAGCGACGATCACCCTTAGGCCTAAAAGCAGGGTGCCAGGGGATCGGGCATTAGTTCTTTTGTTGCCAACTTTTATAGGGCTCAGGAAGGGATTGGGGTGGGTTATAGGGAGGGGATTTGGGATTGGGGTGGGGCTGACTCTCCCGATCGAGCTGGAGAATCTCCCTGGGGAGCACCAACATTTTAATCTGTTTTCTGTTGCTATAACATATGCACATAGGGTAATAATGTCCAATTCATCCTATCCTTCCTACTCCCACATGGCCTCTCCTCCTTTCATTCCCCTCTTCCCAATCCGAAGTAACTGTTCTTCTGGAGCCACTCTGCATATCAGAGAAAACATCAGGCCTTTGGTTTTTTGGGATTGACTTATTTCACTTAGCATGATAGTCTCCAGTTCCATCCATTTATTTCCAAATGCCATAATTTAATTTCTTCTTTAAGGCTGAGTAGTATTCCATTGTGTATATGTACATATTTATCTTTCATCTGTTGAAGGGCATCTGGGTTGGTTCCATAGTTTTGCTATTGTGAATTGAGCTGCTATAAACATTGATGTAGCTGTGCCAGTGTAGTATACTGATTTTACATCCTTTGGGTATAAACCAAGGAGTGGGATAGCTGGGTCAAATGGTGGTTCCATTCCAAGGTATCTGAGGAATCTCCGTACTGCTTTCCAAAGTGGTTGCACCAATCTCTAGTCCCATCAGCAATGTGTGAGTGTATCTTTTCCCCTACATCCTCGCCAACACTTATTATTGCTCATATTTTTTATAATTGCCATTCTGACTGGAGTGAGGTGACATCTTCGAGCAGTTTTGATTTGCATTTTTCTAATTGAAAGAGATGCAAGAACATTGATTTATATGTTTGTTGATCAATTGTATTTCTTCTATGAAGTGTCTGTTCAGTTCCTTGGCCCATTTTATTGATTGGGTTATTTGGGTTTTTTTTTGGTGTTAAGTTTTTTGAGTTCTTTATTTCCTGGAGATTAGTGCTCTATCTGAGGTGCATGTGGTAGATTTTTTTTGTATTCTGTAGACTGTCTCTTCATGTTATTGTTTCCTTTGCTGAGAAGCTTTTTAGTTTGAACCTTTGTGGTGCTGGGGATTGAACCCACGGCCTTGTGCATGCGAGGCAAGCACTCTACCAACTGAGCTATATCCCCAGCCCTTGATTCTTAGTTTTACGTCTTGAGCCTTAGGAGTCTTGTTAACCAAGTCAAGTCCTAAACTGACATCATGATTTGGGTCTCTTTTTTCTGCTGTTAGGTGTAGGGTCTCTGTTCTAGTGCCCAAGTTTGTGATCCAACTTGAATTGACTTTTGGGCAAGGTGAGAGATAGGGATTTAATTTATATTGTTACATATGGATCCAATTTTCCAGCACCATTTGTTGAATAGGATATCTTTTCTCCAGTGAATGTTTTTGGCGCCTTTAACTAGCATGAGATAAATATTTTATGCGGATTTGTCTCTGTTTCTTCTATTCTGTACTTAGGCGTCTGTTTTGGTGCCAATACCATGCTGTTTTTTGTTCTATAGTGGCATCCACAGAAAGTCCCAAGGTAGGAGGTGTAGTTTAATGTCTGAGATCGTGCTGCCTCCTGCTTCACTCTTCTTACTGAGGATTACCTTGGCTATTCTGGGTCTCTAATTTTTCCAAATGAATTTCATGATTACTTTTTCTATTTCTATGAAGAATGTCATTGGGATTGTAATAGGAATTGCATTAAATCTGTATAACCCTTTTGGTAGTATGGCCATTTTTACAATATTAATTCTGCCTTTCAAAGAGCATGGAAGGTCTTTCCATCTTCTAAGGTCTTCTTCAATTTCTTTCTTTAGTGTTCTTTAGTTTTCATTGTAGAGGTCTTTCACTTCTTTTGTTAGATTGAGACTCAAGTATTATTATTATTATTTTTGAGGCTATTGTGAATGGGATAATTTTCCTAATTTCTCTTTCAGTAGATTCACTGTAGTAAAATGTGGAATTTTCCCTTGAAGGAAGGTGAGGCGGTGGAGCAAAAAACCTCAGCTCGGGAGAAAGGTTCTGTGACACGATCTCGGCTTTATTCGGGAAGCATACAGATTTTTGTATATGAGGGGAATCAATTAACAAAGAGTCATAAAATGCAAGAGCCTATGGGAGCCATCTAGCCAGAAGTTGTGCTGTTGGCAAGGAGGGGAAGATGAAGGGATGGGATGAGACTCTGCTGAGGCATTGTTTCGCCCAGTGGGAAAGCCACCCAGGAGTGTGCCACCTAGGCATGATAGCCCTGGTTATTCCACAGGACTTTGCTTGACCGCAGCTGTGGGAAGGCAGATATTCCCAGGGGCTCTTCCTATATCCCCACAATTCACCATTTGTGTATAGAAACACATTTGCTTTATGGGTGTTGATTTTATACCCTGCTACTTTTTTTATTTTTATTTTTTAGTAGTGGGGATTGAACGCAGGGGCACTCCACCACTGAGCCACATCCCCAGCCCTATTTGTATTTATTTAGAGACAGGGTCTCACTGAGTTGCTTAGGGCCTTGCTAAGTTGCTGAGACTGACTTTAAACTTGCGATCCTCCTGCCTCAGCCTCCCAAGTGCTGGGATTACAGGCGTGCGCCACCACGCCTGGCTATATCCTGCTACTTTGCTAAATTCATTTATGAGTTCTCGAAGTTTTCTGGTGGAATTTTTTGCATCGTCTAAATATAGAATCGTGTCATTGGCAAATAGTGATAGTTTGAGTTCTTCTTTTCCTATTTGTATCTCTTTAATTTCTTTCTCCTAATTGCTATGCCTAGAGTTTCAAGGATAATATTGAATAGAAGTGGTGGAAGAGGGCATCCTTGTCTTGTTCCAGTTTTTAGGCGGAATGCTTTCAAGTTTTCTCCATTTATAATGATGTTGACGTTGGGTTTAGCATAGATAGCTTTTACAATGTTGAGGTATGTTCCTACTATCCCTAGTTTTTCTAGTGTTTTTGTTGTACCCAAAGAAAATAAAGCCAAAAGAAGCCTTTATTTTAGCTGGCCAGCGACAATCGCCCTTATGCCTAAAAGCGGGGTGCCGAGAAATCGTACGTTAATTCTCTTGTTGCCAACTTTTATAGGGCATGGGAAGGGATTAGAGTTGGGCTATAGGGAGGCGGGTTTAGGATGGGGCTGACTCTCCTGATGGCACTTGAGAATCTTTTTGGGAAGTATAACTTTCCCCACTGGTCTTATTCACATTAACAAATCCTTGTTTAGGAAACTAGTGTTTTTTCAGTTTCCAACTTCCCAGACTCTGATGGGTTCCATTCCTCAGTTTGACCAGATTTCTTATTTTACACTAACTGCCTGTCCTTAATTAGGAACTTTTTAAGGAGAGGGGACGCGGACTGCTCTTGCTGCTTCGAGCTGGAAGGGGGCGGAGTCTGGGGAAGCAGTTTGAAGTTCCTTTTAGAAATCTGGTCAATGAGGAGCAGAAGTCTGCTTGGGAAGAGCAGGTTGTAAAGTCATCTGGGGTGGGTGCTTCTATGAGAGAGAAACAAAATGACATAAGTACCAAACTGAGATTAAGTCAGTCTTTCACCAGGTGGAAGAACTGAGAAGTTGTTCCCATAACAAGGCCTATCAAAGGTTGGAGAGGTTATGGCCTTTATTTGGGAACTTGAGGTATCAGGTACATTTGCCTAAGAATCTCTCTTTTGTAGCCTCCAGTCCTATTCTAGGGGCTAACACAAGTACATCTTAAGTTACATTAAACTATTGTTTCTTTTAAATGCCCAAGAATGTCTATGATTTGGTTTGGTTTTAACTGTTTTGCTAGGTGTTTAAGATCAAGTTGGTCAAATTGACCTGTTCCTGTCTCTTAAGAGTCAGCTGAGTTCCCACAGGGTCACTCGTGGGGCACTTGAGAGCAGCTTCTTAGCTTTGTTCCTGTGCTTGGGTGTTAGCAGCTCCTGCCTTTTAGCAGCTCCTTCATTCCAGCAGCCTCTGCATTCTGAGGTGGGCAGCAGCTCTCCTCCTGGATTCCAGCCGCTCCAAGGCAGTGGCTTCTGCCTTGTGGACAGTTGACAGCTTTTTGCTTCCATTCATGGCAAAGGGAGGCTGGTCCCTGCTCACTTCCATCAGCCCCAGGAGGGCAGAGGCCAAGCCTGTCTGGCCCACTGTTGCACCTCCTGTTCTCAGCAATTTTTGCTGCATCTCCAACTCTGGGGGACAAGCCTGGAATGCACGGGTTATTGAGAAGTGTCCACTCAGATTGGATTCTGTCCTGGATGGCTCTGAGCTCTGGTGGCAGTGGCATTTCGGCCCCAGTGGCTTTTGTACTCTGGCTGTGGCAGTTCCCACAACCTGGAGGCCAGTGGCTCCTCAACTCTGGACACAGCGATGCCCTCTGTGCAACACAGAAACCAGGCGATGTCTTTTGCCCACTGTCTGCATGGACGAAAACTCTGAGTTCCGGCAGCAGCGAAGGCAGCAGTGATGACCCAGAGTTGCAAAGTTAGAGAAGCTCTCTCATTCCCTGGATGCAGGCTGAGGGCATCCAGGGAATGGATGAGGGCAAGAACCAAGAACCAGTTTTGGTTCTTGCCACCTTTATTTTAATCTCAATCCTTAAGTTTGATCTTAAGCATCCAGCAAGCCAGTTTCACCAGTTACTATCTCGTTTATTTCATAGGTGATGGCCTAGTATTCTTCTTCAAAACATTAGTTAGGTATCAACTACAGAGCTCACAAGGAAAAATACAAACTAGAATTAACAATCTAATTTGTGTAATAGTCATCCTAAATCCTGCCTGAGTTATATATTTCCTATTTGATATCACAGTAATTCTACAACAAAAAACAATCTTTTGAATATAATTTTAAATTAGCTGAAAGTTGACTTATTTTGGAAACATTCTGACTTGTAGCAGGGTGGGAGGCAGACCCTTATTTCAGGTAAGGCCTTTTACAATCTTAGGTAGAGTCTTCTAGGTTTGAAGTTATTTTTGCCTCCTCTTAGGACATCATTTTACAGTTTATATGTATTGTTTCCTGAATCTATGTGAATAGTTGTTAACACAATATATTGCATTTAAAACAAATCAAGGAAAGGCTGAGAGCTTTTAACTTTCCTTTTGTGTGGCAAAGTGACCAAATATTTTTTGTGTTTCACAATATTAACCTTTAAACAAATCAGGCTTTCACTAACTTTAAATACATTTGCATTTAAATTTTGATCTCAATGTAAAAAGTAATAAATTTACATATACCCTATTGATGGCAGGTTCTGTTACAGAATATTAAATGAGAAAAATTAAGTCCCCAATAAAATTTGCCATTCCTGCAAGCCTGAAACTACCAACACAGACAAGTCTAACCTGGAGAACAGCAGCCCGACAAATTCCCTGCTCTAAAGACCTGCGTACCCGGAAGACATGGACACATGAATATACAAAGAGCAACCAAACCTAGTTTTTCAAGAAAAAACCCTAGGTTCTGCAACATAGCAAAATACCCTACCAGTTATTTAACCACAATAAAGAATAAAACTTAAAGAAATCCTTGTCATTTTAACATATTGATTACACTTTGATTTATATTAGCCCATTAACATTTGACCTTATAAACAGTTTCTAATTGATGGTCTTACATACATGTAACTACTTAGCTACACAAAAACTTGTTGGAATTTGCCCTTTACCTACACATAGACTTTCTTACCCAGAAATATTTTCCTTTTCCTTTTACTGAATATATTTTCATACCTAGAACTTTCCACTTTCCCTTTCCCATGTGTTGACTCCTTCCTTGTTTGTATTCTAAAACAACTCCTATGAAATTTCTGAATTTAGATAAATGATTAGGATTTCACTCTTAGTAATCTTGCTCTCAGGGATGATACAAAACAATTCCAAATCCCTTTATTTACCAATCCATGAAAACACCAATAATGCTAAAGCATGTTATCCCATGAAATTTAAGGTGTAATATATTAACTCTGATTTACTTATTTTACTGTAATAACCAAGATCAGACAAGTATTTTGAATAGTATTTTCCATCTCTTTCCTGTGGAAAAGTCCTAAAAAAAAATTGATATTACACATTTTATAGACATCATTTTTTTAATTGACCACCTAGAGATTTGTGAGGTTAGATATATTTGACCTTCATTTATTTACCAAATTTAAATTGAACCTTTTTAATCACGTGAATCAAATATACCTGGATAGCGCTCTCTATAATATCATGTACATGAATTTTGGACACAATATACACTTAAACAGAGGCCTTGTAGGTTTTTATCTCCATTGCAACGTAACAAGATGTTCAGAAATCTAAGTTGAATAAAAAATAGGACTGACCAAAAGTTGTGAGCTCAACAAGTACTCGGCCGGCAGTTAGTTATTCTCAAATAAAACACTCTTTTGGGGTTTTTTTTTTCCCCTCTTGGGTTGGAAATTGGTCTCCTATTGGGCTTTTTGCTTCCTCTATTATCATTTTAATATAAGTTCTACTTGAGATTTGGTTCCAGCAGAAACCTGATATCTCAGGCACTTTAACCATTTTTATCAGGGCAGGGTTTGAATGCTTAAGAGCTCTGTAACGGGCTTTGGTTATTCCTCCTGGGTTAGGGTTAGGGGGTAGGGGGTGGGGGGGGGGGTTAGACTTGGTTCCTTCTCCCCCTGGGAGGGCGAGAGGGCGGGTGCCCCCGAGTCATTTTTTCCCTCCTTTGGCCCCTGGAATTGGAAATGACTTCTGGCAGAGTTACCTGAGTCTTGAGGGATTGGTAGCAGCGTGAGCTGCATTTAAGTCTGGTCTGGCCTTTGCCATCAAACCGGTGCAGCCTCTCCTAGTTCCCAAACTAGAGGATGCGGAACCTGAAAGGCAACGCTTAAGCCATATTAAAATTAAAGGCACCCAGTCCGGATGGTATTTTCCACCCAATGCCCTGAAGGCCCCAATCAACCTCGAAAGTGGGCCATTCTGATTTATAAAACTTTCTTAAGTTACATCCATTAACAAAAGCTCTGTAGTCAGCAGCACATTCTTGGAAGTCCTGAGAGGTATCTAAAAAACAAGTTAGAACAGTGGGGCACGTGGTTGACTGACTGTGTCCCATAGTAGACTGTCCTGAAGAGATGCCAAGGAAAAAAAACACAGAAAACGGCCTGGACACCCAGGGGGCCAGTGGCGAAGGCAACGCAAGTTGGGCCCTTCCCGTGGATCGCCCCAGCTGCGGCGGGCGTCACTGCACTCCACCGTGTGTGGGTGCTGTGCCGTGAGGCAGGCAGGCAGCAGCCACGGCAGCAGCAGCAGCAACAGAACCCCCAATTCCTGGCAGGCTCGCAATAGCAGGCGACATCATGGCGTCCTGCGACTTGCCCCCAACGCACGTGTTCCTGGGGCACAGCCTACCAGACTGGGCCCACACAGAGGCCTACTGGACTAGGCCCAAGCCATACATGGTGGCTGAGCAGCCCAGGCCCCAGGTGGCGGCCATGCTAGAAGGCAAGCCGCAGCTATGCCAGCAGCCAGCCATGTGGCGTTGGAGCCAAGCGGACCCCACTCGGCCCAGACCAGACTAACAAGACAAATACAGACAGACACCGGCCGACCAGATTAGGTCCCATGCGACCTACCAGACTGGGCCCACGAGGGGCCCGCCAGACAGACTAGGCCTCACGAGGAGGCCTTCCAGGGGAGTGATGTCTTGCCCTGGCCTGGGACTGGTGTAAGCAACTGCCTCCAGTCTGACCATGTCCCCAGATACAGATAGCCAACTCACTGAAACAGACAGGATACCAGGTGGTTTTGTTTAGAAGGGCATCCTGAAGATGGGCTGGAGTCCCCACAAGAGTGAGGCTGAGGCACGTCTCTCAGGAACTCCCCTCTACTCAGGGTGGGACCTCCCAAGCAACCGCCACAGGAGGCCAATTTAGGCGTGAGGGCTTGAAGAAATTAATCTCGCTAGGGCCTCCAAATGTTGTACCCAAAGAAAATAAAATCATCCAAGCCGATCACGTAAAGCCAAAAGAAGCCTTTATTTTAGCTGGCCAGCGACAATCGCCCTTACACCTAAGAGCGGGGTGCTGGGAAATTGTGCGTTAATTCTGTTGTTGCCAACTTTTATAGGGCACGGGAAGGGATTAGGGCGGGGCTATAGGGAAGGGGGATTAGGGCGGGGCTGACTCTCCTGATGGCACTGGAGAATCTTTTTGCGAAGTATGACATTTTGAACCTGAAGTGTTCAAATATTGTCCAATGCTTTTTCGGCATCTATTGAGATGATCATAAGAGTTTTGTTTTTAAGTCTTTTGATGTGATAAATTCTATTTATTGATTTCTGAATGGTGAACCAACTTTGCATCCCTGGGATGAGCACCATTTTATCATGGTGCAAAGAACATTTTTTGGGGGGGGGGGTACTAGGGATTGAACCCAGGGGCACTCCACCACTGAGCCACATCCCCAGCCCTATTTTGTATTTTATTTAGAGAGGGGTCTCACTGAGTTGCTTAGGGCCCTGCTATGTTGCTGAGGCTGGCTTTGAACTCCTGCCTCAGCCTCCCAAGTGCTGGGATTACTGGGAGCGCCACTGCCCTGTCCAAAGTACATCTTTTAACATCACAATTAAACAAGCTATTTCCAGTATGGCACTGCTCTGCAATTCAAAGGAAAAATCACTGATAGGTGAAACAACATGAATGGATCTCAGATGCATTACTGTAAGTTAATGTTCAAATAGCCCTATACACAAACATAAATATATTCATGTGACATTCTTTAAAAGGTAAAACCATAGAAATAGAGCACAGATCAAGAGTTGCCATGCTATGGAAGGTGTTGAGAATTGACTTCAAAGTGGTACAAAAGAACTTTTAGAGCAGGTAAGAGATCTTAGTATTATAAAATGTCAGTTCTCTTAAAGTTGTTTTTACTTGGCGTTTCCTTGGTCACGAGCAAAATTGAGTCCCCTTTTTATATTGACTATTTGGGTTTCATTCATGAAATGTCTACCTTAGTATGTCTTTTTTCCATTTTTCAATTGAGTTTTCTTTTTCTTATTGAATTCTCTATATTAGACTGGTACTTTGTTGTTTGTATTTGTCATAAAGAGGTGCCTCCATTCTGTGGCATGCCTTTCTGATACTTTGGAAAGATGTCCATTTTTTCCCCTCTGTTGGTCAGAGTTTTTTGTGAGTCGTTATTTCTTTGCATTTATGCATTCCACTTGTGCAGGTGCAGAGGGAGGTTCTACAGTGGCATCCCCAGAAAGTCCCAAAGTAGGAGGGCAGTGTACATGTCGCTGTTTACAGCAAGAAACTATCAAGTTGTGCCTTTGTGAAATTGATCAGAGCCCACTGCTATAGTTTTTTCTTTTATTCTTTTTAGCTATACATGATACTTGAATGTGTTTTGACATATCATACATACATGGAGCATAACTTCCCATCCTTGTGATTTTACGTGATGTGGAGTTACACTAGTTATATATTTATATGTGTCTTTGGGTACAACAAGTATAGGAAAGCTATGTCTGATTCATTTTGCTGTCTTTCCCATTCCCACCCTTCCTCCCATTCCCCCAGTTCCTCCCTGTCCAGTCTGGTGGAACACCCCCCACTCCCCACCATTGTGAGTCAGCATCTGCATATCAGAGAGAACATTTGGTCTTTGGTGTTTTGGGATTGGCTTATTTCACTTAGCATGATAGTCTCCAGGTCCATCCTTTTACTGGCAAATTCTGTAATTTCATTGTTCTTTATGACTGAGTAATATTCCATTGTGTGTGTGCTTTATCCATTACAGAGATGTCTTTTGATAATATTTTAATTTTATAGAAAGAGCCAATTTTTATAGTAAGCACTATTGGTTTCTTAAGAAACTCTTCCTACATGAAGATATACTGTATTATCTTTTAAGTTACAGATTTGCTTTTCAAATTTCATCTTTCATTTCATTGGAAATTATTTTCATTAATATTATTAAACTTCTAAAGTGGTTTATCTTTTCCATTAATTCTTAGTAAAGGGAATTTTTTACTTAATGCTATCTTCTGTCATATGATTAAGGGAGGAGTATTAAAAAATCTTCATTGACATTTTGAAATCTCTAGAATTTAATGACTTATACAATAAGGCATTTTCATTATTATTACTATTATTATCATCCTATTTAAATAAGCTTATATTTCTATTTAAAAACAAAAGTAGGAAAACAGGAATTTGTTTACCTGAAAATATGACTATGTTGACTTTTTTGTTTAAAATATTTCTAACAATGTACAAACTATTGATTTGAGTTATATTCACTTGGAATATTGCAAGTGAGATCCCTCCATGTTGCATATATTAGTATTATTTTTACTTTAAAAAATTTTTTTTTGTAGTTGTAGATGAACAGAATGCCTTTATTTCTTTTGTATATTTTTATGTGGTGCTAAGGATCAAACCCAGTGCCTCAAGTGTGTTAGGCAAGCACTCTGCCACTGAGCTATAGCCCCAATCACTTATTTTACTTTTAATTGCTGAGTAGTGGTATATTGGAAATAGTTTAACTTAGAGTGCAAAGACATTGTCCTTGTCCCTAACAATCATATAAACTTTTTGGAGTTGACTGAAATTCTAAAATCAAATGATTTCACACAAAATTTTGTGATGCCCCAAATAACCGGATAATTTTACAATATTAGACCTGCATTCTCACCTGGAACAAATTAGTTGAAGCCTGCTCTATCCTCTTTGGATAAGTAATACACTCTTCATTTCTCCCCAGTCTTTATTCTCACTTCCCTCCCCTCTGAGTTGCAGCCCCTGCTTAGATCCTTCTCACCAGAAATATATGTATTTTAAAATTTTAAATAAATTTCTAATGGTAGATAGGTACTGATTGATTAACTCGACCTGAATAAGTTTTATGCCAGAATGGTAGGATAGTTATTGGACATGATATGAAATATAACATTAAAAAATATAAATTACCAGACTAGATGTTAAAATGGCATTTTTTTTTTTTTTTTTTTTGTACTAGGGATTGAACCCAGGGGCACTCCACCACTGCGCCACATCCCCAGCCATATTTTGTATTTTATTTAGAGACAGGGTCTCAGTGAGTTGCTTAGGGCCTTGCTAAATTGCTGAGGCTGCCTTTGAACTCGCAATCCTCTTGTCTCAACCTCCCAAGTGCTGGGATTACAGGTGTGTGCCACTGCGCCAGGCCAAAAAGGCATTTCTTTAATCTTTCAAAAACAGGAAAGATTGTGTGCCCACTTTGTATAGGCACCATTTTAATTACTGTAGATACACTCTTAATAAAACAAAAGTTCTTTTCCTTACAAAACTTAAAGAAACATGTATTTCTGACTTAAATTTTTAAAGTAATTTAAAAGTAGAATTAACATACTTTAGCCAGGCATGTTAATACATCCCAGTAATTCCAGTCCTTGGGAGGCTGAGACAGGATCAATTCAAGGTCAACCTGGGCAACTCAGCAAGAAACCCTGTCTCAAAATAAAAAAGACTGGGGATACAACTCACTAGTATTGTGCCCACGGGTTACATTCCCAGTACTGTAAACACACATACACTATAAATATTTCATTAACATTTCTGTATTAAGTCAAAGGTACAATGAGGAAAAGGTTATTAAATCAAAGAATAATAATGATACTCTCTTGCATTCCATTATTGCTTAACCAACTTTTCAAAAATAGACAAGCTTTATTTGGTGAAACTTTGATTTCAAGTATTAACATGTGTGTGCTTACTCTTTTTTAAAAAATTGTTTTAGTTGTAGATGGACAAAAATAATACCTTTATTCATTTTTATGTGGTGCTGAGGATCAAACCCCAGTGCCTCATGCATGCCAGGCAAGCGCTCTATCACTGAACCACAACCCCAGCCCGTGTGTGCTTATTCTTGAAGTGTGGTAAAGTGTGTTTTGTTCAAATTTTAACCTTTTATTTTTATATAATCATAGACTTTGCATACCAGGAATTGAACCCAAACACTGAGCCACATCCCCAGCCTTTTTTATGTTCTATTTTGAGACAGGGCTCACTAGGTTCCTGAGGCTAGCTTGAACTCATGATCCTCTTGTCTCAGCCACCTGAGTCACTGGGATTACACGCACGTACCACCTTTCCCAGTTTATAATTACAGACTTTAAGAAACTTTACAAGAATAGTACAAAGAGATCTTGCTTTCTCCAGATCTTAACTTTTCCTCTATTTACTTTTTTCTCTCCCTTCCTCCCCCATGTTCTGCATGAGCAAGCATAAAACCATTTATAATAAAAACACCATATTCTATTTTCTGAGTTGCCGTTGCTGATGTTTATATTTAGGTTCATGGGTGACAATGATTTAGTCATCCTCACCTGTCATTCTTTTTGTACTTGTCTATATTTTGTGGCTATTTACATATACATTCCAGTTCTGAAAGTTTTGTAAACTTCATTTAGTGAATTCCTATAGAACCAGTGTTCTTTGTGTTTTCTTCTTTATGCCATTTCACAAATCTCCTCTCACCCCAATTTAGGATCAAGCCCAGAGGAGCTTTACTAACTGAGGTATAGCCCTAACCCTTTTTACTTTAAGACAGGTTGTCACTAAGTTGCAGTGACTGATCTTCGAGTTTCAGATCCTCCTGAGTAATTGGAGAAGTGTGCTATCATGCCCAGTTACAATCTTTATTTCTTTTAACCCAGTTCTAATGTACTTGTATTTGTTTCACTTGGTTGTAATATTAACTCACGGTAACTAAGACAAATGTTTCCCTAGTGTTTTAGTCAGCTTTTTCACTGCTGTGACCAAAAGACCTGTTAAGAACAATTTCAGAGAAAAAAAAGTTTATTTGGACCTCACAGTTCCAGAGGTCTCAGTCCCTAGATGGCTGATTCCTTGCTCTTGACCTGGGGTGAGGCAGAACATCATGGTGGAAGAGTGTGGTGGAGGAAAGCAGCTTAGGATATCATACCAGGAAGCAGAGAGGAGAGAGACCTCCCCAATCACGGACAAAATTTAAACACAAAAGGCAACCCCCCCAATGATGTACTTCCTCCAGCAGTACCCTACATGCCGACAGTCATCACCCAGTTAATCCCTCAGTGAATTAATGCACTGATTAAGACTTACAACTCAGACATTTTACCTCTAAACTTTCTTGCACATGAGCTTTTGGGGGCCACCAACTATTGAAACCATATACCTGGAAGTCATTAGTACTGATTCTTTAAATTGTGGTAAAATATACTTAACAAAATTTATTGTGTAAAGGCTCGGATGTGGGTCAGTGATATAACAACATGTTTATTATGCATGAGGTGCAGGGTTCATTCCCCAGTATCACAAAAATACCATCATATGAACAAAACCCCCAACTATTTTAACTAATGTTAAGTGTACTGGTTTGTGGCATTAAGTATATTCATATTGTTATACAGTTATTTTTACCATCTGTCTCCAGAATTTTTTCATCTTCCTGACAGAAACTCTAACCATTAAAATTTTTACTATTTCTCTGTCCCTACTGGTCTTTGGGATACCCTTCTATTCTACTTACTTTCTGTATGAATTTGACTACTTTTTGGTATGAGGTAACTTTATTAGTGAAATCATCTTATTCTAAAAAAGATACAGGAAATCAGTAAGGAACTAATATGTAGTCACAGTCTTTAAAAGTGTTTTTTATTGTTTTATTTTGCCACAGCCACATGAAGAAATATACTTTAGCTGGGCAAGGTGACGCATGCCTGTAATCCCAGTGGCCCAGGAAGCTAAGGCAGGAGGATCTGGAGTTCAAAGCCAGCCTCAGCAACTTAGGCCCTAAGCAACTCCACAAGAACTTGTCTCTAATAAAATACCAAAAAGGCGGGGTGGGAGGTGGTGCTGGGGATGTGACTCAGTGGTTAAGTGACCCTGGGTTCAATTCCCAGTACCGAAAAGGGAAAAAAAAAATTCACTTCAGAGCAAGGCATGTGCCTAGTCCTAACTACTCAAGAGACAGGCAGGAGAATCACTTGAGCCCAGGAGTACAGAGTCAGCCTGGGCAACATAGTGAGACTCTGTCTCTTAACAAAGAAGAAGAAAGAAAAAAAGCATAATGAGTACAGAAATATACCAGTAAAACTTTTTTAAATAGAAAAAAAAAGAAATATACTTTGTGTGACCCAATTCAAACATCCACGTATGTAATATTTATCTGAATTCAAATGTCAACTAAACATCTTTACCCTATATGATATACTTTTGATATTTTATTTTCTTCTCTCCCTTCTGTACTGGTATTAATCCTGTTGTGATTCTGTGACCAAATTATCTACAAGTACACAGCTTTGCTTATTTATTATTTCTCATAATTTTATGACTTGACTGTGTGGTCCTGTACCATGTGGGATCTTCCAGAGTCACTCTTGGAACTAAATTTAGTTGAATACTCATCTAGAGTACCCTACTGTCCCCTACCTGGATTATGTGATGTCTGGTTTTCAAAGGTTCATGGTAGTAGAGTTCCTAAGGGAGGAATTGAAGCTTCAGTATGCAAATACTTATCAGGCCTCTCCTTACATCAAGCTTGCTGATATCTCTTTGATCAAAATAAGTCACATAGCTAAACCCAGAGTCATTGGTGAGAGGACTACAAAAAGTATAAATACTAGGAAGGATTGTATAGTAGTTAGCCTCCAAGGTGACCCTGAATGATCCTCATTTCCTTGTATCCACTCCTTTATGTAGTCTCCTCCAACACTGAATAGGGTTTACCTGAGTAAACTAATAGACTTGGAAGTAACAGTGTATATTTCTTGAGGTTAGGCCATGAAAACTTTTTTGGTTACTCCCATTTCTATATCAAAAGCTAACACTTCTTTGTTATGGTACTTAAAAGTACAGTTTGCCCTTTTCACGTCATCTCTCAACCCCCACTAACCTGACTGCCTCAGAATTCTTGTTAAGACTAATGTATCTAATGACTTGAATGTCCTACTGATTTAAGTTTGATTAATCTTATCAGTCTTGTGAATGAGACATTCCTTTGGCTGTGTATTAATCAAAGAGGTATTTCCATGAAATTAAAATCTGATTATATTATGCTATTACTTAAAACAATTCAATGGCATTTCTTGCCATGGAAATAGGATTTTCATGCTCTGTCCTTGGAATTTATGGTAATTTATGAGGATTTAAACTCTGATCCTTAGTTTACTCATCTATAAATGAGTTTCATTCTGTTGATTGAAGTTAAATAAATGGTGTCTGCAGAAAGGATTTTTATAAGACAATTTCAGGTGATCCAGTCCATTCTACCAATATGATTGTTAGGATAATATTTGATCTCTAGAATAATAATAATAATAATTATTATTATTATTATTATTATGTGTGTGTGTGGTGACTGGGGATTGAACCCAGGGCCTGTGTGCTTGCAAGGCAGGCACTCTACCGACTGAGCTGTATCCCCAGCCCCTCTAGAATTATTTTTGATCTCCACACATCTCCTGTTTTTGTTCTTTTTACTTACTGTAAGAATTCCAGATGTTATCTTCTACATTATTCTTTCTTCCAATCAGCTAACACTTTGTACTAAAATGTTAGTGTAAGATATAAGACTCAGGGATGTGTGTACTTAAAAAGTGAATTCTTATTAACCAGTGACTGGACTGCATTTCCAAACCTAGCTGTAATAGAAGAATGGCAGAGAAGGGCTTGATAATGATAAGCCCTTTATCATTACTCCATGATATCAATATTCCATGGAATATTACTCAGCTTTAAAGAAGAAGGGAATTCTGGCATTTGCTCATAAATGGATGGAGTTAGAGAATATCATTCATGCTAAGTGAAATAAGCCAATCCCAAAAAACCAAAGGCCTAATGTTTTCTCTGATATGCAGATGCTAATTCACAATAAGGGGCTGGGAATAGGGAAGAGTAGAGTTACTTTCTATTAGGTAGAGGGGAGTGAAGGGAAGGGAAGGGGGGGCAAGGGGGTTGGAATGATAGTAGAGTGAAACATTATTATCTTGTACATATATGACTACATGACCGATGTGTTTGTATAATTTGTATAATCAGAAAAGAGAGATTATGCTTTATGTATGATCTATCAAAATGTATAAATGCATTCTACTGTCATGCATAACTAATTAGAACAAAAAAAAACTCTTATGACCATGTTGACTTTATTTATTTATTTATTTATTTATTTATTTATTTATTTATTTAGTGCGGTGCTGGGGATTGAACCCAGGGCCTTTTGCTTGAGAGGCAAGCACTCTACCAGCTGAGCTATATCCCCAGCCCCACATTGACTTTATTTTAGGAATGCAAACTTGTGCTGGACTTAGACCTTATGAGTATAAGCTATGATTAAAATTAGAAAATAAACCTGCAGGACTTAGTATATTAATAGAATTTAAGAAGAAAATAACATTTCAATAGGCGTTCCAAATTTGTGATGAAATTCAATGCTTATTCATGATTAAAAGTCTTAACAATTTAGAAATAAAAGTACAGCATCAATATTTGACAGTGATAACAGTTTAGGTAAAATACCATTAAAGAAGAATACTTAAGGTATGAGCAAATTATGACTTGATACTTTGCTAAAGAATTACAGTTCCATGCATATTTATAAAGAAAGCAGACCATCATAAAAAAAAATGTTAATATATTTTCTAGGGTTGAGAAACTAGGAATTTGTCTTTATTTCTTTTTTTGTTTTTGTTTTTTGGTCCTGGGGATTGAACTGAGGGACACTTAATCTCTGAGCCACATCCCCAGCCCTTTTTTGAATTTCATTTAGAGACAGGGTCTCACTGAGTTGCTTAGTGCCTTGCTAAATTGTTAAGGCTGGCTTTGAACTGTCAATCCTTCTGCCTCGACTCCTGAGCCTGGGATTACAGCTTTTATTTATTTGTTTTCAATTATATTTGCATTTTTTAGTGATTCTCAAATGTGTATTTATGGCACTGGGGTTATAGCTCAGTGGTATAGTGTTTGCCTGGTATACAAAGGTCTTGGGTTTGATCCCTACCCAGCACCTCAAAAAAAAAATTTAAATAAAATGTGCATTTGTTAATTTTATAGGCATGAATAGCAACAGTGGTTATTTATAATTAAAATTTTAATCAGAAGTACAACTATGTGAGAACATTAAACATGGATTTTTGTTGTGAAGTACAAAACCCAAAAAGGTGTCAAATGAAATAGCAGTTGTAAGGACTCTGTGCAAGGCAGCTTTGATTATAAAATACAAAAGAGCCAGGTGCAGTGATACTTGCCTGTAATCCCAGTGGCTCGGGAGGTTAAGGCAGGAGGATCAAGAGTTTAAAGCCAGTCTCAATAAAAGTGAGATGCTAAGAAACTCAGTGAAACACTGTCTTAAATAAAATATAAAATAGGGCTGGGGGTGTGGCCCTGGTACTTAAAAAAAAAAAAATTAACATGAAATCAATTTACCTGTGACTGGGGCCAAGAATCTTTCACCTGGGCTTAATATAAAATGAATAAGGAACTGGGCACAGTGGAAATGCTTTTAATACCAACAGTTCAGGAGGCTGAGGTAGGAGGATCTCAAATTCAAAATCAGCCTCTGCAACTTAATAAGAACTTGTCTCAAAATAAAAAAATAAAAAGGAATGGGGATATAGGTCAGTAGTAAAGCACCCTGAGTTCAATCCTCAGTATTAAAAAACAAACAAAAAAAGAAGGAAAACTAACTGCCTGGGAGGCTGAGGGAGGGGAATCCCTTGAGCTCAAGAGTTAAGGGCTAGCTAGGGCACCATAAAGAGACCCTGTCTCTTAAAAGCAAATTAAAAAATAAAATGAATAGAGTTTTAAGTTTTTCAAAAATCTGGTGCTAATACCAGTACCATCTATGAATAATCCAAATGTTGAAACTTAGTCATCTCTTTGGGACTAGATCATTTTTTAATGATCTTTTCCAAAATTCTTGAGATTTACAAATTGATTTTGAACACTCTTGTGGTAATTAACTGCTAGTTTGTGTTGTGTTAGAGATGACTTTTTTTTGGTACTGAGTACTTGACCACTGAGTCATACCCCCAGCCCAATTTTGTATTTTATTTAGATAGGGTCTCACTGAATTGCTTATCATCTTGCTTTTACTGAGGTTGGCTTTGAGCTCGAGATCTTCCTGCCTCACCCTCCCGAGCTGCTGGGCTTTAGGCGTGCGCCACCATACCTGGCAAGCGATGACATTTAAAAATATGCATCTCCTACTGGTTATTACATACCATGAATTGATTATTTTGCTTTTCTTTTCTGTATTTTTACAGATGGTAGTCAAGACCTTTATGGATATGGATCAGGACTCTGAAGATGAAAAACAGCAGTATCTCCCACTAGCCTTGCATCTTGCATCTGAATTCTTCCTCAGGAACCCTAATAAAGATGTGCGTCTCCTCGTAGCATGTTGTTTGGCTGACATATTTCGAATCTATGCCCCAGAAGCTCCATATACTTCCCACGATAAACTTAAGGTAAATACAATCTTTACAAAATAATTTCACTTTTATTTTTATTATAGGTTACTCTTATGAACAAGTTTCATATTATTCTTGTCATTG
This sequence comes from Glaucomys volans, assembly GCA_020662805.1. Lineage (NCBI taxonomy): Eukaryota > Metazoa > Chordata > Mammalia > Rodentia > Sciuridae > Glaucomys > Glaucomys volans. The sequence goes on along the minus strand of JAJEJO010000888.1, from coordinate 270,447 downwards.
AAAGATTATATCATAGGTTATAAAGTTATTCACTCAGTTAATATATATTGAGTATCACCAGTATTTTTATGAAGCATTGAAAGGTAAAGATAAAAACTTCTTGTGAATTCATATTTAATCTTCAGGTTAATCTGCCACAAAGCCCAAAGGGCTATGTTCATGGGATAAATAGCAGATCAATGGTAGTTTTTTAAACAGTAGTATACCAGAACTCACACATTCAAATAACTTCTTGCTTTCAAGTTTCTCAGCATGCACAACTGTATGCTTGTGGTGGCACACTCATAATCTCAGTGACTCAGGAGGTTGAGGCAGGAGGACTTCAAGTTTGAGGCCAGCCAGGGCAAATTAGCAAGAGCCTGTGTCAAAATTAAAAATAAAAAGGGTTGGGGATGTAGGTCAGTGGTAAAGCACCCCTTTGTTCAATTACCAGTACTGGAGGGGACTGGGTGATCATCTTGATGGTTCTACCTTTGTTGAAAATGTTTTAGAAACTTTTCTTTTAAGTTGATTTCCCTGGACTGATTTTATATTATTATACAAATAATTTTATTCTTGGGCAATTTTTAAAAATATCAATATATTTTTAGCTGTAGTTGGACACAATACCTTCATTTTATTTTTATGTGGTGCCAAGGATTGAAACCCAGGGCCTCAAGTGTGCTAGGTGAGCACTCTACCACTGAGCTACAAACCCAGCCCCCCTGGCAAATTTTAGTCCTTTTGGACTGCTTTATTTTAAATGCCTCCCTCCCCATCCATGGTTTTTCTTTCCACGTTTTTCAGCTATAATCAACCATGGTCCAAAAATATTAAATAGGAATGGAGATATGGCTGAGTGAGAACACCTGCCTAGTGTGCATGAAACCCCAGGCTCAATCTCTGGCACCACAAAATAAAATAAAATAAAATCATTAACTTAAAAATTCCAGAAATAAACAATTCACAAGTTTCATAGTTCACAATATTTTGAGTGGCATAATGAAATACTACACTGTCCTGTTTCATCCCTCCTGAGACATGAATCATCCCTTTGCCCAGAGTATTCATACTGTGTATGCTTCTTGCCCCTTTAATCACTTTGTGGCTCTCTCAGGTATCAGATCAACTGTGGCAGGTATCTTAGTGCTAGTGTTCAAAGAACCCTTATTTTACTTAATACTAGTTTCAAAGTGCAAACTTTTATAGCAGTGTATTGTTTTGACTGTTTTGTTGTTAGTTATTGTTATTCCTTTGCTGTGCCTAATTTGTAAATTAAACTTTATCATTGCTGTGTCTGTGTAGGGAATAAAAAATAGTTCCATAGTTTCAGTAGTCTTAGGCATCCCCTGGGAATCTTGGAATGTATCTGCTCTGGATGAGGGGGGATTACAATAGTACAAAAATCATTTTGTGCCGTATTGATGCTGAAATTTTAAGGTAAAAATATCTAAAGAAAGTTTCTTAAGAAATGCAACACTGTCACCGGGTATGGTGGCACATATCTGTTAATCCCAGCAGTTTGGGAGACTGAGGCAGGAAGATGGCAGGTACAAAGTCAGCCTTAGCAACTTGGTGAGGCACTAAGCAACTTATTGAGACCATGCCTCAAAACAAACAAACAAACAAACAAACAAACAAAAAAAGAACAGGCTGGGGATGTGGCTTAGTGGTTAAGCTCCCTTGGGTTTGATCCCTGGTACAAAAATGGAACATTATCATCAACCCTTAGACCAATAATCAATGTCCTCTATTTCTTACAACTTTGTAGTCACACATTAAATTCAAAACTGCTAAAAATTCCTGTTTATGTGTAGGAAGTAATAATGGAAAAACTCATGTTCAGCTCCTTAAAAATGAAATTAGTTTTCCACAGTGCAGAGTGAGGATAGTTAATGAAGTAGAAGTGCTACAGTAGAGGTAATAAGATATAGAATGTGTGTTCTTAGAATGAGAAAGGTATTATTTTGTTTGACTTCATCTTTTCCCATCATTTTAAATAATGGACTAGGCCAATCCTAAGGTATTCTGCCAGAGAATGCTTTTATTATAGTTTTTAACAGATCATATATATGCAGACTTTGTATGTTGTCAAAGAATGATAAGAATTTGTGTCTAATATATTTTGTTATTTTTTTAACAGGACATATTTTTGTTTATTACCAGACAATTAAAAGGTTTGGAGGATACAAAGAGTCCGCAGTTTAACAGATATTTTTATTTATTAGAGGTAAAATATAATACTTTATTTAATACATATGACATTATTTCACATAGTAGCAAATTCTTTCTGGTAACTTTATAATGTAAACCGAACTTTTTGTTTTATACAAAGCCCAGTTAATAAAATACCTTCTACATTTTATAAAGAAAACATAATCTTTTTTATTATTCCTTATAACCTGAAAAGATAAAGTGATTATATTGGAAAAAGGTGTTAGATGATTTGAAACTCTACCTCTTATTTTCACTTTTCTATTTTTATTCTTTTCTAATTAAAAATGGATTTTCACTGTTCCTTAAATTTCATTTGTTTATATATGTCTACCAACTCCTAAATATTTACTGTTTTTCATTTTGAGAAAATTGATGCCATTAGGCATATCTTTTTAAAAGTCAGAGTAAATGATTTATAAGTTTATATTTTGAATCTTACAAGTTTTAATATAGATTCATAATTACATTTTACTATTGAGTTTGTTTTTGTGTAACTATTCTTTATATATGTAATTTATTTGTTTGTTTGTTTGTTTAAGAATTTAGCTTGGGTTAAATCATATAACATCTGTTTTGAATTGGAAGATTGCAATGAAATTTTTATCCAGCTTTTTAGGACTCTCTTCTCTGTGATCAAGTAAGTTTTTTGAAAGACATATCTGCTTGTCTTTTTCTTGCTGTGTTTATTGAAGTGCCATGTACTCTACCTATGTAGATAAGACTTTTTTAGAATTATAAGAAATTGTTTTCTTTAGAAGACTTAATATGAATTAGAAAATAAACAATTTTGTTGCCTGAAAACTGTCTTTGCCATTATGTACCATTTTAAATTTATGGAGAATTTATTGGTTGACTCTTCTGTGACTCATTCACTCTGTGCTGGGAGCTGTGGGATAGTAGAGAAATAGAAAGCAGAGTGTTTGTTTTAGAAAAATCTTTATTTTCCAAAGAAGGCAACAGCCTGTGGTTGTAAAGCAAATGGTATGAGACCTTAAACAATACAGTGCTATATTATGAGATGGTAATCATAAGTATTCTTTGTACCATTAGTGGTAGGAGGCATAACAGTTTGGTTCTTAATCACACTGACTTTGATGTCTTATTTTAGAGCTAGAAAAAAAATCCTAAGCATTGCCTAAATCAGCTCTTTCTTTATAGAAATAGGGGAGCTAATGCAAAGGGAATATGACTCTTGCCCATGTACAAATTATTGGACACAGGGCCCAAACTCTAATTGCAGTCCAGTTTTTTGTTTTTTAATGTTATTTTAAGTTGTCAATGGACCTTTATTTTATTTATTTATATGTGGTGCTAAGAATTGAGTCCAGTGCCTCATACATGCTAGGCAAGTGCTCTTCCCCTGAGCCACAACCCCAGACATCTAGTTTTTGTTCTTGTTTTTGTTTTGTTTTGTTTTTTTTGTATAGTAAACCAAGCATCATTATGAGGTATGTTCTAAAGCATCACATTATATGTAAACATAATATATCTCACATGTTATAAATTTTATAGAGGCCACATTAAGAAAGATAGGAAGAACAAGTGAGATTCATTTTAATAATACATGTTATTTATCCCACTGTATCCAAAAGGATTGTCATTTCAGTATGTGGTCTTAATCATACTTTAGGTATTCAGTAGCTGCATGTGGTTAATGGCTGCATACTTGCAACACTTCACTCTGAACTTTTCTATAAACTTTTGTGACTACTAAATCATTTTTTCCCTCCTTTGATTGAACATATTATTAGATAATATCTATGTAATAAACAGGAGAGGACCAAATCAACTTGGTCCAGAAATAGAAACTTACTTGGTTTAGAGATAGAAACTTACAGAAAGACTGCATGAGAAAAGACTTCATGGTATTTGACTACTGACAGACCATTAGAGTAAATAGTAGGCTTTATCAACTTTACTTTGGAATTAGTTAACTTCTGCTTTATAATAAACAACATAAAACTTGATGGTGTGGTGTATGACAACTACCATTTTATTTAGCCCATGATTCAGCTGGCAGTTGTTTTGTCTAGTCTGATTCTCTACTGTGTTGCAGTCCATTGGAAGATGATCTGGCAGTTGGCTAAAATAATAGAATGAAGGAGTTACATGTCTTTTATCATCCAGCAGACTAGCCCAGCCTTTTCCTCTGTTGACTTGGTTTCAAAGGTATCAAGAAAAGGCAGATCTCACTGCACAAGCCCTTTTTTATACTTTTGGTAGCTTCTGTTTCATTGGCTAAGCAAGACACAAACACAAAGATAAACCCAGATTCAAGGATTGGGTTAGAAAGACTCCTTATCTTGTGATGGGAGTAGCACCATTGTAAAGGGGGATATATTTACAGGAATGAGAACAGTTTATGGCCTTTGTTTGCATTGTACCAATTTTTTGCAAGCTTTTCTTTTGAAATTATAATCAACCATTACCACAGATTTTTGAAGTTACCTGCCCCTTCTGTAACCTTAAAGTATCCATTTCAGTCTTCCTTCCCACTCTACAGTTATTCCCTCTGAAAACTACTGATACGTACACACACTTTCCTTTGACCCTATTCCCTGAATTTGATGACTGTGTTGTTTATCAAATTAATTGAAGCAATTCACAATTAGGTATGAGTAAACAAAACACTTTTAAAAGAGGAACTCATTTACCAAATCTTGTGTTCTTCATTCTTTTGTGTAGGTCCAGATTCATATCTAGTATAATTTTTCTTCAGTCTAAAGGACTTTTATTTAACATTTTCTGCAGTTCAGGTCTGCTGGTAATAGAATTTTTTCATCTTTTGTATGTCTGAAAAAAATCTTTATTCCACATGCATTTTAGAATGATGTTTTCATAGGATGTAGTGTTCTAGATTGATTCCCTTCTCTTGTCACTCTTTAAGTCACCTTCTGGTGCTCAGGATGAAACCCAGGCCTGTGCGTGCTAGGCAGGCACTCTACTCTGAGCTACCTCCCAGCCTTCTTTTAGTACTTTTAAAGATGATATTCCATCTTTTTCTGGCTTGCATTGTTTCTAGTAAGATATTTGTAATTTTTAACCTTTTTTCTTCTGAAATATTTTTTTTTTTTTTTCCTCAAGGTGCATTTAAGAGTTCTCTTTCATTTATTTCAGGTGATTTGATTATGGTGTATCATGAAGTTTTCTTTCTGTTTCTTGGTCTTTGGGGCTCATTGAGCTTCTAGAACCTGTGGGTTTAAACCATTCTGATTCCTCTTCCAACTCCATTGTTAATTTTGGGGATTATTTCCTCTGCTTTAATAGGATCTTTCTCGAAAGTCAGGGAATTGTTTCATGTGTATGTGTTGATCATTAACCATTAGAAGACTCTGAGCTTGTGGAGTTGCTCTCTCCTTGCTGGTATTCTGCTCCTCTGCAATCTCTAGTCTGCCTAGAAATCTGGGGAACCATTAGGGTCTGCCCAGACTCGCACTGCATCCTAATCCTAGAAACTTAATAAGATGTAAGTTGGGAAAATTGTAGGGTCCACCTTATTGGTCTTCTCTCTGCAATGGTTGCATGATGTCCAATATCTGAAAACCGCTGTTCCATATATTTTAATTCAGTTTTTGGTTGTGACAGATAATAAGAGTAAATCCTGTCCCTTTTATTTCATAGTACTAGAAGTGAAAGTCTTGAACTTACTGGTTTAGATTTGTATAATCTGTAGAATGATTTTTTTAAAGTCTCTTCATCTCTTTTCCCCACTCCTTTCCTACCTTCAAATATATATGCATCTGGGAGCCAAGTGCTCAGATTGTTTTGAATTGTTTTGCATGAAGCTCTTGGGTCCACCTCCAGACACTGTAGAAATAACTATATAATTTATTCTTCACAATTTTTGTGTTTTGTAAAGTAAGGTATTTAGGAGCAGGCATGCAAAAGGGATATCTTTCTTGAATTTGATAAAACTTTCTATTTAACAATATGACACTTTTCTTCCCAACTTTAAAATTTTTTATTTGTCCAATATGTTAATTATTCATCAGTTCAAGTTAATTTTTTCACAGGCGATACTTAAATCTTTTCAGCCTTGATTTTAACTTCTGTGTGTATTTATAATAGTATAATTATAAATTATATCATTTTTCTTAAAATCCTAGTTTTCAACAAGTCATTTTTTCTCCCTTTTTTGGTGTATGTGTGTGTGCGTGTGTGTGTGTGTATGTGTGTTAGGGACAGAAAAAGAAAATTGTATATCACGCACTTCATTAGAAATTAGGGTTGTCTTTGTTTTTTAAAAATAACTTAGAACAGTACATTACAGCCACTGTAGTAATCAACAAAGGGAGAAAATAAATGGAACAGTCAAGATTTTTTTGGCATTATTGGCATGGTATCCTCAAATGAAAATCCTTTTACATCTGAAATTACTGTTTTAAACTGGGAAGTTTGTCTTTTTCTATGCTTCATTTTTTCTCTTCTTTTTTTAGCAATAGCCACAATAAGAAGGTACAAATGCATATGCTAGACTTGATGAGTTCTATCATCATGGAAGGTGATGGAGTTACTCAAGAATTATTGGACTCCATTCTTATTAACCTCATACCTGCACATAAGGTCTGTATAGTATGAAGATATTAAACATTAATATTTAAAGGTAGTGCTACACATATGAGTATAATTGGTTTTTGACCATTTGCAATCCCCTGTAATTGTTGCCACTGTCACTCTCTAGCCCTAAATAAAAGAGTAAAAAATATTAGTCTTATAGGTATTTTTTTAAGAAGATATATTGATTCAGTGTATTGTGTAAGATTTTCATTCAGTTAAGTGATACTTGTTTTCTGGAGACTAGAAATATTTTGTTTTCACCACTCATAACCAACTTGGGAATTGTAGGAGTTGCAGTATTATCTTTTTGGTTAGCTTTGTTTTAGAAAAAGAAATGTATTTCCTCCTTTGTAACATGGAACATGGGGGTACAGTTTCCTTTTCAGAACCTATGTTGTACCTTTTCTTAGGTACTTTCAGAAAGATTTGGGCAGAAGTGGGAGCTATATGGTTAATGTTGTGGGGAAAAGGATGATTCAGAGCTGTATCATTCCTCCCCGTTTCCTTTTTCTATTTCTCTCCATCAGGTCCTCCTAAGAAACTGAAGGACTTGGCTTTCCACAAGCTCCACCACTGGGCTCTACTCAAGCCTACCCCAATGTTGATATTTGCCCTCCTGCTCTTTTCCTCTAATGGTTCTGTAACCTGTTATCAGATATTAGATGAACAATGTGTCTAATCATACTTATTCACAAAAAGATGTGGTTAATTTTAAATGTTTTCTTGACTCTCTAAATATTATTTGCATTTTATTAATTCAAATGGATCTATAGTTGGTAAAAATTTTAAGAGTATGGCAAAACAGTATATATCAGGTGGAACAAGAGAAAAACTTTGGGGTTGGGGTCATAGCTCAGTGGTAGAGGACATAGCATGTTTGGTGTTTGTATTCTTGCTAGAGAGTATGTTTATGAATGGAGTTTAAACCCTTAAAAAAAAAATAGAAACATTTAAAACTAATTTATCCTTTTGCCAATGGATTAAAGCCTAGAGCAGAGGTCAGGAAGCTATGGCTTATGGATCAAATCTGAATCATTACTTGCTTACATAAGTACAGTAGTCCCTCTATCCATGGTTTTGCTTTCCACATTTCATTTACTCATGGTAAACCATGGTCCAAAAGCATTAAATGGAAAACTCCAGAAATTAGCAATTCATAAGTTTCAAATTGCATACTATTCTGACTAGTGTGATGAAATCTTGCAGTTGTCCTGTTGAATACAAATTATTCCTTTGTCCAGTGTATCACAGCCAATGTAGGTTATCCCATTGTTCAGTGCATCCACACTGTATATGCAGTCTGCCCATTAGTCACTTGTAGTCAGTTTAGTTAAAAAGTGGATTGGTATCACAATGCTAGTGTTTTACCCCTATTTTAGTTCAAGATAGCCTCAATACATAAGAGTAGTGATGCCAGCAATTTAGATATGCCCCCCCAAAAAAGGCCATAAAATGCTTCCGTTAAGTAAAAACGGTAAAAATTCTTGACCTAATAAGGAGAGTGACAAAAATCATGTGCCAAGGTTACTAAAATCTGTTCTAAGAAGAATAGAAAAAAATATAGGTTCAGCATATTCAATCTGAAATTTAAAATGCTGCAAAATCTGAAATGTTTTCAGTGCTAATATGATAACACAGGTAGAAAATTCCATCACTGACCTTGTGTGATGATTTGCAGTAAAAACACAGGTAGACTGAAAATATTGTATAAAATTATCTTCAGGCTTTGTGTATAAGTTCTATATGAAACACAAGTGAATTTCATGTTCAACATGGGTCCCATCCCTAAGATGTCTCATTTCGTATATACAAGTGTTCCAAACAATAAACACTTCTGGGCCGGGCGTGGTGGCGCACGCCTGTAATCCAAGTGACTTGGGAGGCTGAGTCAGGAGGATCGTGAGTTCAAAGCCAGCCTCAGCAACTTAGCGAGGCCCTAAGCAACTCAGTGAGACCCTGTCTCTAAATAAAATACAAAATAGGGCTGGGGATGTGGCTCAGTGGCCGAGTGTCCCTGAGTTCAATCCCTGGTTCAAAAAAATAAAATAAAATAAAATAAATACTTCTGATCCCAAATGTACTCAGCCAGTTTATATAGTATTCAGTACTGTCAATGGTTTCAGACGTTGACTGTGGTCTTGGAGCTTATCCCCCAAGGATGAGGGAGGACTCCTAGAATACAGCCATGCTTATTTGTTTTTATATTTGTTTATGACTATTTTCACCTTATCACAGCAGAGTTATATAGTTGCTACAGTAACCAGATGACCCAGAAAAACTGAAATATTTACTATAGGGCTCTTTACATAAAATATTTACTGATTACTGGGAGTGTAGGGTTTCCTAGCCTCTTTCTGAGAGGTGCATGTTGATGGTAAACGAATCTCACCTTGATTCAAAACTTTGTAGTATAGAGATGTTAATAGGTATTATTCAAAAATGAATTTCTTTTACAATAGTTTTTTTTCTTTTAATTAAATGCGCCTTTGCTGTAGTGTTTCTCAAACCCTTTAGTTTGTTAGAGTACATTGGGACATGAAGAAAGAGCATACTGTTCACCATTTCAAAAATACAGTTGATTGGGCTGGGGATATAGCTCAGTTGGTAGAGTGTTTGCCTCGCAAGCACATAGTCCTGGCTTCAATCCCCAGCACCACAAAAAAACAAACAAAAAATACAGTTGATTAAGAATCTTTTTCTTTGGAACACTTTCCAGGTCTACTTTTCTTGAGAACACACATTAAGCAATACTGAATTAAGAAATAGCATCGTGGGTTAGTTAGGGGGGTGTATGTTTGTTTCGGGGTACATGGTTATAGTTGTTAGGTCATTGATTAACAGATAAGCAAAACCAAAATGTCTTAGGCCCATTTTCAGTTTAGTGAAACAATATAGGGTTGCAGTTTGGGCTGTCTAATACTTGTTAGTTTTTGATTTGTTGAGTTCCATTTGTAACTTCTGAATTTAAGAGCACTTAGAGGGTATGGTAAAACCTTGAATAAAATTGTTAAATTTTTTTTGTTTCAAATTTTAGTAGACTTGACAACTACACTGTTCTAATAATGATAATATTTCATTAATTCACCAATTCATTTGTAACTCTGCATGTTTTTATTGTTTTTTAGAATTTAAACAAACAGTCCTTCGACCTTGCAAAAGTCCTATTGAAAAGGACAGTCCAGACTATTGAGGCATGCATTGCCAATGTATGTATTTCTGTCTATATATATTTCAAAATTGTGTAATTTTTAATCCATGATACTAATGTATTAGAACCATTCACATACAGATTTATTTATAATATAAACAATTTTATCTACTTAGAGTAAACATGAAGGTACTTATATGTCCAAATGTGATCAGAGTTGAAGAAATGCAGTATATCTTCATAAACTTCATTGGCATTGGTTTAAAATGGTACAAGATGGCTGTGTGCAGTGATGCATGCCTGTAATCCCAGTGACTTGGGATACAGAGGCAGGAGGATTGCAAGTTTCTGGCTAGCCTCAGCAGCTTAGCAAAACCCTGTCTCAAAATAAAAAATAAAAAGGGCTGGGGACATACCTCAGTGGTGAGGTGCCCTGGGTTTATTCCCCAACCAAAAAAAAAAAAGGTACCACATAGTTAGTTGGATTTATTTTCTGAATACTTGTCTACAAACTCTCACCCCCTCTTCTGCATTTGTTTTTGTATTTTTATTTATTTCATCTCCCAGAAATGCTAATCTCTTTCATGTTCTCCCTGCACCTTTGAGTCTGTCTTTATCTATACATTCTCCTCTTTGTGTCTTCTTGATCTTTCTTCTGAAACCCTCTGTTTCTTCCTCTTGAATAGTTGTTAAATAAATGTTTTTAAAAACTTTTGAATAGAAGTTGGTTTTTTTTAATTAAACTAAAAAAAAACTTGGGAAAAGAACTATTTGTAATTCTACTCCCTTAATAAAGTAATTAATTCTCTTGCACATTTGTTCATATTCATATCTATTTTTCACATACTGTGAAATTTTGTATTATTTTAATTATTTGTTTCTCTATTTTTTCTTTATAATATGAATAACTTTAAATGTTCCTTTAACTTGATATCTACCATTTCTCTGTTGCCTTGCACAGTCCACATAGTAAATATAGATATCTTTTACCTCTTAATTTATGTGACTCTTTGAAAGAAATCTATTTAGGGATTTGATAATCAAACCTCAGGCCTTGGACACACAAGTCAATGTACTACCACTGAGCTACACTCTCAACCCAAGAAATATGTCATTTTATGATACAGGGATACATATTTATTTTATATGCATACAACTGCCTCTTCAGCATTATAAAATACAATTCTATCTGCTAAGTATGTTTGGAGAGGATGCTATCTTTTAATTTGTGCTCATGATGTTATATATTCTTTGTTTTCTTTAATACTCTTAAATTACCAGCTTACTTTTGTATCATCAACTTTTCCTTCTCTGTCCTGAGTCAAAATGTATTTGACTTTCTCTGGGTAGGTATTAACAAAAATAAACTCATCCCCCACTTTTAACTACTTTTTGTTACTAAAACTCATGGGAAAATTAGATCAATTTTTTCAAAGTAATTTTTAATAAAAATAAGAGTTTGAGATTTTAATTTTTCTCTGCTATAATGAAATAACTACAAAATTCTCTATAATGAACTATATTATACGTGTTTAAATTGTTCTATTTTGATGAAAATTAAGATTCTCAGAAAAGTCATCCTTAATTGAGACACAGCCAGCAATCTGATTTTTTTTCTTTTCTTTCTGTAACATTTATGATTTGATATTATCTGGAAGCTTATTCTGCTATTTAGATGACTGCTCTATTATGTATTAGTGATTCAAACACCTATTCTGTATCATCCCCTTAAATTGTATGTGTGATAACTGATGCTGTTGTTTTTTTAACACATGTTTATAGAAAACCTATTGAAGTTTTAATATAAAATACATATTTTTGTTTTTAATATTTCCCATAGTTTTTCAATCAAGTCCTGGTGCTGGGAAGATCGTCAGTAAGTGATTTGTCAGAACATGTATTTGATCTGATTCAGGAACTTTTTGCTATAGATCCTCATTTATTATTATCTGTCATGCCGCAGCTTGAATTCAAATTGAAGGTAGGATTGACCAATTTTCAAGCCCTTTAAGCTTTAAAGAAAAAAAAATGTTAATTGGAGAGTTTTTCCCTTAACTGTAAAGGAATTAAATGTGAGTCAATTTATATTCTTACATCTAAAGTATACATTTTTAATCATTCAAATAAAATAGTATCTCCCTTCTGGGAGAGAGAAGAATTGACCCTGCAAAATTGTAATATACCCGTTTGTTAAATATGTACTGATAAACATAGTGACACAAGTAATAAATAGATTTGAAAAAGTGATGTTATCTTTGAAGTTTGTAATATGCACTATGTTGTTATTAAATTGTATTCATTGATTAGTTATATTTTAAAACATTTTAAGCTTAATGCTCAAAGGGCCTCAGTTACAACTTTGTGACCCTCTTATGCTATAGATCAAAGACAGAAATTTTATTAAATGGCCTGGGGAGTATATCTTTTTTTTTTTTTTTTTAATAGCTATCTTAGCAAGGAATTTCTAGCTTCTCAAAATATGAAAAATAAAAAACTTGACACTTAATCCCCCATCTTAATTGAACTACAGAAGATAACACTTTTTATTTGATCCTTAATTCAAACTATAATTAGAACTAACATGACATTTCTATTGAGATGAGAAACTTATGATGAAATATTTTGCAGACTGTTAAATAAGAATTGTGTACTTAGTGTATTTTAAGCATTTGCTGTTTATGATGTAAAGAACATGTTATCAATAAGAGTTTTCTTATGAGAAACTGTTAGAAAAATGTTATCTAGAAAATAAGGTGTTCTGATCGTAGTCATCATCATCATCGTCCATCATCATTTTGGTACTGGGGGTTGAATCCAGAGTCACTCTTCCACTGAACTATATCCCCAGCCTTTTTTTATTTTTTATTTTGAGATAGGGTCTTGCCAATTTGCTGAGGATCTTGGTAAATTTCCTGGGCTGGCCTTGAACTTGCAATCCTCCTGATTCAGCCTCCTTAGTCACTGGGATTATAGGCATACGCCACCATGTGTGGCTTGGTTTTTGTTAAAAAGTTTATAATTAACAACAGTATAAAGATGTTTCTGTACTAAATTTATTTTTGAGTTGTAGGGCATTAAAATACATCCCTCTCCCCCCACCTATTCAGAGTATCTGAAGATATGAAGTCACGCCTCTTTAACCCCTAAACAAGGATTGGAAGCTATTTTTTCTTAGATTTCCCTTTGTGTGTTTAATGTAAACTGGGAGCTGCTAAGCTATAGGAGCTCTTCATGCCCCTGTAACATGTCTAAAGCAGAGGAGCTAATAAGCTAAAGTCAGCCTGAAAATAGGTTTTTTCTGATACTTTTTATTTTAAAATATCAAGATGCTTTTATTTTTTAGTTTCTAACAATGAATATATCTAAAAACCAAGAGTTTTTTTTAAAAAGTCCAGACATATGCATTCAGTTTTGGCCTGGCACAGTTGCTCATGCCTGTAATCCCAGCTAATCAAGAGGCTGAGGCAGGAGAATGGCAAATTTAAGGCTAACCTTAGCAATTTAGCATGACCATGTGCCAAAAATTTTAAAAATGTAGTTCAGTTGTACAGTGCCCCTGGTTTCAACCCTCATTACTCCCTGCCGCCACACATACACACAGAAAGTCACTGAGCCCTTATTTTTTGTATCACAACAAAATGGCTAGCACTGAGTAATAACATCTTGTTAAACTGTTTGTAAGCTTTTTAGTTTATAATAGTTCCAATTATTCCTTTAGTTTATATACTACCTCTTTTTCATTGGTACAGTTTGACTTCATACCTGTTTACTCTAAAGGTACATGAATATGAAATTTTTCATGATTTTTTTATTGTTTTTTTAAAATTAACCCCATAGTAAGACATAGTAGTATATCTAATACAAAGCCATTGAACTTTATGTTTTTCTATATTAGCTAATTCATGCTTATTAAACGTTTAGTACTGTGTCTAAATAGTAATAATAGAACAAACAGATACCATCACCCGTGTTCTTATTTGTTCTCTTCTGAAATCCTAGCCTGTACTGTTATTAATTTTCTCATCTGAAATGAAGAAACTAAGATTTAGATTGGTCTAGCTACTAGGTGTTATTAGGCTTCCTCTTTTTACAGTATGTGCTAAGCAGATCACCTTGGCAATTTTTATGGCTGTGGTGATTTTCTGCAGTTTTATCTCTGAATCTTATAGCCTCCTTTGATAGTTTGTAGCCCTTGTTATGAACTCTGAGAGCAATAAAAATATTTGAGAAAATACTTCAAAACGAGTTTGTTTGGTTTTACTCTCTACTGTGCTCTATGCACGATCTATTTTATAGGTCCCCACAATACTGTTCTCATATTTGTAAGGGGTACCCTGGAATTATGCTACTTAGCAACATAGGCTAAAATTGTCAGGAAATTTATCAAATTTTGCATTTACATTTTAGGTTTTGTTTATGGCAGGGATTGAGGGAGGTTTACATTTATTCACCAAATTTAAAAACATTTTTAAACACTCATATTTGCTTTATTTTGGCCAAAGTAAAAATCAACTTTTCACAAAAAATTGTTAGGAATCAATTACTTTGTAATTAGAAACAGTAGTAAAATTTATTATTTTTTCCGGCTAGGATTAGACAGAATAAAAACTACAGTGGCTTTATTTTTCCTTTTGAAAAGTAATTGGTAAATTGTTCATATAGAATTTCTCATTTTGTCTCACTTATTTATTAAAATATGTAGTTGTAATTCAAACATTGTAGTATGTCCTGTCTTCATACGATAATAACTTTAGTTAGATTAATAATACATCAGCCGTACATCAGAAACATCAAATGATTTTTGCACCAAAAATATTCACCATCATTATAATCATTCCAGCTTCACTCAAGGAATGTATTTTAAATTTTCCAAAGGCCAGAAGGAGCTAGTTTTCACTTAGCAATTTTATTTCAGTAGTTTTATAAATGTACAGTGTCACATTATTTGAAATGATCACTGATTTACTCACAAGTAGAATAAAATTTCTACTTGTTCTAGTATTTGAAATTTACAAGATTTAATTTTTCTTTAAAAAACAAATTTGCCAGCTAGTAAATTTGGCAGTTATTAAAAGGCAGTACCACTCAGCATTGTCACAGTGAAAAAATCTTTGTCAGAGAAGATCATTTTATTTCATAATTGTGGTAAACTTGATATAATTTTCATTTTCTTAACTAGTTTGATATAAGTGTGTCTGTTTTACCTAGAAAACTTATTCCTGAGTGTAAAATACTGTTAAGGAATAGATTGGTTGTTTTAATTTCCTATTTGAATTTCTTTTCCCAGAGATTTGTTTGTTCAATATCTTGTATTGCTTTACACAAACATTGTATTTGAACTCCTAAAAAAAATGAGTAGTTTCTTTTAGGGATTACAAATACTTTCCTAATGAATGTATGAGTTTTAAAAAGAAATTTCACACAACATATGATTTCAAAATAATTTATATTAAAATGTGCTGTCACTAGTGAAACTAGAATAGATGATTTTTTTTTTTCCTTTTAGTACTGGGGATTGAACCTTGAGTGCTCTATATCCATAGCCCTTTTTATTTTTTGAGACAGTGCCTCACTAATTTGCCAAAGCTAGCCTCAAACTTTTGATCCTCCTGCGTCAGTCTCCCAAGTCACTGGGATTACAGGCATGTACCACCACTCCTGATTTGAAACAGAATTTCATAGCATATATTGATTCATTATAAGAAAATAGGAGACACCAAAAATTAGAGTTTTGCTTTTTTGTAGTGTTCAAGTCACCTGACCTTTTAGATCCTCTTAAGATTGTTGCTGTTATTAAAATGAGTTTTCCTGAATATGATATTATTCAGTATCCTATTCTCCAGTCAGTAGTAGATACTTGATTAAAATTTTGCATATTGAAATCTTAATCTATATTAATGTTGAACCTTAAATTGAAGGACAGAATTCTTATAAAGAAAGCTTATTAGAGCTGGAATTATGTGCAGCTTGGTCCTTTACTGTGTTTTTTTCCCCCCTAGAGGTTTAGACATGTCAGAATTGAATGAAATATCTTCACATTTTTGCAAAGTGTATACCAATGTTAGATTATAAATAAGCAGTGAAGTAGGCATTAAATAAGCAATTGGGAGAACATGAAATAAGAAAATACCAGATGATCTCACTTGGACTAAATTTTCCATAGTACTTGAGAGCATATGATATTTTAAAGTATTCAGAATTAGAAATATTAAGTTGTATGTTTTGTGAAATATTTCATTTTTTGTAATCTGAACAGTAAAACTCAGGCTTCATTTCTTTTCTCTTTTCCCTTTATAGAGCAATGATGGAGAAGAACGATTAGCTGTTGTTCGACTTCTAGCTAAATTATTTGGATCTAAAGATTCTGATTTGGCCACACAGAATCGACCTCTTTGGCAATGTTTTCTTGGACGGTAAGAGAACGTGAAATTCAGACTTCTGTATTTTGGGACCTATTTAGTAGGGTCCACTTGATTATAACTGCACATATAGAACCTTAATTGATGTTTGTTGGTTTCATTAGCATTTGTGTGGAAACTTCCTTGTGGAATAAATTGGAAGCCCATTTTTTATAAAGCTTCTTTAACCTCATAAAACTTTTATTCCAAAAAGTGTTTTGGAATATGTAGATATCATCTCAGGATGTGCTCAAATCTTGAGATTTTTTTCAAAAAACTTTTCAGGTGAAAACAGTCCTATGTAAAGGATCCAGTGTCTTTATCTAATTGTATGATGTGTTTTCGACTAATTTAATATAATAGTATGACTATGAGATGAAAAATATTATTGTTCTTAAATACTTCTTAAAGTTTCTCAAGAACATCAAATTCTATTTGACTTGATAAGGTTGATAAACCTATGAAATTTATTAAATTCTTCCTTGCATTCCATTTACATGATACTTTTGTTTCAAAATGTTAATTAAAAAGTAGATATTTAGTATTAGTATTTTGGGGAACATTAGAGATTCATCATTAGTTCAACTGATTTTTGATGATTAGCTCAGTTTTCTTATAGTAAATTTACTGTAATAACCCTGACAATCCTACATTCTGTGAAACCTCTGACATGACATAATTATATCTCAGCATTTACTTGTTCAGAAAGACCATTTTGAAGGTCTTAATAGAAGACCTGAATATTTGAATATTTAAACTTGATTTGGAGAGTTTATAAGAGAGACCATGAAGCAACTGCACGTAGAAGGTTACAGAGGAAGTATTCTATCCTATCCTAATGATTGACATCAATATTTATTGCACATCATTCAAGCAAAAATGCAAGGATGTATTTTCACCTGGGGTACTTATAAAATGAAAATCAGCACATGGGGTTTTTTTTTAACATTATTTTATATTCTCTGCTGTATTACTCTGGAGATGTGCCTCTGATTCACAGAAACAAGTGTTTTTTATCTGTTCTGTATTATTTTCTTTATAATATTAAGTGGGGTTTTTTCCTTGTTTTCTGAGGGTTTTTTTTGCTGTCCTGGGGATTGAACCCATGGCTTTATGCTTACAAGGCAAGCACTCTACCAACTGAGCTATATCCCCAGCCCTATTAAGTGTTTTTATACTTTGCTTGATCAAAAATTTTTTTCTCTGGTAGTTGAAAAATTATAAACCCTAACTATAAGATTTTATTAAAATACAAAGATTAGTTGTGTATATGAAAGTAGAAGGCTATAGACATTAAGACATTTATTAAATAAGTTTACTTGAATACTTTATGAACTCATTTCAAAAATTAAAAATTACCTTTTATTTAGCATTACATTATTATCCCCACCCAAACCCCCATACTTGGAATTGAACCTAGAGTCTTGCATCTGCCAAACATGTATACTACCAATGAGCAATGCCCCCAGCCCAAGATCATATTATTTATCACTAATAAATACATTTTAAAAGTTGCCCAGTCTATTTTAAATTTGAATTCCTCAGTTTATTATATATCATGCTGTATTTCGTATTAACTGAATTCGGAAACAAGACCTGTAAAAGAGCATTCTGCTGGGCATCGTGGTGCACACCTATAATCCCACTGCAGGGTCTAGGCAGGAAGATCACAAATTCAAGACCAGCCTCAGCAATTTATTAAGGCCCTTAGTGAGACATTGTCTCAAAATAAAAAATAAAAAGGGATGGGGTTATAGCTCAATGGAAAAGTGCCTCTGTGTTTAATCCCCTGTACCCAAAACGGGAAAAAATAAAAGCATTTTACTTCAATTCAGTCCCAACCAGATGAGGAAATGTGACTCATTTTATGCAGTCCTATTTCATCTTCTGGATCCTACTCTTATATATGGTTTACTTTCTACTCCCAATTCCCCAATAGTTTCCTCTTATAAACTTTTTTCCCAAGCAAAGTTTATGTGTTCTGAATATTTATTTTTTATTATGTAGCAAAATAATAATCTGAGTTTTAGATCTCTAAAATGGATAGTTTCATTAGTCACAGAAAGGTTTATATTGTTTATCTTTTTGTTTTATCATGGTAAAAAATTTCGAAAATGTTTTTGTCAAATGATGTCTTGTAGCTTATTACTATACTTTTTATTCTTCCATCAGAACATATTAGCTGTCATTATAGTCGATGTATTTTCTATTCAGTAACTATTGTTGTTTTATAAGCACTTGTGTGTTAGATATACCTTATTTGAAAATAATTGTTGTGCCTTAGAATTAATATATAGCAATCTCTTTCTATGTAGATTTAATGACATTCATGTTCCTGTGAGATTAGAAAGTGTGAAATTTGCCAGTCATTGTTTAATGAATCATCCAGATTTAGCAAAAGATCTCACAGGTAAGCTATCTGGTTTATTGCAAATAGAGTAATCACACAAATAAATTTTACATGCAGGCTATGATCTAACTTCAGTTTCTGAATAGGTTTTAATTCTGGCAGGATTTCAGATCTGTTTTCTCATGCATCAGTATGTGATATCTTGCTTTAGAAGATAAAATTACATTTGAAATCTTCATTGCTTTGATCCTTTTGAATTTTTTAGAAAGTATAGTTTGGCCCAGCACTGCCAAAGAAAAAACATTAAAAAGAAATCATAGTTTAAGGAGATAGATTTGGGCACAAATCATTATATTTATATTATTAAATGTAGTAACATATACAATAATAAGTAGGAAAGCAGTTATTTTCTGAATTAGACTAGAATTTGTTTCTTCACTTAAACATAGAGCATTTAAAGCTACATATTTAATTATAACAAATATTCCAAATTCTCTTGTTTACTAAAAACCAGAAGAAATGATACTTTTTGCTTTGATTTAGTTTGTATTGTAAGTTATTTAGGTTTTTTGTTGTTGTTGTTGGTTTTTTTGTACCAGGGATTAACCCCAGGGAGACACTTAACCACTGAGCCACATCCCCAGCCCTTTTTAATATTTTATTTAGAGACGGGGCCTTATTAAGTTGCTTAGGGCCTCACCAAGTTACTGAGGCTGGCTTTGAAATTTCAGTTCTTCTGCCTCAGCCTTGTGAGCCACTGGGATTACAGGCGTGAGCCAGTACAACCTGCCTATTCAGGAATTTTTTTTAAAGATTACAAAATATTCTGGATTTTTTATCATGTAATGGTGCAGATATATACCTATCAGCTAACTTGTTATAAGCATTTTTACTCTTCTTCAAGTTTTTCCATTTGTAACTGCAACTCCAAACTATATAAATCAGATACTGTGTTGTGATTTGACTTTTCCACTAAAATAACCTTATTCATTAAGATGTGCTATGCAAATTCATGATTATTACAGAGTACTGGTACCTTAAAATCATTTAATTCATGCCTCATTTTACAGACATTGTCTTAGTATGGACAAATGCTAAAAGCATTAGTCTTTTCTGTAATTCTGAATCATGACAAATTATATAGCTAACATGGAGCTTAAGTTTTTTTCTTATTACAGAATATTTGAAGGTTAGATCACATGATCCAGAAGAAGCTATTCGTCATGATGTCATTGTTACTATAATAACAGCAGCCAAAAGAGACCTTGCCTTAGTAAATGATCAGCTGCTTGGATTTGTAAGGGAAAGAACACTGGATAAACGGGTAAAATCTGAGGAATTTTATTCTTCCTTATTTTACTGTTTTATTTGCTAAATACAATTGGTATTATTTTTATACTAAGAATTATTATCCATAATAACAATTAAAGCTTTTCTGTTTGAAAATCAGATTAATAACTATGCTAAATTGATTTTTTTTTTCTCATCCATATTATCTTTATGAATGAGTACATTGGATTCTAGGGTTTTTCACATTTTGGGTATGGTTTCTCTTAGCATTCCTTTATAAAAGAACAGGTAAATTAAACAGTTTTATTCTGTTTTTTTCTCACATGATAAGTTTGAAAAGAATAGTATTTGTTTCTTGAAGTTAATATTTTCATTTATTACAATCTGATATACCTTAGCTGGGTCTGTCATTCTTTGAACAAAAATACCGTTATACTTACTAATAAAGTGATGTTCCAACTGAGTTTGGTGGTGCACTCTTATAATCTCAGCAGTTCAGGGGACTGAGGCAGGAGGATGCCAAGTGCATGGCCAGCCTCAGCAACTTAACAAGATCCTATCTCAAAAACATCTGAAGAGAAACAACAGTTGTACACCATTTGTGTACAATGAATCAAAATAAATTAAATATAATTTTTAAAAAATCTGAGATTTTTTTCCATTTGATGTCATTAGAAACATGAATTGATACGGAAAAGTAATACTAAAAACAGCATTAGCAGTTGCTTAGGAATAGCACTGTTAACCATAAGTAAGAGACAGATATGCAAAGCAGGCTGATTAATCATATACTTGCTAATTAACACCTTTAACAACAATTGCCCAACTGTCCTGTAGAAAAATGTAGTTTAGCTATAATTTCAGGGTAGAGAAACAGTTGGTTTTGAAATACAGCAAGAGGTAGTCCTTATGCTCTTTTAAAATAGTTGTTAAGAGGCTGGGCAGGCGGCTAGAGTCGTGGCTCAGTGATAGAGCACTTGCGTGACATGTGTGAGGCCCTGGGTTCAAGTCTGAGCACTAAATATAAATAATTTATTAATTAATTCCCATTGACAACTAAATGAACACACACAATGTTTAAAAAAAAAAAAAAAAAAAAGAGGCTGGGCAGGATGGCACATGGCTGTAATTCCAGTGACCTGGGAGGCTGGGTCAGGAGGATTGCAAATTCAAGGCCAGCCTCAGCAATTTAGTAAGACCCTATTTCAAAACAAAAAAATGAGAAGAACTGAGGATGTATCTTGGTGGTAACGCACCCCAGGTTCAATTCTCAGTACAAAAAAATAAAAATCAAGAAACAGATGTTTAAAAAATGGACACTGGCCAGATATGGAGGCACTTGCCTGTAATTTGGTGATTTGGGAGGTCAAGGCAGGAGGAACAGACTCAAGGCCAGCCTATGTAACTAAGCAAGATGCAGTATCAAAATTAAAAAAATAAAAAAGGTTGGGGATGTATCTCATTAGTAGAGTGCCTCTAGGTTTAATACCCACCCTTACACCCCACTGAAAAACTGTTTAACTTGTTCAACTTAGTAATTCTGACTTTGAAGATTTTTTTTCTTTTGGATTTAACTTAAATGAAATGATTCTCTACCTGGTTGTTAACTGGCACTTCCCATGTAAGTTATTGCCACTTGTGTAATTTGCTCCTTTAAGAAAAATTTCACTCCTATTAATATTTCATAGTTTCCAAAGGAGTTGAATAAACGACTCTTCCTAACTGAAACTGCATTATGTGTCTTAGTAGCACTTACTAGACATTTTTAGACCTGGATTTTGGAATAATAAATTATGTACTAGTCATTTTAACAATTGTTTTCTCCTGCATAAAGAGGGAATAGGAATTAATCGTAAGTTTCATGGCATACAGTTTTTGGTTGAAGAGATATCAGAAGGTATCTATTTCCAGATCTAGTGGTGCCTTGCTGTAATTTCAGTGATTTGGAGGCTGAGATGGGAAAGCCAGCCTGGACAATTTAGTGAGACCCTGTCTCAAAATTAAAAAAATAAACAAGGCATCTGTTAACCTGTTGTATAGAGTCAAAGTATTATTCCATCTACTAAGTAGGCAAAAAATGAAAAAATAACAAAAATTTTATAAGGAAGTACTGACTTAAGGAGTATTTAAATTTCCCCCTACCCCCATTTTTTGAGAGAAATATATTTTTGGTTATTGTTTTCTTACATCTTGGCAGCATAGTCTTCATGTTAGGAGGTTTTTTTTTGTTGTTTTTTTTTTCTGGGTTTCTGGGTATAACCCCCATGTCCTCACACATACTAGGCAAATGCTGAACCACTGAGCTCCACTGCCAGCACTCCTGTTAGGCTTTTTGCATTTTTTTTTTTTTTTTTTTTTTTTTGCGGTGCTGGGGATTGAACCCAGGGCCTTGTGCTTGTGAGGCAAACACTCTACCAACTGAGCTATATCCCCAGCCCTCATGTTAGGCTTTTTAAAGGTCTTTTTTTTTCCGTTCACCCTCCTCCTACCACCATTCTTTCCTTCTCTAGTAAACCTTCCATACCTGCCTCTAGAAATCCCATAGTCTTTCACTAACTAGGACATGCCTGTGTAAATCATTTGCCTTTTATATCTACAAAGTAAGAAATGATAAAGAATAAGATGATCACTGAAGTCCTTTCCAATGTTATATTCTCAGTATTCTTGGTACTGAACTTTGTTCTTATTCTGGGTTAACATCAGAAAGGATGTAACTGAGAACTAAAAGATTTTAGTTGATAGAATTTTTGTTTGCAGAATAAAATACATTCTTTGTCTTTTACATTTAAAACTGGACATATGTATGTTGTTTTTTTCCTTAATATAGAGAATTAAATGAAATTTTCTTAGGGTTCACTGTTGCTTGGCTTCAAAGGGAAATAAAAAATTGGTAGATCATGTAGCATTATCTCCACTGGAAAATTTCTAAAATAGTTTGGTTTCTAAATAAGAACACATTTAAAATGGTTAGTAAAGCCTGCTATAAAAGAAATAAAATAATTAATTGTATTAATTAATAAAAGAAATATTATGAAATATATATGTTTATATATATATGCACATACTTAAGACTGTGCAACCTAGTAAAGCCATGGCAGTTTTTACAGATTACTATACAATTTTGGTATCTTCCTCATCTAATAAATGTTATGCTTTCTAGTGGCGAGTAAGAAAAGAAGCTATGATGGGTCTGGCTCAGCTTTATAAGAAATACTGTCTTCATGGTGAAGCAGGAAAGGAAGCTGCAGAGAAAGTCAGCTGGATAAAGGACAAACTTTTGCATATTTATTATCAGAACAGCATTGATGACAAGTAAGTCTATTATGTTGGTAGAATGATTGACTGTAAAACTGCTTTTCATTTTTAAATATCTTTATATCTAATTTTAAATACTTTATTTCTAAATTTAGAAATCAATTTCTATAAATTCTGGGGTTTTTTTGTTTTTTGTTTTTTGTTTTTGGAACTGGGGATTGAACTCAGGGACACTTGGCCACTGAGCCACATCCCCAGCCCTATTTTGTATTTTTATTTAGAGACAGGGTTCTCACTGAGTTGCTTAGGGCGTCGCTAAGTTGCTGAGGCTGGCTTTGAACTCTAGATCCTCCTGACTCAGCCTCCCAAGATGCTTGGATTACAGGCGTGCGCCACCACCACCAGCCAAATTCTGTTTTTAAAATTTTTTTTCTAAGTTGTTGATGGACCTTTATTTTACTTATTTGTGGTGCTGAAAATCTAACCCAGTGCCTCACACATGCTAGGCAAGCGCTTAACCACTGAGCCACAACCCTCACTTTCTACAAATTCTTACTGTGTTTAAATTAAGAGTGTCCAAGATTGTAAGGTAGCATAATAATAGTGAACTAGGCAAAGACTTTGTAGTCAGGCAGACCAGAGATCAACTGTTTACTCTGGCCCTTATGATTTCACTTTTGTGCATATCAGTTTAACATAAGAAGGAGAAATAATAATGTCCTTCTTACAGGATTGTCATGCGGATTAAATAAAATAATGAATGTAAAGCACCATGGTCCTTTCTTTGCCTGCAGTAAGAGCACTGTTTGATAACTCATATTTATTAGTTTTCCTTTTTGCAACACTCATTATCAGTTGAGGAGCTGTTATGTTCTTTTCATTTTCTGAATGCTACTTAGAATTTTATATTGGATTGTGCTAATGATACTTGGTTTTTATAAAATACTTTTCAGTGTTTTATTGAATTAGAATGACTACTTGGGTATCACAGATAATGTATTTCCTTGGTTAATGAAGAGGTCTTGTGTTTTTCTTATTCCAGTAATACTGAATAATAGATATAAGCTTAGGAAAAAGGATATTCCAGTATTGAAAGGAATTCAGATTATAGAGATAAGAAAAATCAAATATGCACATTTTCAGGAAGTATTAGGAAGGAGATCCTCCTGTTTTCCCCGTGTGGCAACATGGGAAAGGAGCTGAACTATAATCAGAAGCAATTAATGAGTTTCTTGACAATTAGCTATACTTGGAATCATAGCTTTATATGTAATACTAACTAATTTGTTATACTTTTGGACTGTTGAAGAATAGGTGGAATAGCCTACTCTGTGTTTAGGAATAACATTTAACCATCCTATAATAAAAGTTTCATAATGACACATTATAAATAAAGCCCACAAGTAGTAATTGCCTCTACATTTAAAAATAACTATAGAAAATATTCCATTGGAAGAAACTGATTATATCCTGATGTTTTCCATCATATGTGCACACAGAGCTCTCACTATTGCTTTAGTATCTTTGTACAAAATGGTTAAAATTATTATTATCACTTAAAATAAAATAATTGTGCTTTTTGGTTCTTGTTTCACAGACTATTGGTAGAGAAAATTTTTGCTCAGTATCTTGTGCCCCACAATCTGGAAACAGAAGAGAGAATGAAATGCTTATATTATTTATATGCTAGTTTGGATCCAAATGCTGTAAAGTAAGTTGCTTTTCAAATGACTCAATTATTTAAGATTTCATAAAATTACTTCATCTTACCTAATTAATTGTTGATGGGGTTGTTACTTCTATTTGAATCAAGAAACTCAGGCAAATATTTATAGAGAAAATATTTAAATTCAGTTCAGTCAACAGCAAAGCTATTCCTATATTCATAAATGTATTTGACAACTGGATCATAATATGTTCTCAGACATTCAACAAAGTCCCCGTGTCAGAATACCCGATGGATATCTAAATTATACTATTCTCCTTTATCCCTTCATTCTAAGTACTAAACTAAGAAATGAGTAAAGTTTTTTGGAGAACATACCTTTGTCACCTCTACATTGGATGACCATGTAATTATTGTCTAATGAATATTTTTAAGACTGAAAGGAAGCACTATTATTAATTCTGCTTGTAGCCAGGCATGGTGGTAGTGCACACCTATAATCCCAGTGATTTAGGAGACTGAAGTAAGAGAATCACAAGCTCAGGGCCACCTTGGGCAACTTAGAACCTGTCTCAAAATAAAAAGTAAAAAGGGCTGAAGATGTAGTTTAGTACTCCTAGGTTCAATACCAGTACCACCAAAAAATAATAATAATAATTTGTCAATTAAACATGCACATAAAATAATTGAGGGGCTGGGGATATGGCTCAGTTGGTAGAGTGCTTGCCTTGCAAGCACAAGGCCCTGGGTTCAATCCCCAGCACCGCAAAAACAAAACAAAAATAAATAAATAAATAAAATAAAATAAAATAAAATAATTGAGTTCTGTATTAAGAATTTTGACTCTTGAGTTCGTATTTCAGCTGTATTTTATGTTTTTAAAGTGTGTGTGTGTGTGTGTGTATAAGCAAACTATATAATCATATAATGTATATATAGGTATAAAGCTAATTTGCATACAATTTCAAGTTTACAGAAAAGTGACAGGAATAATACAAAATGTTTTAATATCCCCTTTATCCAGAACCATCATTTTCAACCATTTGAAATTTCTATATACAAATTCTCTCTTTATACATTTTCTTACTAAGCATTTGAGAATAATTTGCAAACGTGGATCCTTTTAGATATAAATACTTTAGTGTTGATTCATTATAAGCAAGAATATTTTCTTACAGAACCTTACCAAAATAAAAAATATAACATTAATACAATATTGTTGAATCCACAATATGTTTTCCGATTTTCTCAATTGTTCACATGATGTACAGGTTTCTCTCATCTGGGATTAAATATTACATATGGAACTATTTTTCAGTCTCTGTTTTTTATGACTGATGTTTTTTTGGAAGAGTATTTTCCAGGCCAATTATTTTGTATAATGTAGTCTCCATTTGTGTTGTTTTGATGTTTCCTCATTATTAGATTATTATCATGCATTTTCAGCAGAAATTCCTCGAAAGTAAAGTTATATCCTTGATGTATCATATCAGGAGGCATTAGCCATCATTCTTTAACAGCTTTTTAAGTGGTTATTAATGCTCACTCCTGGTGGTAAAATGCTTGCCTAAAAGTTTGTGTGTGTGTGTGTGTGTGTGTGTGTGTGTGTGTTGTGGTACTGGGGATTGAACCCAGGATGCTCTACCACACTGTGCTATATCTATAGCCCTTTTTAGGACAGGGTCTCACTTATTTGCCAAGACTAGTTCCTTGAACTTGAGATCTCCTGCTATAGCCTCCCAAGTAGCTAGGATTACAAGTATGCACCATTGTACCCAACTTGGCCTAAGGTTTTGATATCCTTTTATATTTCTAAATATCTGGCCAAGAGTACTCAGGATGATTTCTCAGAGTGCTCTGGGCACTTGGAAGTATGGAGGGCATTTGTGAAAGAAGAAAGTCTATAATCATGGAGAGAAAAGACTATAGAATAAATAGTCCATTTAAATTTGTCGTCTTCAAACTATCTCTAAGGCATTTCACTTTTATAAATGGTCTGTATCCCTTCATATAGATTCCTTAGCTTGGCATTCAAAAAGGCCTTTGTCATCTGCTTCTTGTCTGTGGTATGCTACAGCTCTCTTTTGTAGTCCAAGCACATAAATGTTTTTCAGTTATCTATATGTGCCATACACTTTGACACTTTATCATTCCTTGGGCCAGAACTTTCTAGCTACCTCTGAATCTCTTTATTTTAACTGGCAAGATCCTTCTGTTCTCAGATATTTCTTCTCACTGATAGAGAGTTTGCCTAGCATGGATAAGGTCTTAGGTTCCATCCCTCGGACCACAAAAAAATAAAAGCAAAATAATAAATTCCTCTTATAAGGAGCTTTCTATTTTCCATTTATATTGCACTGTCATAAATCTTAGTAAATAAATTTTTGCTTAAAATTTTATATAGATGTAGAAAAATAGTGTATATATACCACACAACAGAAAATTAAGTTGAATAATTTGCAATAATGTTGTGTAATTTTTTTCATATTCATAACTTTTTTTTACAGAGCTCTCAATGAAATGTGGAAATGTCAGAACATGCTTCGGAGTCATGTACGCGAACTATTGGATTTGCACAAGCAGCCTGCAGTAGGTTCATGATTTGTTTAAATTCATAGGCTATTGTCATGATTAACTTTTCATATAGTACTATACAAAAGTCATATTTTCTTGTTCCTTCAATATAAAATCAGTATTAAGAATCAATCCTAAGCCAGGCGTGGTGACGCACGCCTGAAATCCAAGAGACTTGGGAGGCTGAGTCAGGAGGATCGCAAGGTCAAAGCCAGCCTCAGCAACTTAGCGAGGCCCTAAGCAACTCAGTGAGACCCTGTCTCTAAATAAAATACAAAATAGGGCTGGGGATGTGGCTCAGTGGCCGAGTGTCCCTGAGTTCAGTCCCTGGTTCCAAAAAAAAAAAGAAAGAATCCTCTAAGCCGGGCGCAGTGGCGCACGCCTGTAATCCCAGCACTTGGGAGGCTCAGGCAGGAGGATCGCAAGTTCAAAGCCAGCCTCAGCAACTTATCGAGGCCCTAAGCAACTCAGTGAGACCCTGTCTCTAAATAAAATACAAAGTAGGGCTGGGGATGTGACTAAGTGGTGGAGTGCCCCTGGGTTCAATCCCCAGTACCAAAAAAAAAAAAAAGAATCAATCCTATAATACTAGAGTCAGAATAACAAATTCTACTGAAAGTTTTTTGTAAGGCAGGTGGAAAAAACTTGAATATTCTTAATGGACTTTTACCTGTGTTTTCTAGAACAGTATTCTTAACCCAGAAACTGTAGACAGATTCTTCAAAGACCCAGGGATGTTAGAGGAGGGGCTTATCAAACACTTTTTGTAAATAACCAGATAGCAAAAACTTAGTTTTTGCCATCCTTATGATCTCTGGTCAGCTATTCAACTCTTTCTTGTTGTAGTACAAAAGCAGTCATAGGCACTCATAAATTAATGGGCACTGACTATATCCCAACAAAAGTTCCAAACGAAGTCATCCTTGGGAATCAAATTGGGGATTACCAACTTTTCCAAATTATTCCAGTTTAATGTAAATTATTAATTCCGTGTATTATAATGTTTGAATGAAATGCTTTTTGAAGGGAAGATTATTCTGAGTTTTTAAGAGATGGTGAGCTGGACGTAGTGGCACCCACCAATAATTCCAGTGATTTGGGAGGCTGAGTCAGAGGACTGTAAATTGGAAGCCAGCCTGGGCAACTTAATAAGACCCCATTACAAATAAACAACAAAAAGGACTTAGGATGTAGCTCCATGGTAGAGTGATTGCCTCACATGTGTGAGGCTCTGGGTTTAATACCTAGCTCCGTCAAAAAATAGAACCCAAACTGGCCCCCCACACACGTGGGCTCAAATGATCCTCCTGCCTCAGCCTTCCTGAGTAGCTGGGAATCCACATACATACTGTCATGACTGGATACTTTTTAGATTTTTTTTTTTTTTATTCAAGATATTTTATTAACAGCTACTCCAAACAGTAAGATAGATCAATTAGATTACCAAGGCCAAAATCAACATAGAAAAATCAGCAGTTACATATATTCAATCTTTTGGAAGATTTAATGGAAGAAAAGATTTCATATATAACAGTAACAAAAAATATATTAATATGTTTGTCAATAAAAATGTGAGACCTATTAAAAATTAAAATTAAAATACCACTGAAGCAAAAAAAAATAGCCTTTCTATAAATAGAAGGACCATATTATGTGTAAATTAATTTGTAAATTAATGTGTAAATTAATTTGTAAATTTAACAAAATCTCAGTGAAAACTTAACAGTTTTAAGCTACATCACCTGATGCTAAATTTAGTGAAAAAAATAAACATAGAAGTGGGACCACCAGCCGGGTGTGGTGGCGCACGCCTGTAATCCAAGCGACTCGGGAGGCTGAGTCAGGAGGATCACAAGTTCAAAGCCAGCCTCAGGGGCCGGGTGTGGTGGCGCACGCCTGTAATCCAAGCCACTTGGGAGGCTGAGTCAGGAGGATCGCAAGTTCAAAGCCAACCTCAGCAACTTAGCAAGGCCCTAAACAACTCAGTGAGACCCTGTCTCTAAATAAAATACAAAATAGGGCTGGGGATGTGGCTCAGTGGCCGAATGTCCCTGAGTTCAATCCCCAGTTCCAAAAAAAAAAAAGCCAGCCTCAGCAACTTAGCGAGGCCCTAAGCAACTCAGTGAGACCCTGTCTCTAAATAAAATACAAAATAGGGCTGGGGATGTGGCTCAGTGGCCGAGTGCCCCTGAGTTCAATCCCTGGTTCTAAAAAAAAAAAAGAAGTGGGACCAACACTAAAACATTAAGGGATTTATAAAAGCCTAAATAATTTAAGAGTATCATACTGGTCTATTAGCAAAACAGAATGCCCAGATGTAAGTACACTCAGATACATATAGAAATTGAATGTATAGAGAGGATATCATTTCAAATCACTGGGAAAAAGAAGTAGACAATAAATATTATAGGGATAAGTAAAGTAATATCCTTGCCTTACCTCATATACCATGATACATTCCATATGTACCAAAGATTTTTTTAAATAACAACCATTAAATATTAAGAAGAAAACTTGAAAATTTTTTCTTTACAAATCTGGAGTTAGCAAGAACTATATAACCTTTCATGACTCAGAAGTCTCAAATCATAAATTATTTCATTGGTACTTTTTGTTACATAAAAATCAATTTTTTATGAAAAGAAGCATCATAAACAAACTTTTAAAAAAAGACAACTAAGGGAAATATTTACAGCTCATAGCACAAAGAGCTATCCTTCCTAACATGTAAATTGACAAAATCATAACTCTTTCGAAACATAAAAAAGAAAATAAAATTTGGTTTAATAAACAACAAGATAGTTAACGTCACTCATTAAAAAAGAGAAATGTAAATTAACACTGGATGAAAGACTGTTTTCTCTCTCTCCATTGGCAAAAATCCAAAGTTAGCTAACATACTCTATTGATAGGACTCTGGAGGGGAATGCATTTTCTCATGCATTCTGACCATGGTATGTTAAAGTCTTCCAGAATTATTGTGTTGTGGTCTATTTGATTCCTGGAATTAAGAAGGATTTGTTTGACGTCCATGGATGCACCGTTGTTTGGGGCATAAATATTTACGATCATTATGTCTTACTGATTTATGGTTCCCTTAAGCAGTATGAAATGTCCTTCTTTATCCCTTCTGAATAACTTTGTCTTAAAGTTCACTTTATCTGATATAAGGATGGAAACTCCCACTTTTTTACTGAGTCCGTGTGTGTGGTATGTTTTCTACCATCCTTTCACCTTTAGTCTGTGGATGTCTTTTTCCATGAGATGAGTCTCTTGAAGGCAGCATATTGTTGGGTCTTTCTTTTTAATCCAATCTGCCAGTCTATGTCTTTTGATGAGTTTAGGCCATTAACATTTAGGATTACTATTGAGATACGATTTGCATTCTCAGCCATTTTGGCTTAGTTTTGGTTTTTAACTTGACTTGGTTTCTTCTTTGATTGGCTTTTCCTTTAGGGTAGTTCCTCCCTTTACAGCCCTACCTTGTTGTTTTTCATTTCCTCCTCATGGAATATTTTGCTGAGAATGTTCTGTAGCACAGGCTTTCTATGTGTAAATTCTTTTAACTTTTGTTGATCATGGAACAATTTTATTTCATCTTCAAATCGGAAGGTTAGTTTTGCTGCGTATAAGATTCTTGGTTGGCAACCATGCTCTTTCAAAGCTTGAAATATGTTGTTCTAAACCCTTCTAGCTTTTAAGGTCTTGGCTGAAAAATCTGATATCCGTATTAGTTTCCCCCTGTATATAATCTGATGCTTTTCTCTTGCAACCTTTAAAATTCTATCTTTATTTTGGATGTTAGGTATTTTAATTATAATGTGCCTTGGTGTGGATCTGTTGTAGTTTTGTCCATTTGGTGTTCTGTAAGCCTCTTGTAGTTGATTTTCCATTTCATTCTTCAGGTTTGGGAAATTTTCTGATATTATTTCATTGAATAGGTTGTTCATTTCTTTGGTTTGTATCTCTGTGCCTTCCTCAGTCGCTATAATTCTTAAATTTGATCTTTTCATGATATCCCATAGTTCTTGGAGGTTCTTTCGTGATTTCTTACCGTATTTTCTCTTTGGTCAACTTTATTTTCAAGATTCAATATTTTGTCTTCATTGTCTGAGGTTCTGTCTTTCAAGTGATCAAGTCTGTTGGTGATGCTTTGCATTGAATTTTTTATTTTGTTTATTGTTTCCTTCATTTCAAGGATTTCTGTTTGTTTGTTTTCAGAATCTCTCTCTTTGTTGAAATGATCTTTTGCTTCCTGCATTTGCTCTTTTAACTGTTTATTGGAGTGATTGTTCATTGCCTACATTTGCTCTCTTATCTCATCCTTTGCTTCGCATATCATTTTAATTAAGTATGTTCTGAACTCCTTTTCTGACATTTCTTCTACCATGCTGTCATTGGATTCTATTAATATAGAATCTTGGTTTGTTTGGGACAGTTCCTTCCCTTGTTTATTCATGTTGTTCACATATCTTCCCCTCTAGCAGTGCAGATCTGGGATATTGCAGTTTCCCCACTATAGGCTTATAGTGACCCTGACAATGAGCTTCCAGTCTCCAGCAGGCATCTCAGGATGGGATTGGCCCCACCTAAAGATGGCTGCTTATGCTTCCAGGATAATCCAAGATGGTTGCCATGGCTTCCAATCATGTTGGCAAATGGGGAGCTGCAGTTCAGGGCGTGGGCGCCAAGTCTGTGTGGGGGCGTAGTTGGTCAGGATGGGGGTCCTGGAGGCTGGGCGCAGTCAGTGGGGCCAGGGGTCCTGCAGGTCCTGGCTGTTGTCCCAAAATGGCAGCAGGCACATGTAACCAAACCTGTGCGTACTCTCACAGTGGACTTCCAGGGAGCTGCAGGCTACTGGCAGACGATCAGCAGGTGGACCTCAGGCGGTGGGTGATGGGTAGGTGAAGGGCAGGTGATGGTCAGGCAAGAGGCAGGCAAATGGGCCCCTTCTGTTTATTTTTAAAGACCTTCCTACTAACATCTTTCCTTCTATTTGTCTTAAAAGTTGTTGCTTCTCCACAATTATTTGTTGTTAACTTGGTGTGTAGATTGGTAAATCATTTTCAGTAGGTAGATTATGATAAAGTTTTTTAAAACTATGAAGCATATACAATAATGAATTGTATATGTATATTGTACTTTCTTATAGAAATTACTATGTTTGACTGGTTGTCCTTTTCTATTTTAAATTTCAGTCAGAAGCTAATTGTTCTGCCATGTTTGGAAAACTGATGACCATAGCAAGTGAGTATGTTTATTCACCCAGTAAATATATAATATACATCAAAACACATCATTAGTGCATCCAATAAGACTATCAACTTAATGCTAAGAAAAATAGTTATCTTTATTTCTAAGAACCAGTTTGTTTGATTTTCTTTTGATGACTCATCAATATTTTTATGACACCTGCTTTTAGTTTAGTAGTTTTTCTTTCCTAACATTGGTTCCGTCTTAATTTTATAGAGAATTTGCCTGATCCTGGGAAAGCACAAGATTTTGTGAAGAAATTTAACCAGGTCCTTGGTGATGATGAGAAACTACGGTCTCAATTAGAGTTGTTAATCAGCCCAACCTGTTCATGCAAACAAGCCGACGTTTGTGTGGTTAGTAAATTATACTTTTACATTTGTTCTTCTAGCTTATTTACAGAAGTCCCTATTTCATTAAAGCCTTTTGACATTTAGTGTTTTGTGTGAATTTAATAGTAGTGTGAGCCCTGAATTACTGAGAAGTATATCTGTGGTCAACTTAGTTCTCTTTACTTACCACTCATTCTCTAGCCACATTCCAGGAAAAAATTAGTGATCTAAGCCAGAGAGATTTGTCCTAGGAATTGAGCAAGATAAAGTATTTTGTATTTAGTAGATATTCATTGAATAAATGGTAAGATTTATCTAAATGCTTATGTGCATGCATTTTCTTCACCTGTGTGTTAGCATGGAAATAACCCCTGTAATCAGCAATAGAAATGTTGTCATATATGTGATTTCATTTATAGATAAGATAAATTCCTATGTAGACTTTTGTCCTCATTCTATTCTTGGACTCCTTATTTTATAGAAAACCAGCATCATTGAAAATATCAGGAAAGAAACCTTCATCCGTTCATTTACTCAGCATTTTATGAGACAGAGTCCTAGTTTGAATTTCAGCTATACCATTTACTACCAATATGACCTTTAGTAAGTTATTCAATATTTTTGAGCCTCGTTTTCCTCATCTATTTATTTATACATACATATATATATGTATATATATATATAGGGTCCTGTATTTAAATAAATGGTAGTTCTTATGATATTACACATATATGACAAACACTATGCTTGGACCAGGCTTACAAAGATGAATAAAACAAAGATAATTATTTTAGATATTTATGTCTCTGCTCTAAAAAGGATTAGAGTTGATGTAATTATTTAAATGTATAGTAAAGCATAGATGCATATACAAAGTAGTCTGGGAGCATAGAACAGTTATCTTTTATTCAGTCAGGGATTTAATTAGATCAGTGTTTAGGAGTACATGTGGACCAGCCAGTTTAAGGAAGAGTTCTCTTCTGTTGTGCCTAGTAATATGGATGTTCCAATTGTCCAGACTATGTAAACCTTTGCCCCTCCAGGGTGGATGATTTGCAGACAGCTCTTAAAGGCTTCATTCACCTCTTTGGCATCTAGAATTCCAGTTTCAGAGTATTGTGTCCAGGGGAAGAAAAAGAATCTGATCTAATTGAATCATTGAGCAAAATAGCTTGAAGATACCTCAGAGAAATTTGGTTTGACCACTTTATTTTTCAGAGAAAGACATTAAATTTAAAGAAAGGGGAGCCAGGCGTGGTGGCACACGCCTGTAATCCAAGCGACTTGGGAGGCTGAGTCAGGAGGATCGCGAGTTCAAAGCCAGCCTCAGCAACTTAGCGAGGCCCTAAGCAACTCAGTGAGACCCTGTCTCTAAATAAAATACAAAATAGGGCTGGGGATGTGGCTCAGTGGCCAAGTGTCCCTGAGTTCAATCCCTAGTTCAAAAAAAAAAAAAATTTAAAGGGAAATTTCTCATCCACAATTTTCACAAGTTATAGGGCTAAGGTGCAGGTACAGCCCTGTATCTCTTAGATCCATGATAGCACTCTTTCTACACAATACATCATTCTCTGCAAGAACTAGAACAAACCAAGTACTACTGCTCAAGAAATATGGACCTGGAGAAAGAAAAATCAAATGGTACTTTTAGTCTGAGAGAAAAATTGAGTTTGGGGGGAAAAAAATAGTAACATGAATCTCTCCTGTTTTTCAGACCATAAGTGTCTAAGAGTTTCCAAATCTAAAAACTATATGCAAAGCAGATGTTTCTAGCCATAAACCACAATATCTGAGGATGAATGTAACCAATAAGCAACCATGCAATGCAGCCAATAAGTGCTCCTGATTTTAGGATTTAGGAAAATAGAGATGAAGACTGCATTTGCACTAGAGAAAGTAATGTAATCATTCCTTCCTTCCTTCCTTCCTTCCTTACTAGGTCTTATATTAGCATTGTGTGTAACTTGACTACATTATTTATCTACTTGCTTTCCTCTGAAAAGTACAACTTGTAACACCTTTTAAATATTCAGGAAAACAACCATTGTTAGAAAAAGTTCTTGCCATTTTCCAGAATATCTATCATTTTGTCCTTTCCCCCAAGGGCTACTGCATATTAGTACATATTTTCTCTGATATCTTCTTACCGTTTTCCTAATCATTTCATTCTGACATAGAAGAATAAAGAAGAAAATACAAGTGTAAAATTTGGTTTCTGTCATTCCATATAGCTTTGTTTCCATCTTCGAGGATTTTTCTAAAAAATAATCATGTTTTATGTCACAGAGATGAATAGTACTCAGTAACATTAGGAATAGAGATCTAAAAATTTCCTCTTTGTCTGAGTTACATTCTTGAAAAAGTTTTAGAGAATACTTTGAGTAAGGAATATCAGCAGAGACATATTGTCGATTAAAACTTACATGCATGTGTTTAATGAATGTAAGAGGGTATGCGATGAATGGTATTACTTTTCCTTTAAACTTTAGGTTTTGTGAACCTACACTTTGGTTCTATAGAAGGACAACATATTTGCCATCACTTCAACTGTGCTTGCTATTCTATGCTCCATGGCCTTTCTTTATTTTGTTTTATTTTATTTTTTCCATAGCCATTCTATAATGGTAATTCCCACATTTTAAGAGATTGTTTAATTAACATTTAATGAGATATTCCTAATTTTGAATTTCATTTATACCACCTAACTACTAATTATGACCATTAATAAGTCACTCAGCATTTCTGAACCTCATTTCCTTCTTCTATAAATATTACCAACCTCTTGGGATTTATTAAAAAAAAAATGTAAAAATGAAATTTTATGTATAGACTAATACAAGACCCCCTTTCACTGCCTATAGATTTAAAGTGGTAGTTCTTATGGACTTACACATAGATATAAAGCAGTAGGGACCCATAAAAACAGGTGTGAAATGGGATCATGAGTCTCTTATCTTTGTAACAAAGTCTCAAAGTCATTTTGTTGTGTGGTTCTTGAACCACACTTAAAAAATCCCCTTCCCTATAGAGTTATCTAGGTATACATTGTATCTTCAGAAATCCAAATATTATTTGTCCCTTTCTCTCTGGATCAAGCTTACATGGTTTGTTTATGGTTTGTATTGTTTGTTTGTATATCAAACCCAGGGCCTTGCACCTGCTGTCTAAGCACTTTACCACTGAACCACACACCCAGACCCAAGTTTATACTGTAATCTCTGCATGATTTAGTAATTTGTATTATGCATGATATAGCATACAGCTTGCAGATTAGGTGACAGACACAGGTAAGTTATTTCAATAAAGAATACAATGTGGTAAGTGTTCTGATAGAATCATGTGCTTTGGTAACAGGAAAAAAGCATCACTCATCTCAGAAAGGTGTGGAAATAGGGGTGACCCCTGAGTTGATTTTTAAAGGATAAGTTGAAATTAGACCAGTATGTCATGAAGGGCTACTGCATTTCTAGCTTGGGCGACTAGCTATCAAAGCAGATTTTGTAGGTATAGAAGATAACCATGTGTGGCCTTTAGGCAGTTGTGTTCAGAAGTCTGAGATTCAGGCCTGGTCGATATTTATTAGCACAATTATAGCTCCTGGAGGAGGTAGAAAAAAATATGAAGGAAAAGGGAGAGAGATGCTGACCTATAATATTTAGTAACACTCATAGAATGCTTTAATTTTTTGATACTAATGATGCATCTCCACTTTTACATGGAAGTTAAACCTTTGGAAATTGTTTCTTACAATAAGTTATTATATTCTTAATGAATTTACTGATTCCAGCTGCAAAAAATACTTGATAATATTAAATATTTTTAGGAAATTTTTTTTTTTTTTTTTTTTTTTTTTTGCGGTGCTGGGGATTGAACCCAGGGCCTTGTGCTTGCGAGGCAGGCACTCTACCCACTGAGCCCCTGTTTTTAGGAATTATTTTGTTTGGCTATGAAAACACAAAAAGTTTACAGGAGGGGTTACTTTGCATATGAAAGAATACTTCTAAGAAGTAAATACTTTTTTAAAAATATTTTTTTAGTTGTAGATGGACACAATACCTTCACTTCTATGTGGTGCTGAGGATTAAAACCAGGTGCTACACACGTGCGAGGCAAGCACTGTATCACTAAGCAACAACCCCAGCCCTGTGAATACTTTTTTATTGTCACAATAAAAAGTACAAGAAGGGAAGGGGATATGGATATAACATTTTTATAGCCCTTATTATTATAGGGTTAATAAATTAAAATCTTATGGATCATAGAGTATTTCTTCAATATTCCTTAAGAATATTAAATACCTTGTGTAAATAATAAGCATTAGTATTATTAATCTGCACTAATTAAATTTGAAATTGAAAGCTCAAAATTGCTTTTTTTCTGAACTCCCTCATGCTGAGAATGGGAATTTAGAAGCTACTGGCCCAGGTAGGCGCTAGGGTAACTAAAACTATGACATATTGCTGATTATCACAGCCAAGCTGAATCTACATATGTATATTTCCTACCTTTTGTCCCTTGTATCCCTTCTCCTCTTATAAAACCATCCTCAAGCCCCCCAAAGATAGAGATTGAGACAGAAAAGTCTCTTTCTCAGGCCTACCTTTGGATAAACCTTTTTTCTGTCACCAGCCTTTGTCTCCTGAGATTTAGTAGAGTGACAAAGAAGTAGGACTTTTGTTCCTATAAACGGTAGCATAGTTGTAATAAAAAATTTCTGACAGTATTGTCAGGTATTCAGAAAATAAAGTTAGTTTTTTAAATCTGTTCTGCCAACTGTTTCCTAAAAGGATTGCACATGGTTACTTTTGGTTAAAATTTACTCAACTACTGTTCAGTTAGAAAAACTTCTTGTTGGTCTTATGTGTTTTTGTTTATTAGAGGTATGTATAGGCTTCTAAAAGTTTTTTTCTTAAAAAAGTGTAAGGAAAACAAGAAAAACTTATTTGTTGCTTCTTACTTGCCACAAACTAACTTGATTTGTTGTTTATCCCCAATATCACACAGATTATCACATTTATATTCTAAAATAATAGCTGTTTACCTATTACCTACATAAATTATTGTTATGAGCAATTACCTAAATGTAAGACTATTTAAAAGGAATATAAAAATGTAAGTGTTAATAATCTCTTCATTGAGCTGGGTGGAATGGCATGTGTCTGTAATCTTAGTCACCCATGCAGGCTGAGCCAGGAAGATTGTGAGTTCGGGCCAACCCAGGTAACATAGCCAGACACTGTAACAAAGAGAGAGAGAGAGAGAGAGAAACTCCTTGTCTAATATTATTGCTTAATATACTTTGGTATATTTTATGTAGTTCTATTACTGTATTCAAATGTGTGTTCTTTTTCTCCTTTGCACTTATTTCTTCTGTGCATAGTAACTATTATGACTAATTAGTTATGACTAATAGTCATAACTATATGTTTTGTTTTTCCATTTTTTAGTAAGCTATTCCAAAGCATTGATGGTATAGTCTGCCTAGCAATTTTCCATTAGTCACATTTGGGGTTTTTTTGTTGGTTTTTTGTTTGTTTGTTTGTTTGTTTGTTTGTTTTTTAATATTTTTTAGTTGAAGATGGACACAATATCTTTATTTTTTTTATGTGGTGCTGAGGATCGAACCCAGTACCTTACATGTGCGAGGCAAGCACTCTACCACTGAGCCACAGCCACAGCCCCTAGTCACATTTGTTGTTAGGCAATCTCTGAAATATTTATCTTGAGTTAAAACAGCTACATTTTACACTAGAAGGATTTAGGGATACCTCACCAAATAACACTGATTTTAAAAGATTGTGAAGTATTAAAATTCAGATTTAAAATGTGAATCTGTGACTTAGCACAATGTAAGGACTAAGCATGAATAAAATATTTTATTTTCTCAAATGCTGAAATTTTGCCTGGTTAATTACAGCATGGTAAAGTAAATTGGGGGAAGTCCTAATGACTTAAGTCATTGGGCTTAACACTCAAATAACTAGTATGGCTGATGTTTAGATTAATGTAATTTGCATAATTAATTTATATCATTAAAGTCTACAATAGAAATTTTTTTTTCTTGTCATTTTTGTCCTCCAATACAAAGATATCACTAAAAATACTGTTTTTATGCAAAAATTTTATAAATAGAGTAATTACTGTTGGTTGCTGCTTTTTAGTTCTAAAAGTACATTAAATGTGCATTATTTAGCCACGCTTGTTGAAATGTGCCTATAATTCCAGCCACTGGGGAGTCTGAGGCAGCAGGAATGTGAGTTCAAGTTCAAGGCCAGCCTGGACAACATAGCAAAAACCCATCTCAAAAAAAAAAAAAAGTTTAATGGGTATTATCCTCTCAGCTAAAATAAATATTTTCTCATCAGAATTATTTGATTGGGGGCTAGCGTTGCAGCTTAGTGGTAGAGCACTTGCCTAGCACATGTAAGGCACTGGGTTCGATCCTCAGCACCACATAAAAAAATAAAATTTTATATGTATTGTATCCTTCTACAACTAAAATTTTTTAAAATAAATTAAAAAAGAATTATTTGATTAAAAGCCTTGTTTCTTTGGTTTTTTTGCGGTGTTGGGGATTGAACCCAGGGCCTTGTGCTTGTGAGGCAAACACTCTACCAACTGAGCAGCTATATCCCCAGCCCAAAAGCTTTGTTCATAACATTAATTTTTTTCCAGTGCCCAGTACATTGTCTTATCTTTGAGGGAGTCAATCTCTATAATTTTGTTCTGTTTTGTTTTGTTCTTTTGTGGTGCTGGGGATTGAACCCAGGGCCTTGTGCTTGCAAGGCAAGCACTCCACCAACTGAGCTATATTCCCAACCCCAGTCTCTATAATTTAAGTCCACATCTTCTTTAGAAACTTTGAAGAAGAATGTCTTTCTCTGTAGTCGCTACTTGATGATATAATGCCATCATCTTTGAACTTAAATTGAGATAGTTACTTTATATTTGGGTACATCAAACAGCTTGCAGTAATTCTGTGTTCCAGTTTTAAAAACTTAAAATTTGTTTTGCATTGTTCATTCCTCAGCTATGTCCTTCCAGATCTTAAAAATGTCATAAATATTCCACTCATTTATGAACAACCTCCCAATCACACCTTTCTCACTTTTAAAAATTTTTTTTTTAAACCAGATCTCCCTGTTTCCCAGGTGGACCTCAAATGGTTCAGCTCAAGGGATGCTCCTACCTCAGTCTCCCAAGTAACTGGGATTATAGGCATGTTCCACTGTGACCAGCTGAATATCCACCCCCCCTTTTTAATATTCCTCCTTTTAAAGAATAAACTAAAGAAAACAAAATATTCCATCAAATTATTAGACCAATAAAACATATCCATGAAGATGCAAAATGTTTTTATTTTTAAAAGTAGAGCATTTGGCACATACCTGTAATCCCAGCACTTGGGAGGCTGAGGCAGGAGGATCCTGAGTTCAAAGCCAGCCTCAGCAACTTAAGTGAGGCCCTAAGCAACTCAGTGAGATCCTGTCTCTAAATAAAATACAAAATAGGGCTGAAGATGTGGCTGAGTGGTGGAGTACCCCTGGGCTCAATCCCCAGTACCAAAAAAAAAAAAAAAAAAAAAAAAAGTAGAGCGTTTAAAAAATGGTTAAAGCCAGGCACAATGGCACACATCTGTAATCTTAGCAATTCTAGAGGCTGAGGCAGGAAGATCTCAAGTTTGAGGCCAGCCTCAGCAACTTAGTGAGATCCTGACTCAAATAACAAGGGTTGAGAATATTAGCTCAGTGCTAGAGTACCCCTCGGTTCAATACCAAGTACTCCCCCATTCCCCCACCAAAAACAAAACAAAATTGTGTACTAAACAATAATTTCATGAGAGAAATATGAGACAAAAAGCAGAAATTATGGGCTGGTGTCATAGCTCAGTGGTAGAGCACTTGCCTAGCATGTGTGAGGCACTGGATTCAACTCTTAGCACCACATATAAATAAAGGTCCACTGACAACTAAAAACAGTTTTAAAAAAATTTAAAAAGCAGAAATTATAAACATCATCCCTTTCTGTTCTCCATTATCCTGATTGTAGTGATTGCTCAGTGTATCAGTTTTAGTCAATCTAAAATTTTTTCACTCCTAGTTTTAGATTTTTTATTTTTTTTTTCTTAGTTATCTTATTTTCAGAAACATGAAAGTCATACTTATGTTAAAACTCTTTCCTTTCTTTAGAGAGAAATAGCTCGGAAACTTGCAAATCCTAAGCAGCCAACAAATCCTTTTCTAGAGATGGTCAAATTTCTTTTGGAAAGAATTGCACCTGTGCACATTGATTCAGAAGCCATAAGGTAAGCTAGAAAACATACACACTAAAAATAGATTATAATCCTAAACTACAGTGTTCTAAATTTAAATTCTGGTCCCCTATAGAGACTTAAAAAAATGTTCCTTTTACTTTGTTTTAATGGTAGGCGCACACAACATGTAAGTTGTAGAAAGGCCTACTTATTTAATGATCTTTGACTTTATTTATAAGAATTCTTGTGTTTATTTTTAGTCTATATGTATGTGCTCATTAAAGAAAACCTAGAACACGAGAAAACTTTACATCTGTATGGCTATCAACCAACTTCTGAGTTTTCTTAAACATTGGTTACATAGTACTCTGTAATGTATATTTTACTACTGATCATTTGACATGTCAGAACAATGTGGTATATTTAAAAAGACCAGGGTTGACATTAAACAAATTTGGTTTCAAGACACAAGCCCAGGGCTGGGGTTGTGGCTCAGTTGTGGAACAGTTGCCTGGCATGTGTGAGGCACTGGGTCTCAGTACCATATATAAATAAATAAGTAAAAATAAAAGTCCACTGACAACTTAAAAAAATCATTTAAAAAAAAAAAAGAGAGAGAGAGACACAAGTCCAGGGCCAGAGATGTAGCTCAGTGGTAGAGTACCTGCCTAGTATGTCTGACATCCTGGGTTCTATCCCTCGCACTGCAAAAAAACAAAAACGTAAGTATACTTTGAGACTCTGGGAAAAATACTCTAATTTATCAGAGTTTTCACTTATTTTCAATTTTAATATGCATATAACATCTTGTTGGATGATCATGAGAAATAGAGATAAAAGAAAACACTAATTGACAGCTATTTTTTAAATTAACTATTCCCATAATTTTGACATTTTAGTTCATTCTAATGATTTCTGTTGGAAATATCTATGTGAATGCCTTTTTGTTTTGTTTTGTTTTGTTTAACACTAATCATTATTTCTAATAGACATGATATGTATCTCCTTTCTGTATTGGGGTACTATGTAGCACTTGTTGGTTCTTTTTCCATACTTGCAGAATTTGGATATCTGGTTCTAGTGCCCAAGGCACTAATTATTTCACCCATCTGAATCACTACTTTGATTGTATTGAAATGCTGGTTGTAATAGTTTGCTAGTGCTGTCATAATAAAATACCACAGACTTAATAGGATAAACAATAGAAATTTGTTTCATCATAATTCTGGAGGCTGGAAGTCAAGATATCAGCAAGATTGATTATTTTTCTTAAACCTTACTCCTTGGTTTGCAGATGGCACCATTTTCTGTGCCTTTACATGGTCTTTTCTTTCTACACCTATTACATCTTGTCCTAATCTTTGTTTTATGGAAATATTGGTTGTATTAGTTCATGGGTTGTCTATATGACTTCACTTTTCCATAGTTAACTCTTTAAAGTCTTATCTCCAAATATAGTTACATTTTCAGATCCTGGGGGTTAGAATCCACATGAATTTGGGGAACACAATGCAGCCCATAACAACGATGTTTGAATACTTCTTTTAAAGATTTCCTCAGTCTCTAATATCCTCCTTTGCAAATAAGAAAACTAAGAAACTAAAGTTTTGAAAGAGTAAGTGATTTGTCCACATCTGGTTTTAGCAAAAATCGTAACTTAAACCTAGACATATTATTTTCCATGTCATGAGGTCCTTTATTCTGTAGGGTTTGTTTGTTTGTTTTTTGTACATATGTACTGGGGATTGAACCCAGAGCCTCACACATACTAAGTGTGCATTCTGCCACTAAGCTATACCCCCAGCCCTGTACCATTTAATTTTCATTGGATAGATCAAAAGTATAGTATAGGAGAAATAATTACTCTTCCCTGCCTTTCTCTTTTGGAAGAGAAGTATAATGGCATCAGGAAACCAAGACCTCCATGAGGCTTCACAGGGTTTCATTACTTCATTAAATTGTAATAAGCTATTATTTGATATCTACTGTCAAAAGACCAAAAACATTTTTTTTCATTAGCACTATGAGTTGTTTGATCTCAGAAAGCAATTTATGGTTAGGTTTTTATACAGATTAATTTTATAAGAATACCAGTGTATTAATTTTAGTGAGAAATATATATGATTTATTCCTTCCATGTAGCCAAATCTTCATGGAATATTAAATCAGGCAGGGTTTATTTGTTCACTTACCATATATTTATTGAAACAATTTGTAAAGCGCATTGGATAACTGGATAAGAATAGTTACATAACCTATATTGTGTGGGGTTAGTTTGTAGTTTAGAGAAGCCTCCAGAAATAGCACATCTGATGAGTGGTAAAAGAATAGAAATTTCTAGTGAAGACTGCAGGGGAAATGTAGTCCCAGTCACTAACCTTGTATTGGTGGGTAGGTTATTTAAGACACTCTGAACTTCAATCCAGGACTGACTCCTGAGGGAGAATAAGAAGGGACTTGCCAAAGATGAGGAATTCATTAAATTTTTTAAAAAGTAATTTTGAGGAGGCGTGCTCATCAGAAGAGTGATATCTTAGAAGCAAAAAAGAAACTGAAAAGTAGGGGTATCAGAGAATATTGTACCTAAAAGTCAGATAAGTTAAGTACCGAAAAGTATCTAATTTAAGAAAAATCACAATGACCAAAATAGTTTCTTTGGGGTGGCAAAGGCAAATTTGGAGCACCTTGGATCTGAGAGGCACAGGATATGCTTCCCAACATCTATATCATGGTACATAGAGCAGATGATAATATTTGAACACCGAACATTGCTCAAGCCTACTATTAACTGGCCTTGCTCAATAGGACCCCCTAGGTTCCACTTGGCTCCCTCAAGGTTTGAGAAAATCAAAGAGATAAATACCTTACTACAGTTCAAAACTACTTTAGAAATAGTGTAGGCAACTAATAAAAGAAAGGAGAGCTGGGCATGGCGTCACATTCCTGTAATCCCAGTGGCTCGGGAGGCTAAGGTAGGAGGATCTTGAGTTCAAAGCCAGCCTCAGCAACTTAGAGAGGCCCTAAGCAACTCAATGAGACCTTCTCCATAATAAAATACAGAAAAGGCCTGGTAGTGTTGTTCAGTGGTTAAGTGCCCTGGAGTTCAATCACTGATACAAATGACAACAACAAAAAAGTAGTAAAAGAGAAAGGTGATGATAACTGAGTAAGCTTGAAGAAGAGTCTTTTCTATTCTTTCTAATGAAAGAATTTTGAATATTTAAATACATTTGAAAATTGCTAACAGAAGAGAGGCTGAAGATGGGGAAGGGAGAATATAATTATGATGGAGTAACATTCCTAAGGAGTAACATTCCTATGACATGAAAAAAATCATAGACACAAACTAGGGGAATGTTTTAGTCAGCTTTTTTATCACTGTGACCAAAAGACCTGACGAGAACAATTTTAGAGGAGGAAAAGTTTCATGTTTTCAGAGGTCTCAGCCCATGGAAAGCCAACTCCATTGCTCTGGGCCTGAGGTAAGGCAGAATATCATGACAGAAGAGTGTAGAGGAGAAAAACAGCTCAGAACATGACAATTAGGAGGCAGAGAGAGCTACGCTCATTAGGAACAAAATATAAATTAAAGGTGTGCCCCAAGTGACCCACCTCC
Organism: Glaucomys volans; assembly: GCA_020662805.1. NCBI lineage: Eukaryota > Metazoa > Chordata > Mammalia > Rodentia > Sciuridae > Glaucomys > Glaucomys volans. Next base: position 225,558 of record JAJEJO010000888.1, on the reverse strand, counting down.
AGTCATACCTTACCTGCCTACAGTTACTGCATAATTAATCCATATTAGTGGATCAGTCCTCTGAACTAGGTTAAACTCTCATAATCAATCATTCACCTGAGTTTTCTTGCATTTTCTCACACATGAACTTTTGGGAGACACCAAATATCCATGGTATATCCATACCATAGCAGAGAGGTAAGAAGATAAGATGAAAAATTAGAAGAAAGCCTCCATTATTTTCCATTCTGTAAAAAGTGAGGTATCTGCTCAGTAGAAGGATTTAGATCTGAGTTAGAATGGAAAAGATTTGTTTACAGTTCTTGGAGAGCATAGGAGATTCCTCAATTTTGAAGAGGCAGTTGGATTGTCAGTGGTCTTTTGCTTCATGATATCTCTGTGAATTTTACTGGATGTATATTTACCTAACTTATAAAGGAGAAAAAATGTTCCATAAAAGGAAGGACTACAGTCCTCATTTCAAGAATTGAGCCTTTGCCGGGCGTGGTGGCGCACACCTGTAATCCCAGCACTTGGAAGGCTCAGGCAGGAAGATCGCGAGTTCAAAGCCAGCCTCAGCAGCTTAGTGAGGCCCTAAGCAACTCAGTGAGACCCTGTCTCTAAATAAAATACAATATAGGGCTGGGGATATGGCCCCTGGGTTCAATCCCCAGTAACAAAAAAAAAAAAAGAATTGAGTCTTTATATCTTACCTCCTTGATTCAGTGGTGATTATCATGTTACAGTGAAAGCAGAAGTGATTGATGCCTGTATTGTTAGCACTTCCAGGAGAGACTATAAGACTTGACATATGTTGCGTACTCAGTAAGTTCTTATTAAATAAATGTATGCATAAAAAAAAAATACTTAATAAATAAATAAATAAATAAATGTATGCATGAATCCTATCACCAATGCATGTATAAATGCATGTGGTGCTGAGGATCGTAACCAGGGCCTCATGAATGCTAGACAAATACTCTACCACTGAGCCACATCCCCAGCCTGCAGTCATACTTTTAATCTTAAATTTATGCATGATTTATGAGATTTTCTCCTAAAGGGGGAGAGGGCGTCTTAGTCCAGAATATTTCTGGGTTTTTGTTTAGTGTTTTTTGAGATTTTTTGTTGTTGTTGTTTTGTTTCCTTTTCTTAGAGGGGGTAGTACTGGGGATGGAACCCAGAGGCACTTTACCACAGAGCTCCATCCCCAGCCTGTTTGCATTTTTATTTTGAGACAGGGTCTTGCTAAATTGCCGTGGTTAGTCTCAAACTTGTGACCCTTCTGCCTCAGCCTCCCAGGCTGATGGGATTATAGGCATGTGCCACCACACGTGGCCCAGAATAAAAAGTCAGGCCATAGACTGAGAGAAAATACTTGTAAGGTATGTATCTGATAAAGGATTATTATCCAGAATGTATGGATATAATGTTTACAACACACGCATACATACTTATTCAATTTGCTTTCTTCAAAAAATATTTCAACTAAAGATATTGGTGAATTTTAAAATTATTCTTCTAATTAAAGAGGAATTTAAAGTGCTAAAATTAGTTTAAATTTCAACATCTGCATCCCATATGTATTTTGTACTTGAAAAGCGTTTTATTGCTTTTTTTTTTTAAATGCAGTTTCCATTTTGTGGCTATTATGAATTTCCTTTAGTTCCAGTTACTTAGGAGGCTAAGGCATGAGGATTGCTTTGAGTCCAGAAGTTCAAAGCCAGCCTAAGCAACATAGCAAGACCCCATATTTTTCTGTGGTTGAATCCAGAGCCTTGTACATGCTAGGCTTGTATTCTGCTGAGCTATATCTGCAGCCCAAATGTGAGGGGAGAGGGTGCAGGGTTTCCTGGGGATTGAACCCAGAGCTTTATGTATTCTAGGCAAGCACTCTACCACTGACCCACATCCTGAGCCCAAGTCCTTATCTTGAACAAAAAATTAATAATTTGACTAAAATATTTATAATACCAAAGGAAAATTATTCGCAGATATTTTTATATTTGCCGTAATAATTTAATATCTTCAGAATAACACAATACTTTCTTCAGATTAGTGTCAAAACCAAAAATCAAAATTTTTTTGTTTGTTTGTCTTGTTTTGCTTTTTGGTTTTCATTGTCCTGGGAATCAAACCCATGCGCCTCACAGGCCAACTAAGCATTCTACCACTGAGCTACCCTGGTCCCACTTTTTTTTTTTTTTTTTTTTTTAAACTTAAAATGGTACCATATTATTACATTGTCTGATTTTTATTGACCAAGTAGTATTCTATTTTGCAATGGTAGGTATATTTGAAAAATGAATTCCATGATTTTTGACAATTAAATAGTTTCTAATTATGAATCTGTTTATGAATATAGTATAATGCTTCTGATTAATTGCTTGTTATTAATATCTAGGACCAGAATTACTGATTCAGTAGATAACTACTAGTATAATTTGATATTGTTTTCCATGTGTGTTTATATTTTTAAAAATTCTGTTGCTGTTGATGGACTTTTATTTAATTTATTTATTTATATGCAGTGCTGAGGATCAAACCCAGTGCCTCACACATGCTAGGCAAGCACTCTACCACTAAGCCACAATTCCAGTCCTATATTTGTTTTTTGAGTGAATTGTCATTTTCCTATTTAGCAACTTTTTGTTTTTCTTAAAATTAAACCATCTCTTTATACATATAAATGAGTATTAAATTGTTTAAATTTCTGGCATGTCATGTTGTTGAATTTTAGTTTTATTTTTCAGTAGAATAAGCTCTATCTGTTAAATAGAAAACAAAGTTTAACATTTTATCCTCTACAGAAAATTCTTTGAATCTGATCATTTTAGATGCCATATGTTCCTGACACATTATAATTATGATAGTTACTAAGCTAGTATGGTCGCTAATTTATATCTTCTTCTTTTAATAGTGCACTAGTAAAATTGATGAATAAATCAATAGAGGGAACAGCAGATGATGAAGAGGAGGGTGTAAGTCCAGATACAGCTATTCGTTCAGGACTTGAACTTCTTAAGGTATTTTATCTTCATTTATTTGCCTTATCTTCTTAATTTGCCTTCTCTTCAGGATATGCAAGATTCAGGTTTGCTTCATTGGAAATTATTCAAAAGATTAAAAATTTGTGATAGAAATAAGATTTCATAAAAATAACTTTTACATCATAATAATTAATTACATTAAAATATATTTTTCCATTTTGCTCTGTCATTCATCATTTGCATGACTGCTATACTGATGGCAGTATGGTTCCATAATCTTGTCTTTCCAGAGAACCTATATCTGAAACAGTTGGCTGCTCACAAGAACTGTTATATGATAGCATCTGTCTGACTAAGGATTTTTCAGTAATTTATAATCATAATAGATGGCAAAGAATTTAATAACTTGAGCAGTCAGTAAGAGCCAAGTAACAAGATTTTGTAATCACCATATGATTAAAGAAGAGTTACTTTGGGGAGTAATGGGGAAAAAAGTTTTGGTTCCAGGTCCTGGGTTGCCATTGGGGCTGAAAGGAAAGGAGGTGCTAGGAGGAGCTTTTAACTGCCTTTGAACCAGGTAAGCAGTTGATAGGGCTGTGATTGGATTGAGTAAGGAGGGGAAGCAACTGAAAGTAAAGAGACTTGAAACCACTGCAGTATAAACCAAAGGAGAAAAGACAAAGCAGGGCAATTGGCCTTACAAAAGTGAGTGATGAGATCATACTGAGATGCCATTCTTTTTTTTTTTTTTTTTTTTTTTTTTTTGTGGTGCTGGGGTTTGAACCCAGGGCCTTGTGCATGTAAGACAGGCACTCTACCAACTGAGCTATATCCCCAGCCCCTGAGATGCTCTTAAATATCATTTCATTTGAAGGAATCAGTATGTTGTTTCATGAATAAGATTTTAATGCATTTTTAACAATTAGGTTGTAGTTTTTAAAATGAGGTCACCTTTAAGGTAAAAATATTTTAATAAGTTGTTTTTTACCGAATTGTTCAAATTTAATTCCTTGTGTTTCAATAAATAATTAAAACTACATTAGTAAATATTAACCACTGCAAACCACATTGAGACAATCTTTATATGTCATGTCTCGTTTGATGAATTCTTGTTGACTAAGTTAATGAAGACTACTGCTCAATTCCCTCCTCTCCATTTTTAGCCTTTATTCCTGATATTATACTAACAAATTATTTCCACTTCATGGAAGGTAATTTTGTAAATATGTCACATATAAGTTGCTATAAGGTCCTTAAGGATAGGCTGTGGCTTATGTCATAAAAATAAGGGAATAATTGTATGTTTGCAATTACAATTTATTTTGCAATGATGACTTTGTTGATAGTTATGATGAATGAACTTTTTGATAGATGTCATTTAAAGTATTTACTCATAAATTATCTTTGTCTATTCTGTGTTTCTAGCATGTGTATTCCAGAATTTCACATTTTATTATGGGAAATAATTCTCCCTTTTAATGGATTTAGAACCATTGTCTGTACTCCTAAATCTATGTATCTGTTCCTCTAGGTTCTGTCTTTCACACATCCTACCTCGTTCCACTCTGCAGAGACATATGAGTCCTTGTTACAGTGCCTAAGAATGGAGGATGATAAGGTAGCAGAAGCTGCAATACAAATTTTTAGAAATACAGGTCACAAAATAGAAACAGATCTTCCCCAGATACGATCGTGAGTATATTTTTTTGCATGGTAACCATAAAGTTTCTAAGTTTGAAAGCCATAAAATCATTGTTTTCTTTTCAGGAAGAAGAGAGAGGCATTACTCATTTAGTAGCTATTTTTTCGTATCCTTTTTTTTTTTGCCTGGCTGATCCCACCACCATTAAATGTAAGCAGAGGAACAAACCTAAACTATTTATGAAAAAAATTATTTAAAAATATTAAAAATCAAAAATTATCACAGACCAATTGCAGTAACATATACTTGTAATTTCAGCTACTTGGGAGGCTAAGGCATGAGGATTCCAAATTCAAATCCAGCCTGGGCAACTTAGTGCTCCTGTCTCAAAACTTAAAAATAATAAAAAGGGCCAGGGATGTAGTTCAGTGGTAGAGTACTTGCCTAACCTGAATGAGTTTTCAATCCCCTAGTTTCATTGCCCAGTTTATCCCTGCCCCAAAAGAAGTAGAAGTTATGACAGAATTTACTTAATTTGTAATTAATATGTCTTTCTAATTTGTATATGTTCATTTTTCTCTAACTGGGTTATAAATTGAATAGTTGTTGTCTTCATATCTTACCAAGAATGAGGCAAATAGTGTGCTTGATAAAGTGTTTATAAGTTGCTTGGTTGTTGGCAGTGGTGCTTTTGTTTCTTTGATCTCTCTCTCCAGATCAGCTCTCCTCTCCTCATGAAAATGAAGTATGGTTTGGTTTCATTTCCTTAGAATCAAATGTGTGCTGAGAGTATATATTTAGATTTAAAATATGTGGGAGACATCTTTTGGAGGAAGAATACGCATTGCTCATATCTATTGATTCTGGTTTTCCAAGGATGTCCAGGTAGTTCCTGGTACATCCAAATACGAAAAGTTTTTCCTCCCAGGGTGATAGTAGGACAAGTAGACTCCTGAGAATTTTATTAAATTTGTAAGCTAATGATTTGTGAAATAAGGCAGCATTTAATGTACATTCTTTTCATTCCCAGCACTGTAGTGAACAGAAAACAATTGCCCAGTCCGTCCCTGCCCTTAAGGAGTTTATAATCTAGAGATGATAATTTTCATTCGTGTATACAATCAAAAAGATCATTGACATGATAGGATAGTTTCTGGTGAGTTTTTCAGGGTAGCAAAATCTATACTTTTTTTTAGGCAAAAATCTATTCTTAAAAGAATTCTACCCCAAAAGAGCAGTAGAAAAATAGGTATAGGTAGAAGTGTTAACTTTGGACACAAGGAATAAAATCTCTTGTTCTTGAGTATAGTAGTGGGGAACAAAGGAGATAATTACTGAAAAGCAGAAAATTACAACACTGAAGACTTCAGTAACAACCTGATGGCACCATTGTATTATAAGCACTCTAGAAAAACAAAGATTAAAGTTTGTTTTTGTATCATCACTTCAATTTTGCTAAGAGGAAATAATAATACATTTAACAACAGTTTGATAAAACTGTATCTCCTTTTCTTATTCACTGGTGTTATTGTTACTCTCATAAATGAGTTTGTAAAAGAAAGACTGTATGGCTTTCAGTTGCAGAGGTCTATTTGGGCATGGAAGTCCCAATCCCATAATTATAATTCTCTGTGGAGAGCAACTTGAGGTGTATTCATATATATCAAGTCGGATTTATAGTGACTAGCATTTGTTCCAGTTTTTTGGTTGAGATGCATGGTCTGAACCCTTGAATATTGTTATTGAGGTCTGCCTTTCTGTTATTGTAAAGGGAACCCTTTGCACATCACCATTGCATTTGATGCCAACATCCTTATGATCCATAAAATAGAATCTTTTCTTATTGCAAATTAAATATATGACAAGTATCCTTAAATTTTTATTTTTCTTTAAAAGTTTTCTTCTGATTATAAAATAGTTTTTTGTTCATTTTAAAAAGCCGAAATTAGAAAAATATAAAGGAAGTCATATATCTTTATGAATGTCTATAATACATTTAGTATCATTTTATCAATCCTATGTATTTATCTGTGCATACTTACTGTTATCATTTCAGCTATTTAATAAAACTTGGCCTTTTGCTACTGTTTTTCCATGGCTACTTGGAAATGAAGGGAATTATAAAAAGGTACTTTCAGTTAGGAATATGTACTTAGAAAGTAAACATAAAAATATATCATGGATCAAGTTCTAGATTATAAATTGAAGAGGTTTGTTATTTTTCCATATTTGTGAGGTAGCTATAAATGAAAATGTCTCCTTAAAATAGCCTTCGAGGCATTGTATTTCTTGGTTTGCACTTGGGAACCGACAGGGTGCTTTAAATCATTTGGTAAATCAGATAATTATTAAGAGAGGCTTCTCTCCCAGAAAATATCCAAATAGGGGAAGTGGGAGTCAACCAAAAGAATATTTGTGGCTTTATGGGCTTTAAAATGGGAAAGATAAAGAGAAAAAAAACCAAAAAACTATGATATTATTTTTTGCAGGACCTTAATTCCCATTTTACATCAGAAAGCAAAGAGGGGTACTCCACACCAAGCAAAACAGGCTGTGCACTGTATACATGCCATTTTCACAAATAAAGAAGTCCAGCTTGCACAGATTTTTGAGGTATATATAATACTTAGGATCTATTTATTTTGGTCTTTATTTTTTAAGTTCTGTGGTTTGATAAAATGGAAGTTAGATTCTTTTAAAAGCTATTTGTTTGTAGTCCTACCCTAGAATAGAAATTCTTTGGGAAACAGAAATTCTGTTTTATTCAGCACTGTATTTTCAGCAGTTAGTTCAGGTCATGTGTTCAGAAATTTCATACTGAAGAATATGTATTGAATGTAACAACATTTTACTTAATTTTAGCCTCATTGGCTCAGTGGTCCATTTATCCTTACAAAGTGTTAATAATGACTTTGAACAATCCTGTTTAAATACCTAACAACCAACCCTACATGAAAATCAATCATGTATCCCTTTTTTTAAAATGTGATTTTTGGTTTAATTCTGCTACTAGAAAGGTAGCCCTATTATCATGATTTGGAAAGAATATGAACAAAACCCCATGAACTCTTAACTTTTTATTTTTCCAGGTCATTAAAATGTCCCCACAGAATAAGAAATCTACCAGCATGGCAAATCTCATGTAGCAGGGCTAGATAAAATGCAGATTTGATGAAGCAAAAATATTCTCATTTTTATTTCTTTTACTTGGGCTTAATTTTTTCCCTTTATCTTTTTTCTGTGTTTTTCAATCTTGTTTTCAGTAAGTGAATTAAGAAACTAATGTGGTTGAAATGATCATATCATTTAAATAGGCTGATTGGGCATGATAAATTTGGAGGATTTAGGAAAATCTGTTTCTGTAGAATCTTTACATATTTATAAGACAAACTAGTAATTTTTCGTATTTTATTTTTATAGCCACTCAGTAGAAGTCTGAATGCTGATGTACCAGAACAACTTATAACTCCATTAGTTTCATTGGGCCACATTTCTATGTTAGCACCAGATCAGTTTGCTTCCCCAATGAAATCTGTAGTAGCAAATTTTATTGTGAAAGATCTACTAATGAATGACAGGGTAAGTTTCTCATTTAATTAAATGTAGAATCATGAGATTGACTTTTACATCTTTATCACAAAAACAACATCATTTCTGTTTCTCTATCTGGGATATAATTCTCTTCCCTCCCCTCTCTTTTTTTAAACTGGATTGAACCCAGGGCCTCATACATGCAAAGCACATAGTCTACTCCTAAATTATATCCCCAACCCCTCTCTTTCCCTTTAAAATTTTTCTACATTGGCCCTCCTTGTTTATTTACTAATTTTCCAATAAACTTCTTAACTTTGAGATAACTGTTACTAGAATTTAACAATTAAGAAAGAAAAAAAAATAGCTGGTATGGTGGCACACACCTATAATCCCATTGATTTGGAAGGCTGAGGCAGGAGTATGACAAATTTGAGACCAGCCTCAGTAACTTAATGAAACCCTGTCTCATAATAGAAAGTACTGAGATGTAGCTCAGTGGTAAAAGCAGTGCTTCTGGGTTCAATCTTCAATAACAAAAAAAAAAAGAGAGGGAGAGGGAGAGGGAGAGGGAGAGAGAGAGAGAGAGAGAGAGAGAGAGAGAGAGAGAAAGAAAGAAAGAGAGAGAGAAAAATGGGGACAAGGTAATAGCTCAGTGGTTAAGTGCATGCTTAGCATGTGTGGAGGAACTGGGTTCAGTCCCTAGCACCAAGAAAAGAAAAAATGACAACAAAAGATGTATGCATCATTAAGTAAAATATATATCAAATGCTGTTATCCAGACTTGTAAATGATCATATAGATCATATACAGTTTTCTGGATTGATAGAATTTTGTGTTTTCTAACACTTAAAAATATAAGTGGGGGCTGGGAATATAGCTCAGTGGATAGAGTGCTTGCCTTGCAAGCACAAGGCCCTGGGTTCAACCCCCAGCACTGCACCAAAAATAAACAAACATATAAACATAGATAGATAGATAGATAGATAGATAGATAGATAGATAGATAGATAGATAGATAGATAGATGGATGAGCCAAGGCACAGTGGTGCATGCTTATAATCCTTGCTATTGTTTGGGAGATTGGAGTGGAGCAGGAGAATTACAAATTCAAGACCAGCCTTAGCAACTTAGCAAGATTCTGTCTTAAAAGGAAATTAAAAAACAGGACTGGGGATGTAGCTCAGTGGAAGAGCACTTGAACATTTGTCTAGCCTGTATTCCATCCCAGGTCCTACACTGGGGGTAGGGAAAATCACTAGTTTGCCAAATGGATCTAAATTATAAAAAAGTTATTAAAAATAGACACAAACCATTCTTCTGTAATGGATCAGTGTGGATGACTTTCAGTTGAGTGTTAACACAAATCCAAATTATCTAAATCTTCTCTAACTTTTCCACATAGTCAAATAGTTTTAAGCTCACTGCTAGGAACTTGCCAGGTACTGTGGCCACATCTATAATCCTAGCTGCTTGGGAGGCTGAGGTAGGAAGATTACAAATTCAAAGCCAGCCTCAGAAACTTAGAAAAGCCCTGTACAACTTAGCAAGACCCAGTCTAAAAATAAAAATTAAAAAGGACTGGGGATGTGGCTCAGTGGTTAAGTACCCCTGGATTTAATCCCTAATTCACCCCCCACCCCACCCCCAAAATACTGGGAACTTAAAAAGATAGACCTGCTAGTGTGTATGTTCCACACCCACATCTCTACTCACTCCCTTTTGAATTCAAGGAGGAAAGAACATGGTCTATTTCGTGTCCCACTCCACATAGCCATGCTCTTATTTGTACCCTTGATAGATGTGGCTGGCAACAAATGTGGAATTTAAGGCACCTCCTAGATGATGATTTGATTATTGATAGGTCCTTTTTTCCTGAGCATTACAGAATGTTCAGTGACATGTCTGGTTTATCCCAACTGTGTGATTTGTTTTTGCGTGGGAGGGTGCCAGGGATTAAACTCAGGGGAGCTTAACCACTGAGCTACGTACGCCCCAGCCCATTTTTGTGTTTTATTTAGAGACAGGAGCTCACTGAGTTGCTTAGGGCCTCTATAAGTTGCTGAGGCTGGCTTTGAACTTGTGATCCTCCTGCCTCAGCTTCTTCCTGAGCCGCTGGGATTATAGGCATGTGCCACTGTGCCTGGCCCCACTGTATGATGTTGATAGATCCTTTTAAAAATACATTTCAGTTTAGTGTTAATATAAATTCAAATTATCTAAGTCTTCTCTAACCTTTCCACATAGTCAAATAGTTTTGAGCCCCCACTACTAGAAACCTCCCAGGTATGGTGGCCATACCTGTAATTCCAGTGGCTCAGGAGGCTGAGGCAGGAGGATCAAAAGTTCAAAGCCAACCTCAGCAATTTAGCAAGGCACTTAGCAAAACTATGAGATGTGGCTCAGCAAAACCATGGGATGTGGCTGAGTGGTTAAATGCCCCTGGGTTCAATCCCCAGTTCCCCCCCAAAAATTATTTCTAATTGACAAATAGTTATCACTAAAGGGGTAGAGTGTGATTTTTCAATATATATGTTCAGTGAGTAATGATCAGATTACTCTTAGTATATCTATCATATCTGACATGAAATTTCTTTGTGTCGAGAACATCCAAAATCCTCTCTGCTAGCTATTTTAGTTTTCAATTAATTGTTGTCGACCACAGCTCTCCTACTGTGCTATAGACCGTTAGAAATCCTCCTATCTAACCTGATACAGGGGAGCACACCTATAATCACAGTGACTTGGAAGGCTGAGGCAGGAGAATCACAAGTTCAAGAAAGCGTCAGCAACTTAGTAAGACCCTGTCTCAAAATAAAAAATTAAGGAAGCCGGGTACGGTGGCGCACGCCTATAATCCCAGCACTTGGGAGGCTCAGGCAGGAGGATCACGAGTTCAAAGCCAGCCTCAGCAATTTAGCGAGGTGCTAAGCAACTCAGTGAGAGACCTTGTCTCTAAATAAAATACAAAATAGGACTGGGGATATGGCTCAGTGGTGGAGTGCCTCTGGGTTCAATTCCCAGTACCAACAAAAAAAAAAATTAAAAGAGTTGGGGGTACCCTAGGTTCTTCAGTCCCGCTAGTACCTCCCCCAAAAAAGGAATCTCCTAACTTAACTGCTTCTCAGGTATACACATTAGCCATTCTCTCTGATAGATCCTATTAGAGGGTCATTATTGATTTATTTTTCTAATTGTGACAAAATATATATAAAATTAATCATTTTAAGTGTACAATTCACTGACATTGTATAGATCCTCCTTGCTGTCTAATCAATTATCCCAAATAAAATTCTGTGCCTATTATGCAATAACTTTTTATTACCTTCTACCCTGTCCCCTCAGAACCTCTATTCTACTTTCTTTGTGAATTTGCCTATTCTAGTTTTTCTCTTTTGTGTCTGATCTATTTCATTTAGCATGTTTTTCAAAATTTATTTATTTATTTTTGGTTCTGGGAATTGAACCCAGGGGCAACTCAACCACTGAGCCACATCCCTAGCCTATATATATATATATATTATTTTTGGGGGGGGGTGCTGGGGATTGAACCCAGGGCCTTGTGCTTGCAAGGCAGGCACCCCACCAACTGAGCTATATCCCCAGCCCCCTTTTTTATATTTTATTAGACAGAATCTTGCTGAGTTGGTTAGGGCCTCTATAAGTTGCTGAGGCTGGGTTTGAAGATCCTCTACCTCAGCCTCCCAAGCCACAGGGGTTACAGGTGTGCACCACTGCCCCAGCTTCATTTAGCATGTTTTAAGAGTTCATCTAAGCCGTTTGCGGTGGCATACACCTGTAATTCCAGCACTTGGGAGGCTGAGTCAGGAGGATCGCTAGTTCAAAGCCAGCCTCAGCAACTTAGCAAGGCCCTAAGCAACTCAGGGAGACCCTGTCTCTAAATAAAATAGAAAATGGGGCTGGGGATGTGGCTCAGTGGTGGAGTGCCCCTGGGTTCAATCCCCAGTACCAAAAAAAAAGTTCATCTATCTTGTAGAGTGTCAGAACTTCATTACTTTCATAACTGAATACTATTCCTTTGTATGTGTATCCCACATTTTATCTGTTGGTCACTCAGATTGTTTCTATCTCTTGGCTATTTAAATAATGCTAATATGAACATTTAGGTCTCCATTTCTAATCTTTTAGATATGTAGTTTAGAGTGAAATTGCTGGGTCACATAGTTATTCTATGTTGAAATTTTTGAGGAACCACTGGACTATTCTCCACAGTGGCTGTGTCATTTTATATTCTTGCCAGCAATGCTTGAGAATTCAAGTTTCTCCACATCTTTGCTAACTCTCACTGTCTTATCAAAAATACAGTAGTTGAACTGGGGAAATAATTCAGTTGGTAGAATGCTTGCCTTGCACGCACAGGCCCTGGGTTCAATCCCTAGCACCGCGCACACACACACACACACACACACACACACACACACACAAAAAACAAAAACTATGCTAGTGGAAGTAGAATGGCATCTCATGGTTTTGATTTGCATTTTCCTTGATAAATAATGATGTTTAGGTTTTTTTCTGTGTGCTTATTGACCATCTATATATCTTTTTTTTTCTATATATCTTCTTAAGAGCTGTCATTCAAGTTCTTTTCTGCTTTTAGTTCAGTTGTCTATGTTTGTTGTTGTTGAGTTTTAAAATTTCATATATTCTGAATATTTAATCCTTTTAAAGTATTTGCCAAATCCAAGATCCTGGGACTTTTTTCCCCTTGTGTTGTCTTCTAAGAGTTTTATATTTTTAGCTCTTAAAGATCTTTGATTCATTTTAAGTTAATGTTTGTATATGTTTGTCCAGCTTCATTCTTTTGCTTATGGATACATAGTTTTTCCAGAACCATTTGTTGAAGAAACTATTCTTTCTCCAAGGGTTTTTCTTGGCCCCCTTTTCAAAAATGAATTACACAAACCAGGCCCAGTTGCATACACCTCTAATCTAGTAGCTCAGAAGGCTGAGTGAGACAAGAGGATCACAAGTTCAAAACCAGCCTCAGCAACTTCATAAAGCACTAAGCAACTCAGTGAAACCCTGGCTCAAAATGAAAAGCAGAAAGAGCTGGGGATGTAACTCAGTGGTAAAGTGCCCCTGGTTAAATCCTCAGTACCATTAAAAAAAAAAAAAAAAAAATTACACAAGGGTCTTGTGTTCCATTGCTCTATTTGTCTATCCTTGTTCTAGTACTAACCATGCTGTCTTGATTACATAGGTTTATAGTTAAGTTTCGAACTTGGAGAATATGACTCTTCCATCTTTATTCTTCTGTTCCAAACTCTGCTACAAGAGTTTTTATACTTTCCCCAGAACTTGGCATTGCTCAGCATTAAAAACTTCATGAACAAAAACTTTAAAAATTTTCTTTGTAAAAGCTAAATTTTTTCACTTGTTCATAGTCAACAGGTGAGAAGAATGGAAAATTGTGGTCTCCAGATGAAGAGGTTTCCCCTGAAGTACTAGCAAAGGTAAATTTGTGTAGGTCTTCATTACCTTTACTTGAGGAATGTCCATAGATAACTTCTTTTTAACCTAACAGTTAATAAGCATTTTTCAGCAAGGTGCCTTATTTTAAAATCCATAATAAAAAAATTGTTTTTTTTCTCAAATTATAGTTCCTTCTATATGTAAGTGTCTTCAGGCTAAATCAGTTGTGGTAAGGCTGGTATACACAGAGATAGTTTGTGAAATGTTGATGCTCAGAGGCATTTTATGTCTAACCTCACCATAATCTACAAACGTATCAATATTCACTTAGCAAGGACAGATGGTTGTTATTAAATTGGACTTTTGATAGATGTAAATTGAATGTCATTAGAGCTAATTTTTTAAAGGGCTGGGCTTGGAATTTAAAATAGGAAATCATATCCTTTTTTATAATCTGTTTTACTTCATAATCATCATTTATTCTACAAAATTTTTTCCAGATTATTAATAAGTATACTAACTGATACTTAGATCCTTCGGCTAGTTTTCATATATGTTGATACAGTCTTTATTGAGTAGATACCTCCAAATAAATATGGCCATAAATAATTATGGAAATCCCACTTTTGGGGGTGAAAATGTTAAGTAAGACTGAAGTAGACTTCATGGTTTCTTGTTATTGAGTACTATAAAAATATAAGAGGAAAATATGAGATCCTGTCTAAATAGTTGTTTTTAATCAGCATAGTTTCAAAGTTTTTTCAAAATATATTTTTGATTAACACATAGTAATTGTATGTATTTACAGTATATAGTGTGACAAGTCAGTACGCATTTAATGTATAATAAATCTAGATAATTAGTTTATACATTTATTATTTATCTAGGCTGGGAACATTCAAAATTCTTTTACCAGCTATTTTGAAATACTAATAGTCATCTATAGTTATCCTTCTATGCTATAGAACATTATAAGTTATTTCTCCTATTCAACTATTCCTCTATCTGTTCTCCACCACCCCTCCTCACAACCTTCCCAGGCTCTAGTAGCCACTATTCTAAATAGATTTTTTAAAATGTTTTTTTAGCTATAGATGGACATAATACCTTTATTTTATTTATTCATTTTTTAATGTGGTGCTGAGGATCAAAATAGTGCCTCACACATGCCAGGCAAGGGCTCTACCACTGAGCCACAACTCCAGCCCACTAAATAGGTATTCTTAAACCATGTAGTTTTGAATAATTTAAAAACCTTGGACAAGTGTTCCAGTGTCAAAAATCAGAATTCAGGAGCCAGATGTTGCACAAATTATTTATTAATGTAATGTATCTCAGTTGCCTTATCTGCTGGAAATAAGAATATTTCCCTTATAGAGTTGTTAGGGAAATTTAATAAAGTAATATATGTATATATATAACTCTGGGAAAAGATACAGTAATATACATATAACTGCTACTATACATAGTAAATAAATATTAGTTCTTATTGTTATGGTTATTTATCACTTAGAGTTGTATAATAAAATTTGCAGATATATAACCTCAATAAGCTTATTAATCTAATTATTATAAATTATCTTCCCTTTAATTGGAATTGTAAGTTGCTTTCTTTTTTTAGCATGTTAATATTTTATAGGTACAGGCAATTAAACTTCTGGTAAGGTGGCTGTTGGGTATGAAAAACAACCAATCTAAATCTGCCAATTCAACTCTTCGGTTATTATCAGCGATGTTGGTTAGTGAGGGTGACCTGACAGAGCAAAAGAGGATCAGGTGAGATTTTTCTTCCTTCTCAATTTCCTTAGCTCAGAAAATTTGGTAAGAGTTTGCATGGGAATTATTTACCTAATTAATATAGAATGTTGAAATTGTACTAGGTGCTCTGTTATCAAATCTTAAGTAAACACTTGGGGTTTATATCTCTTAGAATACATTTATTTTAGTAATGTTTGTATATTTTTCTTTACTTCTAAAGATTATGAACATAAAAGAACTAGTTATAATCATCGTAGTCTAATGTTAGTTAACATCAAACCCTTGGTTCAAACAAAATTTGTTGAATTTCTAATCTTTGCAAAACACTGAAAAGAATTGCACCTGAATAAATAAATAAAAAGATACAATCAGTTGTTGTCTTCAAGAAACTTACCTTGTTTTGAAGTAATAGAACAAATTGTGTTGTGACTTAAATATCATGAAGGGAATAATAATGTCAATGGTGCTTCAAAGAATGAAGAGTTAAAGCCTCCTAGTAGTTTGCAGAAGAGACAATATATGATTCTACAGAGTCAAAGAAACAAAGCAAATTGTTTTCTGTTTCTATTCTTCAAGTCTTTTTAATTCCCATCTCTTTTCTGTCCAAGATGGATATAACACCCATTTTTCAATTGCTTTTTTTTTTTTTTTTTTTTTTTTTAATTTTTTGTTTTTTGCCAGGCATGGTGGCACACACCTGTAATCCCAGCTACTTGGGAGACTGAGGTGGGAAGATCACAAGTTGGAGCCCAGCCTGGGCTAATTAGTAAGACCCTGTCTTAAAATAAAAATAAAAATGGCTAGGGGTATAGCTCAGTGGTAGAGTGCCCCTGGGCTCAATCCCCACTATCCCACACCCCAGAAAAAATCTTGGTTTACTTAGGGGGCAAGTACACCAATAGAGATAACTAAAGATTTCTGCTTATGAAGTTTTCCTTCTTTAAAAATTATGTTAGTGGACAGAGATTTAATCATTCCTTTATGCATTTATTATTTATTGAGCACTGTTAGATACTAGGTACTACTGTGTGAGGTTTTGTGTGTGTGTGTGTGTGTGTGTGTGTGTGTTTTGTTTTGTTTTGTTTTGTTTTGCACTGGAGTTGAAGCCCAGGGGCACTTTACACTGATCTACATCCCCAGCTCTTTTTATTTTGAGACAGGGTCTTGCTAAATTGCTGAGGCTGGCCTTGAACTTGGAATCCTCCTACCTTAACCAATCCCCACCCCCAAGTCACTGGGATTATAGGTATGCTGCACCATGCCTGGGACCTGCTGTGTTACTTAGAGATACAAAAGTCCTTCCCTCCAAGGAATATGCAGTCTAATAGAGGAGATAAAATGTGAGCAATTACAATAGATGGTGCTAAGTGCTTAAATAAATTAAAGTAAGCCAAGGGTTAGCTTTTTATGAACAAAGTGATGATGATTAGAGCTGGGTTAGGGATAATGAGGAGCTTAAATGTGGGATAACTGTACACTGATTATATAGTGATGAGCTTGCACAAATCAATAATACATATGCAGGATCCCCAGTAAAGATGAAGACTAAATATTATCAGTTGACCTGGAAAAAAAAAAAAAAGTTTAACATCACTACATGCAGTTAATATAATTTAAATTTAAGTGATCCCTCATTTGCCTACCAAATCAGAAAAAAGAGTCTTTTTTAAAGCAATTTTTGTTTAGTGGAATGAGGCAAATGGCTTCTGTCAATATTCTTGTGAGTATAAACTGATCATCTTTGTAGAAATGTTGGGCATTTGGTATCTAGATCCTTAGAAATATTCTTATCCAGCCAGGCACAGTGGTGTATACCTGTAATCTCAACTACTCAGGAGGCTGAAGTGGGAGGATGGCAAGTTGAAGGGCAGCCTTGGCAACTTGGCAAGACCCTGTCTCAAAATTAAAATAAAAAAGGCTGGGGCTGGAGCTGAAGATGTGGCTCAGTGGTAGAGTTCTTGCCTGGTATGTGTGAGGCCCTGGGTTCAATACTCAGTACCACATATGAATAAATAAAAGATCCATTGACAACTAAAAAAATATTAAAAAAAAAAAAAGAGAGAGAGAGAGAGACTGGAGTTGTAGCTTAGTGGTAGCACATCCGTGGATTCAATCTCTAGTAGCATACCCCCTCCCATTGCCAAATAGTTCTTATCCTTTGACCCAATATTTTTACATTTGTGAAATAATAAAAGAATTATATTAAAAATATACACACAAATGTTTTTTCCAGCATTATTTATCAGAAAAAATAAGGAAATGATTAACTATAGAAGACAAATAACATGGACTTTAAGTCTTACATGTAACATGGTTTGGGAAACAATATTCCATTTATTAACTGTGTGAACTTGTGTAAAGCACTTGACCTCATCTTATAGAAATTTATTCTGGGACAAAGTAAACATTGAAATAATACCTCTTATTTACATTCATTTCTGATTTATCTGCTAGAGAAGCTATTTGAGGATGCCTCAATGTTACCAGTGCTCACCATTTAATTGTTTGTTTGGTACTAGGGATTTAAGCAGGGTACTCTATCACTTGACCAAGGTGCTGTACACCCAGCATACCCATTTGTTTGTTTGTTTGTTTGTTTGTTTGTTTTGGTTTTTTACTTTTATTTGAGACAAGATCTCACTAAGTTGTGGGATTCTCAAGTCTCAGCTTCCCTAGTCACTGGGATTACAGGCGTGTACCACCAACCAGTACTCACTTTAATAATCTAATTGTCTTAGTATACCGTATTTTCTTTTCTATGCTAAACAAAAGTTCCAGTAGATTCAAGCCATCTTTTCTTCCCATTTCCTAAAGTCTTTAAAATAAACAGCCATGTTGTGTATCATAGAAATTGAAGTAGGGTCAGGCATGGTGGTGCACACCTGTAATCCTAGCTACACAGGAGACTGTGGCAGGAATAGCACAAGGTCCAGCAACTTAGTGAGACCCTGTCTCAAAAAAGAAAAGGGATGTTGATCCTTTGTTTTGCACACATATTTATATACATTCATTTATTTTTTATTCTCTTTCGGACACACAAAAAAGCTTACTGGTTGAGTGCCCCTGGGTTCTGTCCCAAGTACTACAAAACAAAAAGAAAAAAAAAATTGAAGTAGAAGACTGTCCTTCATCCCATTCATTGTCACATATTATCACAAGTTTATGGAGTGAAGGTGGGAGTGCAGAAGGCCTCATAGTTTTGAAAACTTCATTTTCTGATAGCAAGTTAACCGTGGGGGCTAGTACTGAGATGAACATTGACTCTTAATCTCTGTATTCTTTCCTTTTAGGTATTTATCTCATACTATTTCCCTCCTAGCTGCTTCCCTGACATTTCATCAGACATTGTAGGGCTAAGCTAGATACCTGTTATGTGTGTACGTATATGCATAAACAATGTAGGAAATAGATTTAAAATGATACTGGATTTTTTTTAATTCTTTGGTTGTTTTCATGTTTTTAAATCACATTTTCTATAATGATTATTCTTGAGATTCTGATGTAAATGGCTCTTTCTCATATTACAATCAGTTTGATTGCAAGAGTAAGCAAAATTAGGGCCAGGGAAGAGGTTCAGTGGTAGACTGCTTGTATAACATGCATCCCTGGGTTCAGCCCCAGCACCAAACAAACAAACAAAAAGAGTAGACAGAGTTGTTTGTCTCTGGTAGATTGAGCTACAACATGATTAGAAATGAAGGCAGATAAGTCTGTTATCAGAGAATCACAGTGATTTGAGCCTTTTGCCCCCTGTGAAATTCATGGACTCAAAGTAGCTCTCGTATTTGTGCCTATATTATTTTAAGCATAAATTTTACCCTATGGATCTTATACTCAAAAAGGGATCAAAGCATTTTTATGAATGATAATGGTTATAGGAAATGTTTATTTCTTTTTTGTTTGTTTATAGTAAATCTGATATGTCTCGCTTGCGATTAGCTGCTGGTAGTGCCATAATGAAGCTTGCTCAGGAACCTTGTTACCATGAAATTATTACTCCAGAACAATTTCAACTCTGTGCACTTGTTATCAATGTAAGTAACAATCTTTTTTGCCATATACATCTCTGCAAATTAAATTCATTTACTTTAATATAAATGCAGGTCCATTTAATGTATGAATATATGCACTAAAGAGATTGCTATTTTATTCTCCCAACATCATTATCATTTTACAAAACAAGACAAAAATGATTAAACTACTCCCTTTTTTGGTAATTAAATGTTTTTGTTTCTGTGCTGCTATAGGATGAGTGTTACCAAGTAAGGCAGATATTTGCTCAGAAGCTGCATAAGGCACTTGTAAAGTTACTGCTCCCATTGGAGTACATGGCGATCTTTGCCTTGTGTGCCAAAGATCCTGTGAAGGAGAGAAGAGCACATGCACGACAGTGTTTACTAAAAAACATCAGTATACGCAGGGAGTACATTAAACAGAACCCTATGGCTACTGGTGAGTACTTGACAGTTCCCAGTGTGCACAACTATCTTGACAATGTAATGGTTTCTGAGAGGGGCAGTCATATATTCCTGTTATAGTTTATAATAACATGGGGAGTTTTATAGAATGTTATTGTACTTAAGATGAGCTTAAAAACTGATATTCTGGATTTGCAGTCCTGTTTATACTGCATACTGTTTTGGGTAATTGCATATATGGTTTGATTTAAACACATTTCTCAGATATCAGGGTAAATAATTTTTTCCTATATTTCAAATATCTTTAAGCTTGAATATCTTTCAAAATTAAAGTACAGGCATTTGGAAACTGAACCACCAAAGTGGTTAGAACTCAAACATAGGAAGGGATTTATAAAAGCATTGTTGTTAATAATGATGTTTTGTTCTTTAGAGAAATTATTATCACTGTTGCCTGAATATGTAGTTCCATACATGATTCACCTGCTAGCCCATGATCCAGATTTTACAAGATCACAAGATGTTGATCAGCTTCGTGATATCAAAGAGTAAGTCTTGCTGTTTTTCATGAATTCCCCAAATTATTTTTACTTCTCTAAAAAAATGCTAATTTGGCAGTAGGTCAGAGCTCAGAGGTAGAGTATGCCTAGCAGCTTGAGGCCCTGAGTTCAATCCCCAGTTCTACAAAAACAAAGAAAAGGAAAAATGCTAATTTTCCCCTGTTGTTATTCTTACTCGAATAAAAATGTTCTGAACCTTTTTTGGTTGTTTTGTTTCCTAATTCTTTGCAGTTAACTTAGCTAGGTATTTGAAATAGATTTGAAGTTTGGTTATTTTAGTTTTTACAATATAGAATTTTTACTGTTTATATTACGAAACCTTCAGTTTGATAATTTATAAAGCCATGAAATAAAAACTTTTCCCCAGGGACTGGGGATGTAGCTCAATGGAAGAGCTTTTGGCCTAGCATGTGCAAAACTCTAGGTTCCATCCCTATGACCTCTGGGAGAAAAAATTCTCTTACTAAAACTAACATTTTTGTGCACCCTCAAGAGAATACCTTTAACATATGCACCTATACACAAAATATTCTGTGGCAAATCTATAAACAAGTAAAAACACTGTATCATGATGTGCTATTTATATAAATCGAGCTTCCTATATGATACAGGGTAAAAGAGTAAAATAGGGGCTGAGGATTATCTACAAACGGCCTCTAGGAAACTTTAATCACTATGTTTTTTCTTTCTTTTTTAGTTGTAGATGGACACAATACCTTTATTTTATTTATTTATATTTTGTGGTACTGAGGATCAAACCCAGTGCTTCACCCATACAAGGCAAGCGCTCTACCACAGAGCCACAACCCCAGCCGTAAATCACTATTTTCTTTTTTCCCATTGTCGAATTTTTCTTTGCAGTCTTGAAATGGTGTTTCAGCTTATATTTAAAATATTACAGTTTTATTGAGTGGGACATTAAGTCTAATCCTAAACTTAAGAACTCAATTTTTTTTTTTTTTTTTTTTTTAAGAACTCAACATTTTGTCTCTTTCCTACAACTTTGGTCACTAATGGTGTTAAAATCTTGACAGAAGAGATGTTGGTTGGGTGCTGTGGCACTTGCCTGTAATCTCAGCAACTGGGGAGGCTGAGGCAGGAAGATGGCAAGTTCAAGGTCAGCCTGGGTAATTTAGCGAGACCACATGTCAAAAACAAAAGATTTAGGGATGTAACTCAGTAATAGAGTGGTCCTAGGTTTAATCCCCAGTATCAGGGCAAAAAAAAGTAATTAAGTTGGCCACTCCTGTAATTCCAGAGAGTCAGGAGGATGAGGCAGGAGGATTGTAAGTTCAAGTCCAGCCTCAGCAGTTTAGTGAGGCCCTAAGCAACTTATCACAACCCTGTCACAAAATTAAAAATAAAAAGGGCTGGGGATGTAGCTCAGTGGCAAAGCACCCCTGAGTTCAATCCCCAAAAGAGGACAGTTAAAAAAGGATTAAACTTAGAAGTAAGCCAGGCATGGTATTGAACCTGTAGTCCCAGTACTAGGGAGGATGAGGATGAGACAGAAGGATCACTTGAGCCCAGGAGTTAGAGACTAGCCTGAGCAAAATAATCAAACTACATCTTTAAACAACAACAACAACAACATTGATGTGGGAAAAGTACTTAAGTTTGTGAAGTAATTAGAGTTATAATTAAAATCAAGTTGTGCATTTTTTTTTGGTTCTATCTAGCATGCAACACTTTTGAGTGTCCTGCATTACCCTGTAATTTCTTATCCAGGTGTATGATTTAACCTCTTGATAGTATCCTATGATAATTTTTAATTTTAATGAAGACTAGTTTTTTTTGTTTGTTTGCCTGTATTTTGTTTTCATGTATAAGAATTCAAGTTCATAAAGATTTTCTACTGGGGCTGGGGTTGTGGCTCAGTGGTAGAGCGCTTGCCTAGCATGTGTGAGGCACTGGGGTCGATTCTCAGCACCACATAAATAAAGGTCCCTTGACAACTAAAAAATTTTTAAAAAAAAAAAAAAGATTTTCTACTGTTTTCTTCTAAGATTTTATATAGTGTTAGCTCTTAAAATAAGATCTTTGATCCATTTTGAATTGATTTTTGTATATGGTATAAGATAAAGGTCCAGATTCTTCCTTTTGCTTGTGAATATCATTTTTCCCAGCACCATTTGTTGAAGAGATAGTTCTTTTCCTCAAAAGTTGGTCTTTGTACCCTTATCATAAACCCTTTTGCCAGCTGGGAATGTAGCCCCATACTAGAGTGCAAAACCCTTGGTTCAATCCCCAGCATCAAAAAAACAAAAACTCGACCATGCATGGATGGGTTTATGTCCCAGCTCTCTGTTCTGCTCATTTTGTCTATATATTCTTATGCCCTGTGACCGTATTTGATACTGCAGCTTTATAGTAAGTTTCAAATCGAGTAGTGTGAGTTCTACTTTTCAAGATTGTTTTGGCTTTAAAGTGTCACATGAATTTTAGGACGCTATTAACATAGGATTTCTTTCCATGCACTTAGGTCTTTTAAGTTTTTTGTTCAGCAGTGTTTTGTAGTTTTCAAAAGTTTGTACAAGTTTCACCCCTCATTTCATTTCTGTTTGTGCCGTGAAATGGAACTGTTTTCTTAACATACTTCTTAGATCATTCATTGTTAATGTAGAGAAATACAACTTTTTGTTATGTGCATTTGCTGAATTCATTTATTGACTCTTTAACAATTACATTGTTTTTGCTTTTTTGATGGTTTTGGAGTTTTTGTTGTGGTAATTTTGTTTTTGGTGCTGGGGATTTAACCTAAGGCACTCAACCCCTGAACCATATCCCCAGCCCTTTTTTATTTTGAGACAGGGTCTTGCTAAGTTGCTGAGGCTGACTTTGAACTTAAAATCTTCCTGCCTCAGACTTCTATTCTGTTGGGATTACAAGCATGTCCCTCCACGCGGAGAGTTTTGGATGAATTCCTTAGGGTTCTCTATACATACATGATCATATCATCTGCAAATACAATTTGAATATCTGTTATTTCTTTCTCTTGCCTAATTAATTGCTTTGAGTAGAAATCTAGTATGAAGTGATGAAAACCATCCTTGTCTTGCTTATTTCAGGAAGAAAACTGAGTCTTTCACCATTGAATGTGGTGTTAACTGTGGGTTTCTGTGTGTTGTTGTTGTAAGATCAGATTGAGGTAACCAAAGGACAGACTCTCGGGCGAGGTTCACTGGTCCTTCAGGGTGAGGGCCGGGGAAGTAGCGTGTCGCTCCGGTTGGGCAGCACTCTTATGGTCCAGGATAGGCAGGGGGAAGGCTTGAGGGTTCAGTGTCCACATGGGATTGTTCGGGGACCTTGGTTAGACTAGTGCTCCTTCGGAATTGACTGGGGGTCCCGTTAAGTGACAGGCAGGTGCAAGGAACCATTGGGGTTTATCTGCCAGCGTTCGATTGGTTGTGCTTTGGCGCAGCCAGCTGCCTGATGGTCCATGCACGGGCTGACTGATGCCTTGCCCCTCCTCCAGCTGCCTTGGACCACCCCAAGAGTTGTTTTTAATGCAAGTGCACTCTTATTTAATTCTGATTTTTTTCTGTAAATAGAAACAAACAGGATTACAAATGTCACCTTGGTGAAATTATTGTGCATGTGTCATAAATTCATTGAGTTCATTAGGTCGTTTTTTCAGTAACAGATACACATTCACTCTCATCACGTAAACCAGACATTACCAGTGAAATGACTTTTTATCATATCCCACTGAGTTACTATGACGACATAATAGAAACAGGCAAACTTGGCTTTTTGGCTGAAGGTGTCATTCATTTTTCTACTACAGTTCCATATCAGTTTTTCCCAAATATAGACATCACCCCATTGCCATGGCTAACTACATTTTTCTTCCTAGCCTTTGACAACCAGGCCTTTGTTCATGCCCTTCCACAGTATCCCAGGCCCAGGTCATCTATCTAAAACCAGACAAAAGATGCTAACTCTTCTGAAGTGCGCCCAGTAGCACGGTCCTCTTTCTCCGGCAGATACACATTCACAACCCCCTCACTTTCCTTCACTTCCTTACATTCATTTAATCTGTCATGCATGGAAAAAATGGTTATTTGTAAGCTGTAAGCAACACATGCTTTGTTTTTTGTGATAAATCATCTTAATTATGAAGGTAAGTATGATTTCCTATACAAAATTTTAAGAGAGCTTATTCCAGTTGAATTTCAAAATGAATCAATTTTTCCAGAATGACCACTTTATGGTTTTTTTTTTTTTTTTTTTTTTTTTTTTTTTTTTGAATGTGTATCTGCCGGAGAAAGAGGACCCGG
>JAJEJO010000888.1:113724-200864 GCA_020662805.1 Glaucomys volans | reverse complement strand
TCTCAGAATTCATGAATTATACATCCAATAGAAGTAGAACTTGAGTCCCATATGTAATTTTAATGTCCTAGTATTCATTCACTGCAACTGTGACTGGGCAGAGCTATAGAGAGAGGGAGCCAAGCAGCTTCCCTGTTCCTCATCCTCTGATCTCACGGCCCTGCTCCCACCCTGAGGCCACCTGTAGCTAGGGTAGCTGTCTGCTGGGCAGTGCCTGAAACTTTCTGACCATAGAGTGGGGGGGTCCCTTCCATGGATCTATAGAAGCACAGCCAGAAGGGTACCAGTGGTGGGGTTTTGTTTTTTTGTGGATTAAGCCCAGGGGTACGGAGCCCTTTTTATTCTTTATTTTGAGACAGAGTCTTGCTCAGTTGTTGAGAATAGCCTCGAACCTGCATTCCTCCTGCCTTAGCCTCCTGAGTCACCAGGATTACAAGTGTGTGCCCTGCTCCTAGCTTAGCTGTGAGTTTTTATATGTTGCCTTTCTCATGTTAAGGAAATTATCTTCTAATCATAATTTATTAAGTGCTATTATCATAAGCAAGCATTAAATTTGTCAAATACTTTCTCTGCCTCAATTGAGATGACCACGTGTTTTTTCCATCATTCTATTAATGCCATGTATTAGTTTATCAGTTTTTATATGTTAATAAATCCAGCTTAGTTGTGGTATATGATCCTTTTATTATATTGCTGAATTCAGTTTGATAGTATTTTTTTGAGGTTTTTAATGTCAATATACTTGTGCAATAACCAGCTATAGTTCTGTAGTCTTCCTTGTTTTTCAGTCTTTGGAGGTTTTTGTTCTAGGAATTTGTCTGTTTCATCTAGGTTATCCAGTTTGTTTATGGCACAGTTGTTCATAATACAGTCTTATAAAACCTCATTATTTCTCTTTCATTGGTAACTATGTCTCCACTTTCTGATTTTAGTAATTTGAGCCTTTTTGTCTTAGTCAATCTAGCGAAAGGTTTGTCAAGAAACAACTTGACTTTCAAAGAACCAACTTTTTTTTATTTTTAAACACTACAGGTTATATTTAAGTATGATTTTTTTTCACATTCAAATATATTGCTACTGATGTCAGAAAACTTTATTCTCTATTTTGTTTATCTCTGTGATCATCTTTATTATTGTCATCCTTCTCGGTTTGAGTTCAATTTGCGCTTTTTTTTTTATTTCTTTTTTGTTCTTTTTCTAGATCTTTAAGGTACGCAGGTAATTCACTGAAATAATCTTGTTCATATTCCTTGTTTTGTGTAGTCTGTTGTCTCTGGTCAGCCAGGGTTCTGAGAGATTTCTTTCATTGCTTTTCTTTCAGTCCCCACTTTCTTCCTCATGTACCTCTCTGACTTCTGTGTCTAATAATGACCCAGAATTCTAAATAGTTGATTCTAATTATTTTTTTAGTATAATAGTTATTTTATCTTTGTGACTGACTCCTAAAGCTTCTGACTCCAACATTTTTTTCTGACATCAGTAGCAATATATTTGTATGTGAAAAAAAATCATACTTACGTTAGCCTTTAGCATTTAATAATATTTGTTATCATAGTGATATTCAGTATGAAAATGTTAAAAATAAAACATTTATAATCATATCTCCCCAAAAGCCCATTGGTTGGTTGGTTGGAAGTTATTTTTTTGTTTTGTTTGTTTGTTTTTGTTTTGTGGTGCTGGGGATTGAACCCAGGGCTTTGTGCTTGACAGGCAAGCACTCTACCTGCTGAGCTATATCCACAACCCCAAAGCCCATTGTAGCTATTAACACTTTGCTCTGTTCTTTCTAAACTTTTAGTATTTTATTTATTTTTTTATGTAGTGCCGAGGGTCAACCTCAGTGCCTCACATGTAGCTAGGCAAGCACTCACCACTGAGGTACAACCCCAGCCCTCTTTCTACACTTTTTAATCCCTTTTTTCTTTATTTTTTGTACCAGAGAACCCAGGAGAACTTACCACTGAGAACCCAGGGGCACTCCACCACTGAGCCACATCCCCAGCTCTATTTTGTATTTTTTATTTAGAGACAGGGTCTCACTGAGTTGCTTAGGGCCTTGCTAAGTTGCTGAGGCTGGCTTTGAACTCGCAATCCTCCTGCCTGAGCCTCCCAAGTGCTGGGATTGCAGGTGTGCGCCACCGTGCCTGGCCCCTTTTTATATTTTATTTTGAGACAGAGTCTCATTAAGTTGCCTAGGGTCTTGCTAAATTGGTAAGACTGGCCTCCAAATGTGATCTTCCTGCCTCAGCCTCCCACGTCCCTAGGATTACAGGTGTGTGCCACCATTGCCCAGTGTAAGAGAGAAATTTCAAAAGACATAGCATGAAGGTGTAGTTTAGTGGTAGAGAGTTGCCTAGCATGCACAAGGCCCAGTGTTTGATCCCCTGCAGTGTAGTAGTCCAGGTGAAAGTCAAACTGCCAAATGATGAGAGCTAGAAATAGGGTAGACAAATTTTTAAAGAAATTAGCTGTGAATAGGGAGGGAAGAAACCAACAGAAGTGGGATATGATTGTAGGTAAAGAAAAAAATGGTGGTAATAAATTAAAGTGGAGTCTTCAAAAGAAAGAATGGATATTATAATTATCTATCCTAATGATAGAAAAAGGGAAGGAAGAATAATAAAAATAATTTCCAAGACTTGTGTTAAAAAGTTGAGAAAGTTTTATCTAATGACCTTTATTTCTATATGACAAAGGAATAAGATCTTTGCTGATAGGTGAAGGTGGAAGAATTCATAAATATGAGTAGGAGAAAGATAGAAAATAGCTGCTGTAGACAGGTGCAGTGGTGCACACCTGTAATCCCAGTGACTTGGGAGACCGAGGCAAGAGTGTCACCAAGTTCAAGGCAAACCCTGGCAATTTAGGGAGACACTGCCTGAATTTTTTTTTTTTTTTTTTTTAAGAATAGCAAGTATTTTTGGTATACGTTTATTTTAATTTTATCTGGTGCTGAGGACCAAACCCAGGGCCTCGTGCATGCTGGGCAACCACACTACCACTGAGCCACAGCCCTATCCCCTGCCTGAAATTTTTAAAAATAATAACAATAAAAGGGCTGCAGATATAGCCCAGTGGTAGAGGGTCCCTGGGTTCAATCTCCAGTACCAAGGAAAGGAGGGAAGGAAAAAGGGAGGAAGGAAGCTGCTGGGAAGAAGAAGATAAAAATTGTAACTAGCAACATAAAGAGTAGCTGGTTAGCATCAAGTACAAAGATTAAAAAATCTTGAATTTATAATTAAACTTCTCAGATGCCTAATTTTTCTCTAGTAGTTAAGCATGCTGGATGTAAATGCCAAGAAGCCAAACACTTGGATTATTTCAGGTTTTGAATTTTAAGGAAATTATACCACAGGAGAATTGTAAGGAAGTTGAGACTGTTTTGAAGAGTGATTAAAATGTTGGCTCATGTAATACAAACCAAAAAGGAAATAATGAAGAGTAGATGAAGGAGTAGAGAGCCAAAAGGGTTAGAGTTGGGAAATTATCAAGGGCAAGAGCTGGGAGGTTCCCATGAGATCAAAGACCTTGATTTTAGTAGTAGAGTTATCTGAAGGAAAACTGAAAAGGAGGTCTCCAGAAAGTGGAATATTGGGATTTATTATTTCCCTGGTGGCCCAGTTCTAAAGATTGGCAAGATCTAGGAGCGTTTGAGGGATAAAGTGCCTTAACCAAAGGTGAAATATATCAGAAATAATTCATTTAAGGAACGAGGAAATAAAGTATTGGATAGGTAACCCCCCAAAATGGCAGAAAATAGCTTTCAAAAACACTAATCCTGAAACTATATGAATGCAAGAATCATAGGGAGGTTAATAGAAGACATTGACAAGGAAAGGATAGAAGATGTAGCCAAATGGCGCAAGCTTCTTAGGAAAATTGTAACACAAACAGAGCAGTTGGAATCAGCACTGGGAAAAAATAGAAGAAGCCAAACCCACCCTCCAACCCTAAGTATGCAATATCTAGTAGAATAAGTGGATATAACTTCAGGGAATTGCAGAGCAGGCATTGGTGGGAGCTGCTGAGGAGCCTGGTTTCAGTTGTGATAAAATGCTGAAGTGAACAACCACTGAAATTTGTTTTCTATGGAAAGTACATTTCAGAAAGCTCAGTGAAAAGACTTGGAAAGGAAAGGAAGTTAGCTTTGTGGGGTAAGGAAAGCAGCACAGCATTACAGGTATCCAGTGGAGGGGTTAAGGTTAGCAATTACTATTTTAATGTATTATTTTTTATCCTGCATTAACCTACCTCTTTCCAGTTGATTCAGTGAGTAAAGTCTATGTTTTGTTGGTACACATTCACATATTTTACATATATATTTATATTTAAAACCTTACTGAGAGGTTTTTTGTTAAAACTATTCAAAGAAATGAGTTTGGTACTGTGGTATAATAATGCTTCCTCACGTTATCTCCTAAAACTGAGAGTAATTCTAATGTTGTAGTTCTGTCAAAAGGGATCAAAGAGTCTTCAAATTAATAGAAACTCAGTAGAATTCTGAACCCAAAGAATTAATGATTTCAGTGTTCACATAATCAAGTAGAATTCCTCAGACTTATAGAATGCATGACACCCGTGTTAATCATCTTTGTCCAGCACATAGTTGCTCAGAGAACTTATTATAGTTATGTTGCATTTTTGTTAAAAGCATAAAATCAGACCTGGTTTTAGTCTTAGTATGCCCCCCCCCCTTTTTTTTTTTTTTTTTCCCTTTTAATCTCTGTGATCTTAAGGAATTTTACACCTTTTGAGAGGTTCTTTATTTATAAATGGATATTTTTACATATTCTTTTGCATATTCATTTGAGGACCAAAATGAGAGAATTATAAAGTGCTTAGCCTGATGTCCAACAGATAGTAAGAACTTATTAAATATTAGCTGATTGTTATTCTCCTTATATTTGTCTTTCCTATTCTCCTTTGATTTTTCCAGAATTGAAGCAGCCATCTAGATCTAACTAGAGTTAACTATTTGCCAGAGTTCAGTATTTAAGAAGATAACATTCATTTAAACCATTAAGCTAGTCTCTTAACATATTTACATGGAATATATGCAAAGTTCACATAGACTATAATCAAATCTCTCTCCTATTGATGAAGGAAAGCAGTAGTCCTACCTATAAATCATCGTGACAACTTAAAAAAAATAAAAATTGAAGGGGATTGAAGCCAGGGGCACTCTACCTATATCCCCAGTCCTTTTTATTTTTTATTTTGAGACAGGTTCTCACTAAATTACCAAAGATGGCCTCAAATTTGCAATCCCCAGGCTTCCAGGTTGCAGGGATTACAGGTGTGCACCACAGCACCCAACTCTTCCCAGTAATTTATTAGAAATAAGGGCTGGCCAGGCGCGGAGGTACTGAGGCCAAAGGATTGCAAATTCAGAGCCAGCCTCAGCAACTCAGCTGAGGGATGTGGCTCAGTGGTTAAACACCCCTGGGTTTAATCCCCAGTAACAGAATAAAATAAAATAAAATAAAATAAAATAAAAAACAAGCTCTGCTCCCAGATTTGTCAATTTAAGTTCCCCAAGTGATTCTAATGTTCAGTCTGATTTAGGGTTCACTTTTACTATGTTGTGTTCATATGCTTTATGCATTGATGAGTGTATAGTAACAAGTTCAAAACAACAAAAATGGGTTAAGATGTAACTGTTTAGCTGAGTGGCTTATTACCACACACACCAGCCTTCTACTATGTACAATTCAGACTTGCATCTCAGCAAAATTAGATACCAATTATAGACCTACATAGCTTAGTCAGTATGCCAAAACTCTGCCAGGTCCTGGTTTGCACATCATTTTCAGCCTTAGACATGTCAGATGGTCTAAATGTTTACCAAATAGTTTTTATATGCCTCATGCATCTGTCAGAATTTCTCATATTATGTTTTCTTTCTTTTTTTCTTTTTTTTTTTTTTTTGGAACAGGGGATTGAACTCAGGGGCACTCGGTCACTGAGCCACATCCCCAGCCCTATTTTGTATTTTTTTTTTTTTTTAAATTTAGAGACAGGGTCTCACTGAGTTGCTTAGCGCCTTGCCCCTGCTGAGGCTCGCTTTGAACGTGCGATCCTCCTACCTCAGCCTCCCAAACTTCTGGGATTACAGGCATGCGCCACATGCCTGGCATTTCATTTTTAATATATTATTTTGTGGTTTATTTTCTACTTAAATATAACAGCTAATATATTGCTATTAGTAGAGTTTTCTTTATTTTTTTAAAAATTTGATTACATTCTGACAACAGACTTTCCCAATAAGATATTTATTTCATTAAACAAAAGCACCTACATTTTTGTCTCCTTAATATTTTTACCATGTAGGTGCCTGTGGTTCATGCTTGAAGTTTTAATGACAAAGAATGAAAATAATAGCCATGCCTTTATGAAGAAGATGGCAGAGAACATCAAGCTAACCAGAGATGCCCAGTCTCCAGATGAATCCAAGACAAATGAAGTAAGATGAGTATTAGGCCAGAGGATATTAAATGTCATAGAAAAATATATCAACTCACTTATTTTTCCTGATCATTACATAATTTTAATTTCTGAATATTCATTAAAATATATTCAGGGTCAGTTTTTATTGATTTTATCACAAATTTTGTTATTTGGGGATATTTAGGGTTTCCGTTTGGTTGGTTGGTTGAGTTTTGGCCTTTTGGTTTTTTCGCAGTGCTGGGGATTGAACCCAATGCCTTGTGCATGCCAGGCAAGCGCTCTACCACTGAGCCACATCCCCAGCCCTATTTTGGGATTTTTAGTACTCTAAAAAAATGCATCAAAGCAGCTCCAAAACAAGAGGATACAGATTAATAAAACTTGAACTGGGAATATAGCTCAATGATAGAGCCTTTGCCTAGCATACTCTAAGCTCTAGGTTGGATCCTCAGCACGATTGCAGGTGGGAGGGATCCAAAATTTAGAACTATGCTGTCTCATGTACTTCTACCAAGAGTTCCAGACAAATGGATATGCTATTGTATGCTTTCTTTGGTCTGACTTGTCTTTTCTACTTCATACTTGGCATTCATATTAAATAAAGGTAAGGGTTTTATGATTTTTGTTTTTTGTTTTCTTTTCAGGAGGAAGCTATGGTGAACAGAAATACGAAATATTCAAAGAATAAATAGCCACATATTCTGTTTATAACTCTTATGTATTTGGTGGAAGTAGTACTTTTAATTATTATGTAATCATGAAAATTATACAAAAATCTTTCATTATTTTCTTTCCTAGAAACTTTATACAGTGTGTGATGTGGCTCTGTGTGTTATAAATAGTAAAAGTGCTTTGTGCAATGCAGATTCACCAAAGGACCCAGTCCTCCCAATGAAGTTTTTTACACAACCTGAAAAGGTAATTTTTTATACCTCATTTTTCTACCATACCATAAATGATTTAAATATAAATTACAACAACCTTAGTGGCAAATATTAATCTTGAGTACAGAGTGAAAAAAAAACCTCTGGGTTTATTGAAGAATGGGAAGTTTTCTTTAGACCCCTACATAACATCATTCTCACCTAAGTAGGAGTACAAATAAGTTTTTCATTGTTCTTATGTTCCTTCTGGATATTTCTAGTAGGAAAAACAGTTTTTGGATTTTTTAAATTATTTTTTATCTCATTTTATTTAAATGCTGCCAGTTTATTTATAGACAATAAAACATTTGATATAGCAACAATATAAATATATCCACATATGAAATAAAATATTAGAGTTTATAGAATTGGTCTTGGAAGTTGATAGATCTGGATTCTCATCAGTCATTTCTGACCTGAGGGATAAGTTTTAACTCCTCTGAGGATTAATTCCTTCATCTCTATAATGTGGGTTAAATGATATATATGAAGAGTTAATAGTATCTTCTATTTGAAGAGTTTATCACAGTAAGCATTCAATAAATTGTACTCTTAATTGATTATACATAATACATTTATTCTGCTACTAGCAAATTAAGTTTCCATGTCAGTTAATCTTCTAGATAACACAAGCCTCTTTGAATGTTCCTTGGTATATTCCCTGCTTTTATGTGATATTTTGAAGTTTGTTTAATGGTTTTAAGAAACAAAATATGTTTAACTAAGGTGACAGGTTTTTCTTTTTAATGAGGATAATTTGCTTGATCCAGTAGGGAGTTCCTTAATGAATATTGTGTTGTATATGCATAGTACTTAGGAGCTACTTTGAAAGCCCAAGAGAAGTAGATTTTATAATATAATAGAGGAGGTGAACATAGTTTAATAAATAAACTGGAGACTCTGCTAAACCATATGAAAAATCAGGAGTATGCTTTATTTAAAATTTAGGAAATTTACCTCTCAACCCAGACAAATGTCTAGGTCATGAATTGAAATAGATAGATAGATAAGCATAAATATAATTGTTATTGCAGTGTACAGTGCCTGAAAAGTTTTGTTTGGATAATAAAAAGACACATGTTCAATTTGATAGACTTTTGTTTTTCTTTTTTTTTAATAGGACTTCTGTAATGACAAGAGTTACATTTCAGAAGAGACAAGAGTACTTCTGTTAACAGGAAAGGTATTAAGTATATGTATATATTACTTCTGCGTGTCCTCTGTATTTTATACTTCCTTAGGTATCTTATTATGGGTTTGTAGCATCTGATGGTTAGAATTTTTTCTGCCATGAATTAGTCTTCTGAATTGTCACCATGTGTTCTCCTCAGTGATGATAAGCTTCCAATAATGTATTTATAATCTAAAATGCAGATTTTACTGAGAAATAGGGTAATAAACTTACATGTATAAGATAAGTTCAGTGATAAATTGCCCTGGGTTTAATCCTCAGTATTGGAAGAAAAATGAGAGAATTTTGAATACTAATGAGTTAAATAATATTTCATAAAACTAATGTGATGAGTCCTAAAAAAGTTTAAAAATTTAATTCTTGTTAGTTTCTAAAGCTATTGCTATATTCAGTAGTTTATTTATGACATTTTGTTATATATTTCAGTGTTTATGGGTTACTTATTTTGATTAAGCAGTAAGAACCAGGTATAGAGGCACATGCCTATAGTCCTAGTTACTTGGGAGACTGAATTGGAAGCATCACTTGATCCCAGTAGTTCATGAACAGCCTGGGCAACATGGAATGATCTCATCACATTAAACAAACAAACAAACAAACAAACAAAATACCACACAGGACTGGGCATATAGCTCAGCAGTAGAGCACTTGCCTAGCATTTGTGAATCCTTGAGTTCCATTTCAAGCACTGTCAAAGAAAAAAAAAAGGCAACATTAAGCTGTAAGGAATAACAAATATTGCTTTATTGGTAAGTAGAGGTAATGCTTATTAACCAAACACGTTTTTACAGAATTTTCATTTCTAATAAAGTTAGGGCTTAATTTTCCAAGGTAACAATAATAATTCTTTGGTTTAAGCTAAAGAATATCTTTTTCCTGCTTCTGAATTTATGTGTGTGTCCCTTTCACTACAGTATAAAATAATTTGTGTGTGTGTGTGTGTGTGTGATTTTTCAGCCAAAGCCCACTGGAGTACTAGGTGCCGTAAACAAGCCTTTATCAGCAACAGGAAGGAAACCCTATGTTAGAAGCACTGGCACTGAGACTGGAAGCAATATCAGTGTAAATTCAGAACTGAACCCCTCAACCGGAAATCGATCAAGGCAAATTTTTTTCTCTGTTTTTGTTTTCTCATTCACTGCTTGGTTTATCTTTTAATTTATTCCTAAAGCACTCTATCATCAAATAGACTTATACTTTTAGAAGTGTTTTGCTACAAAATAGTTCTGAATTGTACAGGTTTGTTGGTTTGGGGAGGAGTTGGGGTGGTTTGTGGTGCTGGGGAATGCACAGAGCCTTGTGTGTTCAAAGCAAGCTATGCCCCCCAGCCTGTGTTTCAGTATTTTTTAATGAGGAGAATCAAGAATGGACTGTACACTTGCAAATAATTTAGTATTCTAAGTACATAGAAAAGTTAAAGGAAAGTGCTGGGAATTCAGTGTTAGAGCACTTTCCCAGTATGTGCGAGGCCCTGGATTCAATCCCCAGTACCACCACAAGATTAAAAAAATAGGAAACACAAGTATTTGTAATATAACTATTTTACATGGAAGTGTTTATTTTATATACATAAGAAAATTCAACACATCAAAAAACCATAAAGATATTAAATAACTGGGAATACTTTTTAAATTTTTATCTCTAATCAGTGTAATGTGATTAATGTTCATATAGCATTTTCCACATAATGAATATGTCATATTTGCTTTGTTAATCACCGCATAAAGAATTTCTCCCTGACCCTACTGTTAAAACACTAAGCATTGAGTTTTTTAAACATTTTGTTCTTATCTGTAAATGTTAAGGATAAACTCGACTAGTAATGTTTAAACCATTTTTAGCAGTAAAATCCCCAAATATAAAATGAATTAACATGGAACAGCTGTAGTTTAAAGAGAAGATGGGGATTCAAATACTCAAGTGGCCCTTTCTCCTTACAGTCCCTCTCTTGCAGAACATTAAGAATACTGGAAATTACTATACTATGCCATGACCTATAGTTTTGTTTTTGTTTTAGGGTTTCTTACCCCCAAGAGATAAGATTTAGAAAAATTGTGTTACTTTGTTTCTTGACAATCTTTGGCAGGTGGTTTTAGGTGGTGATTTCTGCCTAATATTATTAAATAACATTATGTGGTATTTATAGTCTGTAATCACAGAAGATCTGAATCTTGCAATCATTTCATCACTTGTTTAGGTTTCTAAACCAGGCAAAGCCTTTCCTTATCAGTAGAGTGTAAGAGTGGACTTTGTATACATGTGGTAAAATAAACAAATCTTGGTTTATTTTACTTTTTTCACTAGGGAACAGAGTTCAGAGGCTTCAGAAACTGGAATTAGTGAAAATGAGGAGAACCCTGTGAGAATTATTTCTGTCACACCTGTAAAAAATATTGACCCAGTAAAGAATAAGGTATTTGTTTGTTTTTTTTTAAAATCTATCTGTATGTATGTATGTATGTATGTATGTCTATCTATCTATCTATATCTATCTATCTATCTATCTATCTATTTGGGGGAGCTGCGAATTGAACCTAGGACCTCACACATGCTAGGCAAGCACTCTACCACTGAAATATACCCTAGTCCCCATTTGCATTTAACAAGTGGATTTTTCCTATTAAGACAGTTCTTATTATGATTTTGTGATATGGGTCAGAATTTCAACAGCCAATAGCTAAATGTACGTACCACATTTTATACAAGTGTGTTTTTCTCCAGAAGTGATTCTGCCTATATCTACCCACTTCATTTTATATAAGAGCTTATGTGGTCACCCATGATAGTATCTTTCTGCCACACTACCCCTTCTACACCTTGAAAGAATAGGAGTGAGAGTTTTTGAGATTTTATTTTCAGAAGTTCATTTATTCATGCCCAGAGGTTAGCACTCTGTTTTGTTTATATCGTACTCCTCAAAATTTTTATAGTTTAGCACTTACAAGTATGCTTGAGTTTTTACTTAACAGATGCATTCTTTAGTGTTGAACTTTAAACCATGGCACCCAGTTTTCTTAACAATTTCTCAGCAGGAGAAAAATGAGTGTAAGAGAGTGTAGGAGCATCAGACCGAATTTTTAAATCCAGGCTCTGCAACTTACTGGCTGTGTATTGACTTGGACAGATTGCTCTACTTCTGTAAGCTTCGGTCAACTCTAAAGTGAAATTGATAACTTTTCTTAGTACAAGTGGCTTAAAGATACTATTAAGTATTTCTGAAAAGAAATTATATTTTTGACATACTTACCTTTTACTGCTCACTGGGTATTTATGGTAGTCATCAAATGTTTTAGGTATTACTCTCAGGTATATAAATTACAGTTATTCCAAAATAACTTTTCCTATCTAATCCCTCATTATGTGAATGAATGAATTATTCTGTAAGTATGCATTTTAGATTTAATCTCTCACTATCCAAATTTTTGCTACCTGTTATCTGAAACATAGTATATTAATGGATTCAGGTAACTGCAGGGTACCTCTCACTGTCAAAATTCTTAGAATCCAGGAACCAATACTTTGAAATATTAAGTAGATTTGATATAGATATAAAAATCCACAACGTCACAGTCATTGAATTACATATACTGAGAGTGCATTTTAAGAAGTGGTACAAGCCAGGGGCTGTGGCACATTGCTTGTAATCCCAGAGATTGAGAGCCTGGGGCAGGAAGATCACAAGTTTGAGGCCAGTCAGAAAAATTAGACCCTGTCACAAAATAAAATTTTAAAAGGGGAAAGGGATACAGGGATGTAGCTCAGTGGGGAAACTGGCATGTGTAAGAACATGGGTTTGATCCCCAGTTCTATAAAAAATAAGGACTAAAATTTCTTGCTAACCAGTTTCTCAGAAATTGATGTATAAACCAGTGTATTAACTTCTACGTATGGAAATTATTCAGCAAATTGGATGTGTATATTTACAAATCAGTATATTCTCCTATTATTTACTCTATGAGGGAAATTGAAATATGAAGGATATATAAGGGAGGTAATTAAAAGAAGAACCAAGACACATACATCCTAGGATTCAGGCAAGTGATACTGCCAAATGTTATTTTTCTCAGATTACTTTTCAAATCTTTAGTATCAAAACTTATGTACCACTATTAATTTAATTTGCATTTCTCTGACTGCCAGTGTGTTTGTTGAATGCTTGAATGTGCCCTTCTGTTGCCTGTTGATATTTTGCCCATTTTTAAATTGAACTCAAGTTCCAATGCTGTAGTAGTTTTACCTTCTCGTAACATTCTTCCTTCCAATCCAATAACTATTTAGTAACCAATGTGGTTTTATTAAAATGCAGTTTAGGGGAAGCCGGGCATGGTGGCGCACGCCTGTAATCCAAGCGACTTGGGAGGCTGAGTCAGGAGGATCGAGAGTTCAAAGCCAGCCTCAGCAACTTATCGAGGCCCTAAGCAACTCAGTGAGACCCTGTCTCTAAATCAAATACAAAACAGGACTGGGGATGTGGCTCAGTGGCCGAGTGTCCCTGAGTTCAATCCCTGGTTCCAAAAAAAAAAAAAATGCAGTTTAAGTTATGAATTACTTTCTTTAGCACTAGAAATTCATGTTTTTATATATCCTATAAAGCATTCCTAAAGTAGTCCATGCCTGCTTCTCCTACCTTATCTTAAGCTACACTGCCATCACTTCTTATGGTCACAATTCCTACAAAGCTTTGTCTACAATCTACAAAGCTTTGTCTCTTCAGGTACTTTAAGCTACGTCCTTTGTCTAGAATTCTTCACTTTTCATATGCCAGGATTCTGCTTTCATGGTTTTTGTTTTTGTTTTTTTGTGGTGCTGGGGATTGAACCCTAGGCCTTCTGCCTGCAAGGCAGGCATTCTGCCAACTGAGCTATGTCCCCAACCTATGCTTTCATGTTTTTAAACAATAATATCCTGAAAAGGACTGGTTAGAAATTGATGTGTGATATTTAAAATAAAAATTACTAAATTAAATACTAATTACTAAATTAAATAAACTTATTTATTTAAAATAAATATATTTAAAATAAAAATAAAAGCTGGGCATGGTGGCGCACGCCTCTAATCCAAGTGACTTGGGAGGCTGAGTCAGGAGGATCGCGAGTTCAAAGCCAGTCTCAGCAACTTAGCGAGGCCCTTAGCAACTCAGTGAGACCCTGTCTCTAAATAAAATACAAAATAGGGCTGGGGATGTGGCTCAGTGGCCGAGTGTCCCTGAGTTCAATCCCTGGTTCCTAAAAAAATAAAAATTTAAAATAAAAATTGCCTGCCACACTTACCTGGCACCTGAGGACAGGAACCATATCTGTTTTGTTCTCCAATCTATGTCCAGCAGCCACCACACATAAAATCAGTTAAATGAATAGTTCCTACTTTGAGTTTAATAGTATTAGTGCTTTGTTGTAGAGCTGGGGCTGGGGCTCAGTTGTAGAGCTCTTACCTATCATGTGCAAGGTCCTGGGTTCTATCCCGAGCACTACAAAAAGGGGAAAAAAAAGTGC
This sequence comes from Glaucomys volans, assembly GCA_020662805.1. Lineage (NCBI taxonomy): Eukaryota > Metazoa > Chordata > Mammalia > Rodentia > Sciuridae > Glaucomys > Glaucomys volans. Next base: position 186,810 of record JAJEJO010000888.1, on the reverse strand, counting down.
TCATGCCTGGTCCATGTTGCTTTGTCTAGGAATCCTCTTTTGTTTTTCAAGATTACTTTGTATACCTGTTCTCAGGTGTTCTGTGTTTCACTTTAACCCTGTGGGCCACTTACACTGACCCTTGTATTCTCTTAAAGTTTTCTTAATCCATTCTCTTCAAGGCTTAACATTAGTGTAAACACTAGAATAAATGGTGATTTGTAGATTTTCTCACTTAAATAGTTAAAATCGTAAGTTTTCTTCTAATATGAAAATTTATAATATTTTCCCCATCACTTCTTGGTGTTTTGGCTAAGAGGAAGCATGATATTTTCATCTAGTCATTCTGGAATGATTTTCTGGAGAAAATGAAAATTAATTGAAAAGATACAATGTAATTTTTTTGGATGATAGTGTTGTTTTTCTCTTTAATCAATTAGAATTATATCAATCAAATTATAACTGATGGGCTAGGGTTGTAGCTCAGTGGCAGAGCACCTGCCTATCCTGTGTGAGGCACTGGGTTCGATCTTTAGCACTGTATAAATAAAGGCATGCTGTCCATCTACAAAAATATTTTTCTAAAACAAATTATAACAGGTTCCTAAATATCATTTATGTATGTATTGTGTCACTTTCATTCTGAAAATCATTGTTAATTCTTCTTCTTTGTTGTTGTTGTTATTTTTTGGTGCTGGGGATCAAACCCAGGGCCTCATGCAATTCCAAGCAAGTGCTTTACCACTGAGCTACATCCCCAGCCTAAACCATTGTTTATCCTAAAATCCATTATATATGTTATGGTAAAATGAGATTCTATCACTTTGAATAATTTAGGTGACTTAATGCTAAACTAAAAAGAGAGAAAGGAAAAATACATAGCAAAAAATAGGTTGATGATTTTTGCCATAATAACACAAAAGTTCAAATGAATGGAGTTAGAAATTAAAGAACTTCATATTGGGGCTGGGTTTGTGGCTCAGTGGTAGAGTGCTTGCCTGGCATGTGTGAGGTACTGGGTTTGATTCTCAGCGGATATAAATAAATTAAAGGTCCATCAACAACTAAAAAATTTTAAAAACAATAACTTCATATCACTGAACTATATGGATTATTTGTTAGTTACAAGATATGAAAAGTATGCCATCAATGAAAAGGAGTGTGTATTATAGTAAGACCAAATAGATTTTCTTTATTGTGTACTGCCTATGCATTTTATTGAACATTTACTGAGCACATAATGTGTGCCAACCACCAAAGTAGGCACCAAGCACAGTCCTCCTCCTCAAAGAACTTACTTTCCAGATGAGATGTAAGCAGTTCACTAGGAACCTTGGAATCCCAACTCCTTTTAAATATTCTTTTCTATTGCCAATCATTGACATTTAAGGAATTTGTGTTTACATTTTGTACCCTTTTAGGAAATAAATTCTGATCAGGCTACCCAGGGCAACATCAGTAGTGACCGAGGAAAGAAAAGGACAGTAACAGCAGCTGGTGCAGAGAATATTCAACAAAAAACAGATGAGAAAGTAGACGAATCAGGGCCACCTGCCCCTTCCAAACCCAGAAGAGGACGTCGACCCAAGTCTGAATCTCAGGGCAATGCAACCAAAAACGATGATATAAATAAACCCACAAATAAGGGAAGGAAGAGAGCTGCAGTCAGTCAAGAAAGCCCTGGGGGTTTGGAAGCAGGTAATGCCAAAGCACCCAAACTGCAAGATGTAGCCAAAAAGGCGGGACCAGCGGAGAGACAGATTGACTTACAAAGGTAACGTACACCATTCTTGCCTAACTTAGAATAAATTTTTAGTATATGTGAATCACCCCAAACAACTGAGTATTTGGGAGTGAAAACTGCATTTGATTTTCCTTCAGAAATTATAATGGCATTTATTTTCATCTCGTAATTTTTACTTTTAAGGCACTGATTTGAAGAAAGATCTTTTCCCCTTTTTTTCCCCCTTTGGTTAATTTTTACTTAACCAAAAGTAAGGAATCAGAATCTCATTCCCTGTAGGAATCAGAATCTCATTCCCTGTAGGAAAATGGGATTCCAGCTAACCTGTTAATAGAACTAACCTACATTTTTCTCCTAGTTTGAGGGGGGTTTTTTGGTTTTGTTTTTGTTTGTTTGTTTGTTGTTCTTTTTCTCTTTTTTTGCAGTGCTGGGAGTTGAACTCAGGGCCTTGTGCTTGAAAGCAAACACTCTACCAACTGAGCTATATCCCTAGCCCCTTTTGTTTTTAGTATGCTAAAATGTATTTGTTTACCCAGCCCAGAAGACAGATCTTATTTTGCTATTTATAACTTCATTTTGTCATAGTTTCCAGTAGTTTTTCTCCCATGTTGTGTGTGTGCGCGCGCGTGCGCGACGTACTGGAAATTGAACCCAGTGCCTTGTGCATGGGAGGCAAGCACTGTGCCAACTGACCTATATCCCCAACCCCTCTCCCATATCATTTTTGAAAGTATAGATTAAAAAATTATAATGATTTTGGGACTGGGGATATAGCTCAGTTGGTAGAGGGCTTGCCTCACAAGCACAAGGCCCTGGGCTCAATCCCCAGCACCACAAAAAAAAAAAAAAAAGAAAAGAAAAAAGGACTGGTAGCAGCACTTAATAGTAGAAAGCAAAAGCTTTTCCATTGGTGTTTTGTTAACAACTATAGAAATGAAATCATTTTGGTTTGGTTTGTATCTGTCTACATGTTTTCTAACTGCATTCTTTTACTCCTGTCCCCAAGGTAAAAAGAAAACTCTTCTGCAAAGGGAGAAAATGAAGGCCAAACAGAAGCGGGTTCCAGCTTCTGCAAAAACTTGGATTCAGACTGTCCCTGCACAGAAAAAGAAGTTCACTTCAGAACACACACTTTCTGCCTTGAAAACCGAAAGAAACTATGACTTCCTTTTCACATGACCACAGTCCTATGATGGAAATGTACAGCAGAAACTCAGAGAGGCTAAAAGCAACTCTGTTCTCCCTCCCCCCGGACTTTTCCTGTGAAAAGTCAATAATTAAGCAAATTGCTTAACATTTGGTTCCAGTTCCTGCATATCTGGAGTTTAAACGCATAATATACCATTTAATTTCCATGCTGCAGTTTTTATTTTAAAGAAAGTAACAAGATGTCCTTACACTGACACTGAAAATTCATCCATTCTAGAGCCATGAATTCCCATGTTACACAAGAAAGAAATAGAAGTCTACTGAATTAAATTTTTTTTAGAAGAAAAGTAATCAAATATTTCTTTGTTTTTCCTTTTGGAAACTTTTATGTATAATTCTTTCTGCCTGTCTACTTTTCTGCAAAAATGAGATGTACAGATTTCAGTTCCCTGCTATGAAAAGTGATGTGGTGGCAATTTTATAAATGTTGCTTTCTGATTTTTATCAGAGTGAGAAAATAATTAAAATTATTATTGATTTGCAAGTAGTAAACACTTCATATTTTGATTTCCCCTCCATTTTAGTTTAATATAATTTGCAATAAATGTACATATTGTTTGTTTCATAAAGCATATCACTTTAAAGTGGTTTTTACTCCTATGATTATGTTGGAATATTTGGAATTTTAAAGGAGTAAAGACTGTCCAGCATTGGTTTTATAATGTTTGTCACCAGATTTTTATTATTGATGTAAAAAAAAAAGTCAATTTTTTAAAATAGTTGGACTTTGGCAGCTTTGTAAGGAAAATGGGAGGTGTTTAGGATTACTATCAGTTTTCAGCATTGTGCTATTGGGAAGTAAGTGTTTTTTGTCTGCTGTTCTGGGCTCAGTTTTTATCTTTATTTTAGGGATAAATGTTGCATCAATATATTATGTTTCTTGGCATTGTTCAGCATAGGTAATGTGTGCACTTTTTGTGTACACATAATCATATTTAAGTTTTTTGCATAAAATAAATGCTTCTAGATGTCATATGGCAGTCTTTTTTAATCTTTTTATATTATGCTTTATTGTGAATTTTTTACGTGAAAGGGCTAAAGTCATAAACCAAGAACATGATTAGAGTCAACTCTCCATTATCTATAAAATAGTGACTGTGCTTAGTTTGTGGTAATCATAAACTTACAAACAAAATAATACGGCATGCTGATTCAGGAGGACTTTGAAATTCATCCTTTCTATGCTCAGAGTTATACTCTGCCCCCACTGAACACTTAGACTCATCCCCAAAGCCCTAGAAGAATGTGCTTTTCCCTTACACATACCTTGTATGGGTTGGCAGAAATAAGCAACATTTGCATTATACCTTGGTCTTAAACTATAGTCTACATAGGATGTAAAACAACAATGAAATTGTGAGAAAAAAAAGGACTTAAAATGAAATTTGATGGTAGTAAATGTCACTAATGTTCTCATAGATAATCCAGAGTTGGCTGTTACTGAGTGAAAGATGGGTACTTCTTTTCAGTATGCATATACATACACACATTTAGGTATTAGAAAATGGTTAGGGAACAGTGGATACCAATGATACAAAATAGTGTCTTCTAAAGGTGCAGAAAAGTCCTGTTCTTTCTTTCGCCTCTTCATAACCCTTTAGGAAGTACAAAATATTGCCTCCAACATGCTGAAAAAGAATATCTATGCATAATAAGTAAAGTCCCTCAAGTATTCAGTGAGTGTGTTCTATTTAGAAAGTTTAAAGTTCTCTTAGCATCAGACAACTTAATTCTTTTTTTGTTTTGTTTTGTTTTGAGGTGCTGAGGATCCAACCAAGAACCTCACACATGCTAATCAAGTGCTCTAACACTGAGCTACATCCCTAACCTTGACACCTTGATTCTTAGGAGCTCCAATTTGCTAGGTGTGGGGCAAACATCTCTAATCCCAGTGACCAGGGAGGGTGAGGCAAAAGGATCACAAGTTCAAAGCCAGCCTCGGTAATTCATGAAAAAGAAAAAGGGCTGAGAGATGTGGCTCAGTGGTTAAGCACCTCTGGGTTCAATCCCCAGTAAAGAGCGCCAGTTTGTCACTAACAGAAAGTATATTGATGGTAATTTAGTGAACTGGATGCTGTGCAAAAGCAGTGAGAAAGAAGGTTCCTAAGTGTCGAGCCATATTACACAAAATGTAGCAGAGGATTTGCATCTATTTATGACTCTTTAGACTTCTGCAGGAGAGGAGTTAACTAAAGGATCTGTGGTCGTAGGTATGTAAATGGGTCACCGTGATTTTGTTAAATGACACAAGTGTCTGGCACTAAGGGAAAAGCGTTTTTAAAAAATGGTAGAAAGAGTAAGCTAATGAGGAGGGACTTGTTAATTTGTCAGTTTTCCTTGAAAAGGAAAATGTAAAATCTCTTAGGAATTTGGTATTCACATCTCAGAGAAATACAACACAAAAGTGCAGACTTATATTTGAAAATTGATGTTAACCCTTTGTGTCTAGTTTGAAGCTTCTTGTATTTGTCTAAAACTACAAGCCAGAATTTTGTATCTCCTTTGATAAAAAGTGTGTATAATATAAAGTAGTTTTGCATATTCTTGTGCTGCACATGGGCTGAATTTTTAGAATTTTTTTAAAGACTTGAAGCAGAACCTTGTAATTTGTGTAAATGACAAGTGTAAAATCTTACCATAAAATGCTAAAAATATGCACTGTTTCAAATAAAACCAAGAAATGCAGCATTATATAGTAGTGTGGAGCCCTGAATATTCATGTACACCCAGGTATGCCAAAAGTTGATGAAATGTCTTTGCATATTTTCCATTTAGGTTCTAGAGTCTGTGTAATCTGATAAATCAAATGCCACCTTAACACTTCCTGGCCACGTACTCACATCTGGCTTCCAGTAACTGAGGAAGAACATAATGGATGATAAATTGTGATGGACATTTGGAAAAATTTAGAACTTGTTCTTTAACCTAAAAACTTAAAAGTACCCTTTCATTCATACTATCCTATTGTATATCTATCACAAATCTTGGATGTGTATGTATTAGTTTAATAGCTAGTTCATGGAGAGAGCAGATTGCACACAATTATCTGGAATAACAGTTTAACAAAATGAGTTAAGAGGAGCCATTGTGCCTGGTTTTGTATTTTACCTTTAATGGATCTATCTTTCACACCCTGATGCTTGGACAGTTGGCCCCTTTAAGAGCTCCACAACCATGAATTCAGCCAACTGCTGATGAGATATATTTGGGGGAAAATACTGCACCCATACTGAACATGTACTTTTTTCCTTAATCCTAAAACAATGCAATATAACAACTTTTTACATAGCATTTACATTGTATTACATAAGTAATCTAGAACGATGTGAAGTATAGGGAGGATGTGTGTGAGTCAACATGCAACTGCTACTTCATTCTATAGAAGAGACTTGAATATATGCAGATCTGGGTGTCCATGGGAGGTCCTGGAACCTATTAATCCCCACAGATACCTAGGGACAACCATATTGTCAAGACCTCTGTTTTCACTTTTCTCACCTCATTTTTTTTGTTTTTATTTTGAGACATGGTCTTGCTAAGTTGCTGAGGCTGGCCTTGCATTTGCAATCCTCCTGCCTCAACTTCCAGAGTCGCTAGGATTATAGGCATGCACCACTGTGCCCAGTTTGTCTTCACTATTCTCAAAAGACTCAGGATAAACCATTCTACCAGCAGTCTAGCATTTCAGAGAGCAGGATTTGCAGGCTGCCTAAGTGGCATCATTGCTTAGGAGAAGTTAAGTTTGTTACGAGCCAGAAACGGTCAAATAATGGAAATCAGAGTGCAGAATCAAACCTTTTTTGCCTGTAAACCAGAGCTCCTAGCTTTACTCCCATAAAAGTAACAACCTTCACTTACTTCATTTTGTGTCTTATTGCAAAGTCTAAAAGGAATGTGTGCAAGATTTCTTTTCTAGGATATGTGGACCAGGCAGATAATCTTTTGGGGGGTATTTTTCAAATCATAATTCCTTTAGCAATACTGATGGCTGACTTAACTCCCCCCTCCCCAATCGCTAGCTACTCTTGTTCTCCACCAAAGACCATGTCATTCCAAATAAAATTAGTTCCTTTTCATAAATAGCACTATATGTGGGCTGCGGTTGTGACACTTGCCTGGCATGCATGAGGCACTGGGTTCAATCCCCAGCACCTCATAAAAAAACTAAATAAACATAAATAGCACTATATCCATAAGGCCAATATCTGGAATACAGTATATGGAGAGGTAGGAAATAGCCATTTTCTTTATTTCAGGTGTTTCTTTAATCTGTACAGATAAGGCAAAATGTAGGCAAGACTTAAAAAAAAAAAAAACTTGAGTTTCTTGCCTTAGAAGGTCATACATTACACTACAAATACCACAGCACTGGTAGCCAAACTGCTCAAGGCCACACATTACATGTGGATTTCAGAGCCCTGATCAATGCTATAAACAAAAAAAAAAAAATCCTCACCTTTTCTACATAGAGAAACAATTCTGAGAACTGTTATAAGCCAGAAAGTCCCTATAGACGTGATAAGGATGAGTAATCTGCCTGCCTGGGGATGAGGAGCCAGCTCTGATGCTGGAGACAACTCTTCAGGTTGAGGTCCCTGGAGGAGGTGATCACAGGATGGGGAAGAGCTAGAAGACAAGAATAGGTACAAACGGCACATCCATGTGCAGAGCACTGCCCTGTTGGACACCTGGTCCTATCCCCAAACTCTGCTCATCTACCACCCTGACATCCCCTCCCCATGAACAAATTCAGGTATGTCAGTAACTCTGTGGCTTTGAATAAAACTATAGCGTTAGGTAGGGACCCGGGCAGCATCTCCAGGTACCACCATTTTTAGTGTGTTCTGAAACTTGCAGAATTGAGGATTGACTCCAGGGGTGCTGTACCACTGAGCTGCATCATCAACTGCCTTTATTTTTCATTTTGAGACAGGGTCTCACTAAGTTGCCCAGGTTGACCTCAAACTTGGGACCTTCCTGCCTCAGCCCCCTGAGTAGCTGGGGTTAGAAGTGTGCCTGGTTTATCTTGAAATCTCCCCTGGCAGCCATCCACCACCCTTATATGTCCCCCAAGGAAAGTCCTAAGCCCTCCTTTCACAGAAGGGATTGGCAATTTTGCCGTTTGGTTATACCTGGCCTGTGATGGAATGTACCTTCCAAGAGAACAGTCAGTTGCAGGGATAGGGAGAGACCGCCCCTGTGCAACTCACCTTGGTCTAAGAGCTGAAAGGTAAGAGGTAAGACTGGTACCCTAAAACTAATGTACTCGTGACCATTTTATGGAGGCACCTTTTTTTTTTTTTTTTTTTTTGGAATTCGGGGATTGAACTCGGCAGCACTTGACCACTGAGCCACATCCCCAGCCCTATTTTGTATTTTTTTATTTAGAGACAGGGTCTCACCAAGTTGCTTAGTGCCTCACTTTTGCTGAAGTTGGCTTTGAACTCGCAATTCTCCTGCCTCAGCCTCCTGAGCTGCTGGGATTATAGGTATGCTCCACCATGCCCAGCTGGCACTTTTTAATGTAATATATTACATTAAAAAGTAATGTAATACACTTATACCAAGGGCTGGGATCTCTGCATTATATTGCCCATTTACCCAGTGGGCCTGCCCATAGAAACTTATAATTATGAACAGCATATGTCTTTTCAGAAGTCATGGCTCATAAGGGTATATAAATGAGACAGCCTCCCTTTTTCCTCTCTGGATCCACACACAGCTGGTAAGTTTTACTGATCACAAGGCATCTACCACACCATGGTAGTCAATCATGTCCCAGTTCCCAAAGCTGAGTGGAAAACTTTAAAAAAATTTTTTTTAAATATTTTTAATTGTAGATACAATATATTTATTTATTTTTGTGTGGCGCTGAGGATTGAACCCAGTGCCTCACATGTGCTAGGTAAATGCTCTACCACTAAGGTACAATCTCAGCCCTCAAAATTTTTTTTTATAAACTCAAGCCAGGTGTGGCGGACAATGTCTACAATTCCAGCAATTAGATGGCTGAAGCAGAAAGATCCTCAAGTTCAACCTGGGCAATTTAGTGAGACTCTAACAACATAGCAATATCTTTGTCTCAAAAAAATAAATAAATAAAGGCTGGGGATATAGCTCAGTTGGTAAGAGTGCTTGCCTCACAAGCACAAGGCCCTAGGTTCAATCCCCAGCACCTCAAAAAAATAAATAAAAATAAATAAATAAATAAAAAGGGCTGGGTGTATTAGCACACACCTGTAATCCCAGCAGTTTGGGAGACTAAGGCAGGAGGATTGCAAGTTCAAAGCCAGTCTCAGCAATTTAGTGAGAACCTATCTCTAAATAAAATATTTTAAAAGGGCTGAAGATGTTGCTCAGTGATTAAGTGTCGTTGGGTTCAATCCCCATTGCCAAAAATAAATAAATAAAAGTAAAAATAAAAAGGACTGGGGATGTAACTCAGTGATAGAGTACCCTTGGATTTAATCCCCAGTACCATAATGAGGAGGGGGGTTAGAAACTCAAATATTGCAACATTTCTAGTGTTGTAATCCAACACTTTCATCACAGTGGCAGGGAAGTGTTTGTTGTCCAAAGACCTGATCTTCATTGATGCATGATTTCTATCTTACCAATAATTCAGTATTGTTTCTTACAGGGGCAGGAGTACTTAAATTTTACAGTTACTAAGGAAGGATGAAGGAAATTACAAATATTCCATAACAATTAGGTGGGAATAAGAAGAAAGTTATTATGCAAACACATGGCCTTTCCTGCCATTTGGCTATGGGGAGAAAAGGATTCTGAAAGGAGAGGAGGATCAGATTAGAAAGATTTCTGCCTGAGTTCACCTGCATTTTAACATCTCTGTTTATGATTAATATTCTTCAACAATGGTAACTGAGCAGAGATGCCCAGAAAGGGCTGGCATTGCAACTTTCCTTTCAAAAGCTGTCATGAAAGCACAGATTGCTCAAATGCAAGAGAACCATTTGCTCTGTGAATTCAGGTAGGAACCTTGAGGCAGGTTGAGTACCAGTGCCCGCCAAGTGGCAGCAGCCAGGTGTTGATAGAAATGTGCTTCAACATAAATGCAGAATCCAGGGGGCACAGCTGACTGTACTGGAGAAGAGCTCCTAGGAGGCCTCACTACTGTTCCAGAAACTCAAAGAGGAAGCACCCAAGGGAAGCCCAGTTGGGGAGTTCTAAAGGTAAGCACCCCACACAAGAGGATGCAAGCCTGGCACCAGGCCTTCCTGAGTGTTGAAACTGGTTGTGAAAAGCCAAAATATTTTTCTACTTAAGATTTTTTTTTTCCCTGCAGTAATGGATACTGAATCCAGGGGCAAACTACCAATCCCTCTCCATATATTATCTTGAGACAGGGTCTTGCTATATTGCCCAGACTGAGCTCAAATTTGGAATCCTGCCTCAGCCTCTGGGATTAGACATGAGCCTCCACTCCTTAGGAATTTAAATGTAGTGCTTGGCATAGTGGTAGGCCCCTGTAGTTAGTCCCAGCTGCCTGAGAAATGAAATGAAGGCTACTTTAAGCCCAAGAGTTTGAAGTCTGCTTGAGGAACATAGGGAAACAATATTCCAGGAAATAGAGAAAAAGCAAAACTTCACCCAACTCTAATTTGTAATTAGGTAGGTTTCTCTGTTTTTGTTTTGTAGTAAATTGCCCAGGCTAGTCTTGACTTGGGATCCTCCTGTCTCAGCCTCTTGAGTCACTGGGATTCCAGGTATAGTCCATTGGTCCACCTCAGTTCCCTTTATAACAACAAAACTGTTCCTAGTTTTAGCTCAGCACCCTCTACCTTTTTTTGTGTGTGTAGTGCTGGGGATTGAACTCAAGGCCTGGTGCTTGCAAGGAAAGTATTCTAGTAACTGAGCTATATCCCCACCCCACCCTCTACCTTTTACAGAAGCTGTTAATCCCATCATTTGATCAATCTTCCTTAGAAATTAGAACTAAGAGTTGCAACTATTGCCCACAGAAAGTGAACAGTTCCCACTTGATACTTCCAATGTCCCTAATGCTATCCTCCTTAATCCTATTCCAGCAAAGACCTAATTCAAATTCATTTGACATTAACTGAGTGCTTATTATGTGCCATGAGAGTAATAAAATTATTTAATTTACAATCAGCTGAGGTAGAGAACTAACAAAAATCTAAGGTAGAATATACAGAAGTACTGGAAAACTTAAATCCTGTGGGAGATTTGGGAAGGTTCATGGAGGCAGTAGCATTTGGAAGTGAATTTGAAGGATAAGATTTCAGTTTATAAGGTCTGGGGGTGTAGCTCAGTGGTAAAGCACTTGCCTAGCATGCCCAACATCTTGCATCCACTGCTCACTACCACAAAAACAATAACAAACAAACAGAAATAAGATTTCAACTTATAAAATGGAAGATAATCATATTCCAAAAGGAGAATAAATAATTTTAAATGCAGAGAGGCAGGACACACAATGCCTAGAGAAGCACTGCAATACAGAGAAAACAGAAGTCTTTAAACTTTTCTAAAAAGAACGAATAGTGGTTAAATAATCAAAAGTTTGTAATGAGTCTTTTGCCCAGTGTTTTCCAGTCCCTCATGTACTCTTTAGAAATGAGCTTTAACTGTTTCTTCAGATAGTTGCCATATAAATGCATACAAATTTGTAAATTAAGAAACAGTATTCAAACACACAAATATACACTGACTGAGTACATCTATAATCTGCTCTGAGAAATGAAAATTTGGCATTCTTAAAAGTAACCCTTCATCTTCCAACAGACTTGTTATATTTGGTTAAATCTATTATCAGTATTTGTTGCCATGCAATGGTTGTTCATGAAGAGCCTGTTTGTGTCTTCTGTTTGATTGGTTTTTTGTTTTTCTCAGTGTCAAGCTTTCTACTACTGGGGTATACGCTAGCCCGAAAGTCTTCTCTTGAGAGGCCCTATAGACTATTAAAAAAGCAGGGCATACTGAGCATGGTGGTGCATTCCTGTAATCCCAGTGGCTCGGGAGGCTGAGGCAAGAGGATGGAGAGTTCAAAGCAAGCCTCAGCAACTTATCCAGGCACTAAGCAACTCAGTGAGATCCTGTCTCTAAATAAAATACAAAATAGGGTGGGATATGTGACTAGGTGGTTGAGTGCCCCTGAGTTCAATCCCCAGTGCCAAAAAATAAAAATAAAAAATAAAGCTATTTTCGTTATGTGCTATTATGAATTGTTCTCCTTAAATTTACTGCTTGACTCTTAATCTTTTGTGTGTCGGGGGAGCAGAGTACTGGGTATTGAATCCAAGGATTTGCACATGGTAGGCAAGCACTCTACCACTAAAGCCTCATCCCCCTTTTTGAGACAGGGTCTCAATGATTTGCTGAGGCTGGCCTTGAACTTTTGATCCTCCTGCCTCAGTTTCCCGTGTCTGGGGTTTCAGGCGTGTGACACTGTGCCTGGATCTACACAGCACATTGACACACATATTCTGATTTCATTCTTCAAAGGCCTTTTTTTTTGGGGGGGTACTGGGGATTGAACCCAGGGGCACTCCACCACTGAGCCACATCCACAGCCCTATTTTGTATTTTTACATAGACACAGGGTCTCACTGAGTTGCTTAGGGCCTTGCTAAGTTGCTGAGGCTGGCTTTGAACTCGTGATCCTCCTGCCTCAGGCTCGCAAGTGCTGGGATTACAGGCAGCTTCTTCAAAGGCCTTTTTATTTATTTATTTTTTTGTGGTGCTGGGGATTTGAACCCAGGGCCTTATGCCTGCGATGCAAGCACTCTACCAACTGAGCTATATTCCCAGCCCTCAAAGGCCTTTTTAAAACAACCAGTTTGTATTGTTGTCTTTGTATTTATTGATTTAAAACACATTTTTTTTTTTGTACTAGGGATTGAACCTAGGGGAACTCCATCACTGAGCCACATCCCCAGCCCTATTTTGTATTTTATTTAGAGACAGGGTCTCACTGAGTTGCTTAGGGTCTCGCTAAGTTGCTGAGACTGGATTTGAACTTGCAACCCTCCTGTCTCAGCCTCCCAAGTGCTGGGATTACAGGAGTGCGCCACTGCACCGGGCTTAAAACACATACAAGTTCTTAAGGTAATTAAGTATTTAGCTTCCTTAGGTAGGCTACTCCCACTTTCCCTCTTCATGTCTTAATATTTGGTCTCATAAAAATAATTTACAACTATTTAGTCAATGGTTACCTAATAAGCACACTTCAATTTGTTTACATATTTATTTTCCTAGAATGAATAATTTGCATTTTTTTCTATTTAACTTTCTATTTTATTTCCATAGTTCTATCGTTGCCAATTGTTTCCTTGTACTCCATTACTCCCAAAGTAATTTCATCCATGATAAAATATACCTGATAATCTGTTGCTTTTGTTATGCTGCTCTTATCCTTCTGCTCCTCTCTGGCCTGCAGGGATGCACTCAGGACTACTGCAGAGCTGGCACTCTGGATTCTCTTCACTCATCCAAGAAATGACCAGCTCTTCTGTTGTCTCCCACATATTTTTCTTTCTTTCTTTTTGGTACTGGTGATTGAACTCAGGAGGTCTTCACCACTGAGCTACATTCCAAGTTCTTTTTATTTTATTTTTTTTTTTTGAGACAGAATCTGGCTAAGTTGCTGAAGCTGGCCTGGAACTCATGGTCCCCCAGCCTCAGTCTCCCAAGTCAATAGGAGTATAAGAATGCAACACTACGCCCAGTTCCAAGTTTTCACTACATGCTTGCTCCTTCACTTTGGTGGTCTATGTTGAGGTGTTTCCTGAAAGAATGCTAATGGAAGAGAAAATCTGAGACCTTGAACATCTGAAAGTATCTTTAGTCCCCACTGACATCTCAACTGGAAATGGAATTCCTGGTTAGAAATGCTTTTCAGTAAAAATAGAAGTCATCACTTCATTATCACATAGCTTCCCATATGGTCCTTTCCCAATTCATTTAGTTCTTCCAACTCCAAGCAGCTTTAGTCCTTCTAATTTAGCACAAATTAGTACAAATTATTGAGTAAAACATCCCTTACAGGCCAAAGGTATAGCTCTGTGGTAGAGTGCTTGCCTAGAAATTCAATAACTAGAACCAAAAAGAAAAAGAAAATTCCTTACTATGGATCTTTTTCTACTTGCAGTGCTATGGATTGAACCCATAGACACATGCATGCTGGGGACATGCTCTACCACTGAGTCACATGGTCAGCCCACTATGGGTCCTTTTATACACATTGTACCTGTTTAATGGGGTATTTAAAAGTGAAAAGTGTCCTTCAGCTCTTGGGAGTTTGAAATACCTATGTTTGATACTTTGCTTCATTCTAGAATTTTCTATCAGTCAAGCCAGGCATGCTGGTGCACATCTGTAGTCCCAGCAACTTGTGAGGGTGAGGCTGGATGATCACAAGTTTGAGATCAGCCTGGGCAACCTACTCTAGGCAACTTAACAAGATCCTCTCTCAAAAAATAAGAGCTAGGAATGCAGCTCAGTGGTAAAGCACCCTGGGTTCAATCCCTAGTACCTAAAATGAACAAGCCATTCCTTATCAGTCAGGTGTTGGACCTTCCCAAGAGGTCCTCTAATGATTCTCTCTCCCTCCCTCTCTTCCCACCCCTTTCAGTAATGGGGATTGACCAGAGCCTTGTGCGAGCACTCTACCACTGAGCTACATCCCCAACCCTTCCAATTTCCTTTAAAATTTGTTTCCACCATAAATACTGGCACAAAAACAGATACATAGTCTGGCACAGTGGCATGCTTGTAATCCCAGTAGCTAAGGAAGCTGAGGCACCATGTCTGGCTCTTCTATTCTTCAAATCTAATTTGGACCCTAATATTCAATTTACAAAATATTATTAAGTGTTCTATTTTTTTTCATGGGCACAATCTTTTTTTAAAAAAATTCATATTTTCAGGTCTTCTCGCTGTATTGGTCATTATCAGTGAGGCAATCAACAACTGGTGATTCTTTTTGTTTACTTAGTTGCTTTTTGATGCTGGGGATCAAACCCTGGGCCTTGTGCACACTAGGCAAATGTTCTCCTGCTGTACTTTATCCCCAGCTACCTGGTGTGTCTTAAATCTGCACATAATTTCAAGTTCACTCAGATGAACTCAGGTTCCTCAATGAAAATATTTAAATGAATCATTTGAATGTCTTTTCCTTGGGTCCACAATATCTCTAGGAAAGGATTTTCCCTCCTTTTCTGACTTACCTATCAGCGTTGTAGAAATTAGGGCTCTACCACACAGTACAGTACTTTAGTTGATCTTCATTTTCATTCAGTTTCTGGTATCTCTCTGTCTGAAGACTGTTTCACATTATTAAAATATCAATTTTCCTTTCACTGTAAGACCACAGAGGTAACCTAGTTACCTACCTAAATGGATAGAAGGAATACACATTTCAGCCAGTTCCACTCCCGGTCTAACACAACACACATCCCCACTTCTGTAGGCCCCCCCCCTTTTTATTTTTCATTTTGCAGTGCTGGGGATTGAACCCAGGGCTTGTGCTTGCAAGGCAAGCACTTTATCAACTGAGCTATATCCCCAGCCCAGTAGGGCCAATTTCTAGGTTAGTTATAAGGAGTCAATTTGCATACTTCCAATCAGTATGCTCTCTGTAAACAATTAGTTTGAACTTCCTCTACTGTACTAAACCACTTTCTTCTCTATCCTTCCTATTCTATCCTTTCCAATTTCTAAAAGTATTTAATATCTTGTTTTCTCATCCTCTGTCCCTAGACATTTCAGTGGAGTCTGATTGAATACAGAGCTAGTATTAAAGGACCTGGGGTATCTGTCATGTTTTATCTTAAGTCCATGTAGCTCAATGTGTAAGAGGAAAATTAAATACAATGTATATATCAGATTAATAGATATGTAAAACATTGCAGCTCAACTCAACATTTATAATCATTTAAGTATTTCTGTAAAGAGCCAGGTGTGGGATGGGGTTGTAGCTCAGTGCTTGCCTAAAACAAGTGAGGCACTGGGTTCAATCCTCAGCACCACATAAAACACAAGTAAAAAAAAAAAAATTAAGTTCTTAAAAAAAGAAAGAAAAATGCCGGGCGTGGTGGTGCACGCCTGTAATCCAAGCAACTTGGGAGGCTGAGGCAGTAGGATCACGAGTTCAAAGCCAACCTCAGCAACTCAGCGAGGCACTAAGCAACTCAGTGAGACCCTGTCTCTAAATAAAATACAAAACAGGACTGGGGATGTGGTTCAGTGGCCGAGTGTCCCTGAGTTCAATCCCTGGTTCAAACAAAAACAAAAAAAGAAAGAAAAAAAAAAAAAAAGAAAAGAGAGCTGGGTGCGGTGGCACATATCTGTGATCCCAGAGATTAGTGAGCCTGAGGCAGAAGGATCCCAAATTCAAGGCCATCCTCGCAATTTAGTGAGGCCCTATCTCAAAATGAAAAATAAAATTAAAAAAGGATTGGGAATAGCTCAGTGGTACAGCACCCTTGGGTTCAATCCCTAGTACTGAAAAACTAACAAATTTACAACAAAACCTTGTAATCATGTTTTTTTAAAATGAGTATCAGCAAAAGTCCGATATTAGTTCAATTGTATTGAGCTAAAAACAGTACATAAAATAAATACTCCAAAATATTAAGTACATTTTAGGGGATATGTCTGTTTTTTCACACTGAGGGTTGAACTTAGGGACATTTTACCACTGAGCTACATCCCCATCCTTTTTGAGACAGGGTTTCACTCAATTGCTTAGGATCTATATATTGCTGGGATTATAGGTGTGCGCCACCATGCCCACTAGAACTACTTTTTGTTTCCAGAAATGAACACATTACTACTAAATTGCTTAGAAAAATAAAGCAACTGGTATACAGGACAGAAAACTGTGAGGTTCTTGGCCTCAATGATGCCAGCTGTCCTAGTCTGTTTTGTAACAAAATATTGAGTGTGGGGATTCTCTACAAGGAAATTTATTTAGCTCAAAATTCTGGTGGATAGACAAAAAGCATGATACTGGCTTCTGGCAAGGGCGCCCCTGGTTACATCATAACATGCCAGAAGGTAAACCATTCTGTGCAGCAGAGACGAAGTGTATGGGGTAGCTTCCATATACCTACTCCCTTCCCATGAGAGCTAGCCGGGTCTTCCTAAAACCACATTAATCCTTTGAGAGACTGGTACCTGGAAGATCTAAATATCTCATACTGGAGATGTAGCCTTTACCTAGCATATGAGAGCACCCCAACATCACAAAATCAAAAAGACCTGAACACCCCTTAAAGGCGCTACCATCACATTATTATCCCTAGTCTGGGACAAAGTCTCCAATATATGAACCTTGTACGGACAACCATATCCAAACCACAAAACCAATCCTATTACCTTTGGGCAACTGAGTGCCATATTTTTTTTGAATCTCTAACTTCAAGGACTGCAAGATTTTTAGCTCAATTTTTAGTACTAACGTGGAGGCCAGGCCCTAAAAGTTAAAGAAATGTTGTAGGGAACTGACAGAAGGAAATCCAAGCATATTTAAACAATTTAGCAGAAATTAGTATTGCAGTAAAGAATGACCACATGAAGAAAAAACATCTAAAGTAAATAAAGTCTTAAGAGTATAAAGAGTAACCCTTAGCAAAAAAAAAAAAAAAAAAAAAAAAATCATTAAAATGAAGATTTTCATCCTCTGAATTAAGCAGTTGGGCCTAGGATATAAGACTGGCAACTTTTAATCAAACTTTACAGAATAAGAATTCTGAACAAATTAAAAGAATCACCAAAGCATTTAGGACCATGGTGTTTGGTTGCTGCACTCCCTAGTCTTCCCACAGGCCTCTTCTGTCCTTTCCATCCTGCCAACTGCTTTCATCACACCTTGCCTTTTATTAATTTCAATCTTAGCCACGTAATTACTACTCAAATCTAGGTACCATAATCCCCTTGTGCCAGTTACTCATTTTCCTTTACCTCAATTCCAAAGTTTACCTGCATTTAGGTATTCCTAATCTATATACCTTTTTCCTAAAGCCACCGTATTCTCAAATGTTTTTGTGCACACCAATGGCCCTTTCCTCAACCTGGACTCCATTATTGAAGATAATGCTGGGGGATGAAAACAAGGAGTGAAGATACTAGGTGTAAATAATGGACAGAACTGGGGTTGTGGCTCAATTGTAGAGTGCTTGCCTCACATGCATGGGGGCACTGGGTTCAATCATCAGCACCACATAAATAAAGGTATTGTGTCCATCTACAACTAAAAGTATTTGGGGGGGGGGGGTGCTAGGGATGTGGCTCAGTGCTTGAGTGCCCCTGGGTTCAATTCCCAGTACCAAATATAAAATAAAATCAGAGCCATTTAAAAAGTACCCTCACTGTAATCCCAGTAACTCCAGAGGGGGAGATAGGAGGATCACAAATTCAAGGTGAGCTTGGGCAATTTGGCTGGACCCTGTCTCAAAGTAAAATTAGAAGAGGGCTGAGAATGTAGTTCAATGGTAGAGGCCTTGCCTATCATGTTCAAGGGCCTGGGTTCAGCACTCTGTACTACAAAAAAATGACGCTATTCTCTATGGAATATTAAAAGTAGGAAGAGACAAATTTTTCATCAAGAACACCTCCCTATTACTGATTTTTTAAAAGCAAAAAACATTTGGAAAAATAAAATTCAACCATGCTAATAATTACCTAAGCATACTATTACTCGTATCATTCTTAAAGTTTGCCTTTTGATTTTTATGTCATGACACTTTAAGGTTACCCCCTTTTTCTCAGTGCTGGGGATTAAACCAAGGGTCTTATACATGCTAGGTATGTACTCTCCCATTGAGCTATACTCGCAACTACAAGATTACCCTTCTTAACCTTGAGGTTACTCAATGAAAATCTGATGATCAAAACAACTACCAAGTATTTACAGCCCTTTAAATTTGACCATCTATGACTTAGGCATGAGGGCTCATTTCATTATCCTTGGTTTGCAACACTTACAAGATGTAGCCTTGCTCCATGAAAAGGGCACTTCCTACTGCGCATTCCAAGTCAGTGACCTGGAGCAAGTCCATCTTCAGGCAACAGAGCTCCTAAGCCTGTGAGTTGGTTATAAATACCCTAAAGACACAATCAGTTTTACCATGTGAAATAATTAGGACAAACTCTTATAAACATAGCCTCTACTATTTACCATTATTAAGGGAAGAAGGGGTAATTCACAGATAATTCTTGTTTTTAAATGTTTTTAGTTGTAGATGGGCACAATACCTTTATTTTTTTAATGTGGTGCTGAGGATCGAACCCAGTGCCTCACACATGCTAGGCAACCACTCTACCACCGAGCCACAACCCCAGCCCACAGATAATTCTTGATCATGAGACTGTGCGATGATGGGGATTGAATATGGGGCCTCACACACATGAGGTAAATCCTACTTTACAATGAGCCCACACCCATCCCCAATCATTAGACTTGGAAAGAACACCTACTTTGCCAAGCCAGTATAACTTTCAAAAAACAAGTCATCCTATTTGTGGTTTCAGGGTAGGCACAAAGTAATCCTCTCACAGTTTAGCAAAGATTTAGTGTTAAAATTGAGGTCTATAAAAACATTTTTTATAGCTATATCATTTCATTTGATATTCACAAACATGCCCCAAAGTACTAGGCAAATCCTTCACCCAAATGAAAATGAGGCTCATAAAAGTCCTGGGTCTATAATCTTAAGTAAACACTAGGATTAAAACCCAGAAGTAGCTGGGTGTGGTAGCACACACCTGTAATCCCAGTGGTTTGGGAGGCTGAGGCAGGAGGATCTCAAGTTCAAAGCCAGTCTCAGCAACTCAGTGAAACCCTGAGTAATTCAGTGAGACCCTGTCTCTAAATAAAATACAAAAAAAAGGACTGGGGGACGTGGCTCAGTGGATAAGTGCCCCTGGGTCCAAAAACCCCCACCACCAAAAAAAACAAAAAAAAAAACCCCCCCCCCCCCCCCCCCCCGCCACACAAAAACCAACAAAACCCTTCCGGAACAATTTTGAGTCCTCTTCATGGTACCATGAACATATACATTAAGATGTGTATGTAAAGCCAGACAAATACCACTGCTTTAAGTACCAACTAATTCTGAATTGGAAGCTAACCAAATAATGTTCTATTCCAGAATAATCAGAACTAAACAAGTTTAATGTTTCCAAATCCAAAAACCTCATACAATTTACTGCATTTATCATTATGTGCCCATCACTGTGAAATCTGTCAAAGGATATTTTCTACCTAGTTCCTTTTCTTATTTAAAGTAATGTGAAGACTAAATTGCTAGTCCAGAGATTATCCAGAAATAAGATATAAACCATTTTCAGGGGAAAACATGCATGCATTTATTTTTAAGAATTCCCAATAAGGGGGAAAATTCAACATCTTTAAAAATGTGTTTATTTTTTTTTAAAAAAATCAGTTGTGTACAAAAGTGTTTCGTAGTTTTTAATTCTCAAGACAAACACCCAACCCTCCACCCACACCCCACCCTGCTTCAATGGTATTTCTGGTAACCCACCCATTTTCCCCTTACAGGAAGTTAATGGCTCAGAATAGACCCTCCTACAGAATTTATCATCACTAACAGATTGTTTAGAGTAGAGATCTAGAGAGGCTAACAAGCAAGGTTCTTTCTCAGTGAGGTTAATGAGAATCCCTATAATGGCAGTAGACTTCCAGCAGACACCACAACAAAGCACCATCAATTGCTGAAAGCTAAAAAATAGATATTATTTTCAATAGTATTTCATTTTCTATTGGAAAAGTCTTTAAATTACATTAAATAAGTCTCTTTTCCCCCAAAGAAAACGTCTAGCTTTTATTATGATGCCTGTAAAAAGTAGGTAACAGCAAGCAGATAAGGATCGTTCACAGCACAGTGCATTGACTTCTCTCCACTCACCCTCAGAACCAAACTTATAAACTGTGCCACACCTGATTATATATAGCAGCATGGTTGAAATAACCAAGCAAAAGGTGGCACATTCACAACTCACATTAGGTGATGATCACAGGTTTATGAGGTTAGATCAGTCCAATAAAGCAGTAACAGAACAGGACAAGGGAGATAACAACACTCCCCTACCCCTTTGTCACAAGATTTTTCATCCGTATTGCAACAGTGCAAATATAATGTATGACAATTTGTAGACACTGGAAAAAAGTCACACTTGGGAAAAAGACTATTTATCAGTAAATACTTCAAGTTGCCTTCTTCCCAGTGACAGCAACTGGCTGACAAGCATTTAATTCAAATTGGTACTAAAACAATGGAAACGCAACTTTCTAAAATCAATGGTTTGTACCCTGGAATTGAAACTCCTTGAAACTAGAAAAAGTGATTAATATATCATTTTGTAAAAGTCCATGAAATAAAGTTAAATGTAAACAGACAGCTTCCTTTTTCATATCTAAACATTGTTTCCATTTATATACAAGAAGGTATACCTGGCTCCAGCTCTTCTCTGCCCAGATTCCAGATTCATTATTAAATCTTTCAAACCGACGATTCTTAACTTCCCATGTTGCTACACGGATTGTGACAATATTATCATACTTCCTACAGAGTTTCAAAAGCTCAAATCAGGCATACACTTACAGTCAAGATCTGCTTTTCACATTGGTAAACTTATTAAGCAGCCTAAACAGTAATATAATACACTGCATTCTGTAGTGCATAAATAAGCAAAATGTAATTGCCAAATCCTTCTCACAGATACTTAAAAAGAATTATTTTGCATAGTTTTAAGTGCCATCAACAATCACATATATGAAAAACTTCAGAAAAAGAAAAAAATGAAAGGGTCTTACTTTCATTTCAAAAATTACTTGCCTCAAAAAGAAAATACTTTTCCAAACATTTATATATCCTCAAAGGTATCATGTTTAAGTAAGCCATAGCCACAATTCTAAACATTTCAGAGTCAACTCAGAGCACCTAAATTAGTGCCAAATCCCTCAAATATCTATATACCACTGTGTATTTAGGTCCCAAACTAGAATTTGTAATATTTGTACTAACATACAAGTGAGAATCTTTTTCCAAAAGTTAGGCACATACTCAGGAAATGGACCTGATTATAATAAAAGCCTATTGTAGTATCAGAGAATAGTGACAAATGTGCCTGGTCAAAATGGGATCTCACTGTGGAGGGGGGCAATTTGAGGGTTTTTAAAATTGACATATTCTAAAACATTGAGAATTACAAAAATAATTCCCACCGGGGTACCTCTCTTCTAGGTCTGAATATTTAGTTTCTTTTTCCAAACATATTTAAGAACAGAAGGAAAAAGAAATTGCCTTTGTTTCTGTATTTGGGGAATTACATCTATAGAGAAGTGAAAAAGAAAAGAAACCATGAAGACAGTGGGAATGCTAACAGAAAGGATTTTCACCACATTTAATGTAACTGAGGAAAATTACTTTTTATAATGAAGATTATGTAGAATTGTCAAACCAAATATTGTACTTTCCAATTTCTGTGTACTGGGGATGCTGAAATATAGTCAGATGCACGATACGATCCAGGGCCTTTGTATAAAAATCACAGCAGGGCAGAGCTACCTCCAACAGCCAAGTATGTAATGCTTGACTTTGGTAATCTCTGAGTTCTCTCTCCTTTGTGTAACCACAGACAATTTAAACATACCCTGATAATATAGGCAAATAGTAAACTGGATAGATGTGATTTTTTTTTATAATCCAAATAATACTAATATCTCCAAGCCATCCTCCACTAAAAAAATTCTAACCAAATGTGGATCAAAATATCCATATTTTCACACAATCCCATCTTACTTCAAAATATAAAGAAAAGTTCAAGGTTTTAGCTATTTAAAATAAATAAAGAAAAATCTTGTTTCCTTTGGCATCTTTGGAAAATGACTAAACTATAGCAATAAAAGAATGTGATTGTATATAAAGGAATTTATGCTTAAGCAAACATAAAAGGGAAAAATACATAGCAACTTGTGTTTAGTATGCAATAATATCAACTATAAGAGTTCACTGTTAATCAGAAAAGCCTTACAAGTTTTTGGAAGAACCTTCACATCTTTAACATTACAATATATTTAAGAATGGTTCTTTTATTGCTTCTAGTATCAAGATTATTGAAAAGTCAAATGAAGTTATGCTGACTTAATAGGTTCAAAAAGTATTTCCAAACACTTCAACGATTATAATTTAAGATAAATAACACTTGAAGAAAGCAAACCTTATATATGATTTTCAATATACAGCCTTACTTTAATTCAGTCTGATTCCATTACATTTTTGTTATTTTGCATTGGTCCTGAAAATTGAATAAGACTTGTATTTCTATGTATAGAACTGCCTGCATAAATCTACTTCAACCTTCATAAAATGGTCAAATTAAGTGTTTGAGCTTGAAAAACTAATAATTTTCAAACTTTTGAACTTAGCATGAAATGTAACTTTAATACGAATAGAAAGTCTGACTATGTACAAGGTAAAGTTTTCAATTCTCATATTATCAGAAACATCATAAAGAAAGCTAGATTTATAACACTTCTATTCCTATGTGCATTTGAAGTATGTACAATAAAACACCAACACAGCTTTCATGTGTTAATATGGGGAAGTGCAAGCAAGAGTGACTTTTAAAGTATCTGAAAGAACAATCTCTATGAAGCCCAAAACTTAGGCTAAAAATTATCAGAAATAATTCATTGCATCTTTCTTAAGTTCTCAACAAAAAAATTTCATCAGTTGAAAAATAAAAATCAATGTCAAATTCACTGTAAAACTAAGTTGGGTTCTTTCCTTAAATCTGGGAATACTGCAACATCAAGTATTTACTGGTTTTGCAAGAGAAAATTGCCACCCCACATTTACGTTCTTACAAGAGTGTTCGAAAAACTGTGACAAAACATTCCTAATCTATAACCTAAAATTGGAGTAAGGGATACTGACCCTCAGCACATTTCCCCACCAAGTACAGAGAAATTTACCATCAGAATATTAGCTGTGTGTGGCAAGAGGGGGAAAACAGATACAGTGTCCCAGTCTGCCAACAGGGACATAAAGGCTCTGAATAGGTCACCATCTTCAATTCTGGATAAATCTCATATTTAAGAATTTTCTAATGCTTAAAATGGTGGTCTTTTCAGCTACCCATCCTAAGAAGTCAAGTACAAGCATGCAAGTAAATTCACAGGCACAGAGGATCCATGTTAAAAACAGTTAAGGTAGCTGTGATGCAACACCAACAATTTGAATGGCCCTGACACACTCAAAATATTATCTTAATTATTCAACAAAATCCTGAAGCAAACTCTTGCTAGTCTTGTTACACTGCTAAACACTAAAGTAGCATGTTTTTTCCATGGTTTTAGCTTAGCTCAAAGAATCTTTACACTATTAAGTATGAAAAAAAAATTAAAGTATTTCCCCTTTTTAAATTTACACAGACGTTTAATTAGCTTTATTTACAGAGCAGGGATTTTTTTTTTTTCTCAGTCTCCAATGGTGCCTAGATAACATCATTAGGCAAGATTGCCAGTTTAAAAGAAATCTATGCAGAATCCTAAAAATAACAGATGTTGGTGCTCCTCAAGAAGAGGCAAGTTTGACTATCAGCAGCTCTCCCTCTAGGCCTCAGTTACTCAGAAGCAATTCTGTTGCAGTCTCTACATCCCATGATTTCGAAGACAAGGCCACTATTACTGCATTCTGTAGAGAAGAAAAGAAGGGGACAACAAAAATCAAATCTCAAGGAAATGTTTTTAAAATACTGAATCAATCACTATCTTTTTATTGAGAGATTATTCATTGTTTCTTTTAAGTTGCCTCATACTTTTCATGCTTAAAATTTTTCTAAAAACACTGGTAATCAACAAAAAGAAAAGAAAAAATAATCACTGATGTTTAGTAATAGAAAAATTGTTTATCAAAACTAGATTTTTCTTTTATTTGCTAAACCATTTTTGCCACCTAAGATTTCCAGCAATAACTTAAAAGCAACTTACATATCAAAATCAACATTCCCTTATATACTTACCCTATCGAAGCCCATAGCACATAGGTTTTCTATTTTTTTGGTGTATTCTGGACTAGAAACTGGTGCTCCAGCATACACGTGTGCCCAAAGTCGAGCTGTCTGTTTGAACATTTCAGGATTTTGTTTATACTATATGAGGAAAAAATTGATTGACATGACAATAGTTATAATATTCAATATAGTAGTTCATCTCTTAATTACCTAAGACCCTGCTTTTTTACAAATAAAATGAATTTACATTTAAAATGTGATTCACTGGGTCTGACTTGGTAGTACATGCCTGAATCCCAGCAATTTAGCTGGTTGAGGCAGGAGGATCCCAAGTTGGAGGGCAGCTTGGGCAACTTTAAAGAGACCTTATCTCAAAATGAAAAGTAAAAAGGGCTAGGGATCTAGTTCAGTGTAGAGTACCCCAGGGTCAAACCCCAGTAGAGAGAGCGAAGGAGGAATTCATTAGGCTGAGGATTTAGTTCAGTGATAGATCATGGCTCTGTTTTCATCTCCAGCATACCCACCCTATAAAAGGGGTTCACTTTTCAATATGTCATTAAAGGAAAGACTGCTTAACACGAAGCTTTGACTCATAAGATGCGTTGAAAGAAGGAACAACAACAACAACAAAAAGACACAGTTAATCCACTTTAATCTCCAAATTTCATAAATTAGCAAAAACCTAACATTAGGTGAATTGAGGTTCAGTGAATTTATAGATTTTTAATA
This sequence comes from Glaucomys volans, assembly GCA_020662805.1. Lineage (NCBI taxonomy): Eukaryota > Metazoa > Chordata > Mammalia > Rodentia > Sciuridae > Glaucomys > Glaucomys volans. Next base: position 161,126 of record JAJEJO010000888.1, on the reverse strand, counting down.
TTATGTGAGATATTTGAAACATTCCACAAAAGTAAACTTTATACAACTAAAAAACAGACACTATCTTATAAAATTATATGAATATCATCTAATAAATGGGAACAACTTTGGTACTAACCACAGCTCAGGCGAAACTACAACTGATTTTTGCTGTTTTCCTAGAGCTGTATTGTATATAGTGCTTTCTTTCTTTCTTTCTTTCTTTCTTTCTTTCTTTCTTTCTTTCTTTCTTTTTCTTTCTTTCTTTCCTTTCTTTCTCTCTTTCTTTCTCTTTGACTAGGCAAGTGCTCTACCAATGAACTATAACCCCCAGGCAAATCAGCCCAAGTGAAGAATGATTTAAAGAAATTCCTCATCTAAAGCTCTTATAGCATGCTACCACCCTTTCAGTACTGGGAACTGAACCCAGGGGGCTTTACTGCTTCACTGAGCTACATCCCAGTTCTGTTAATGTTTTATTTTATGATAGGGCCTCGCTAAGTAGCTGAGGCTGAAAGAACTTGGAATGCTTCTACCTCAGCCTCCCAAGCAGCTGTTACACCATGTTTTCAGATAGTTATGAATTCACAGTAGTTTTTAAAAGTAATGGTTTCCGTATAAGCTGGAAAAAAATGTAAATTCATTCTCAAACACTCCAGGACCATCATGGCTTAGTGAAACAAAATATTTTAAATGAGTAATTGTTCAAGTCACTTTAATATTTCTCTTCAAAGTATTATAAATATTTTGAATATTTTAAGACTCATAAGAGCTTCTATTACACATTAAAATGATAATCTTATTTCTACTATTAATGAATAACAAGGAAATAAGTAAAAAAAAAAAAAAATTAAAAAAAAAAATCTTTGTGGAGGGTACCAAGGGTACCTAACCACTGAGCCACATCCCCAAGCCCTTTTTATTTTGAGACAGGTCTCCCTAGCTTGCTTAGGGTTTCTGAGGCTGGCTTTGAACTTTTGATCATCCTGCCTCAGCCCTCCAAGTTGCTGGAATTACAGGCGTGCACCACCGCATCAACTGCAAATAATTAAAAATTTCACACTATTTTCGGCATTAAAAGAAACCTTTTAGTTTAACTTCGACCTGTGAGAATGCAAAAACTGGAATTCAAGTCATATTAGTTGACTACCAAATACAAATAAATATGTACATACATTAAGAAAACATAATTCCAAGCACTCTCAGAAAATAGGACATATTATGAAGAATATATATGTGAAATAAAGAGTGGATAGAACTTAAAGGGAAAGGAAGAACAACAGTTTTTTGTTTTTTTTTTTTTTGAACCAGGGATTGAACTCAGGGACACTTGGCCACTGAGCCACATCCCCAGCCCTATTTTGTATTTTATTCAGAGACAGGGTCTCACTGAGTTGCTCAGGGCCTCGCTAAGTTGCTGAGGCTGGCTTTGAACTCACAATCCTCCTGACTCAGCCTCCCAAGTCGCAAGAACAACAGTTTCTAAGAACAGACAATACATAAATTGAAACCTTATAGGATAAAGAGGTTTACTAGGAGGAAACATTTCCCCTAAGAGGAAACATGGCAGACAGAATGAAGAGCCACGTAAAAAGAAATATTAGCCGGGAGTGATGGTTCACGCCTGTAATTCCAGTTACTTGGAAGGCTGAGGCAAGAGGATCAAAGATAGAGGCCAATCTTGAGTACCTTTAAAAACAAAAAAAAAATCCATGCACATTCTTGAAAAAGTATAAGTTTGAAGAACAACAAGAATTTAGGCCCTGAACCTGGGTTTGTAGACAGTCCAAATCATGGAGAAACTGCAAACTAAAGAATTTGGATTCAAGTAAGTCATAGTGGAGCTACTAAAGAGTTTTTAGTAGCAAAGTAAAACAACAGTTATATTGTATAAAGCTGTTATCAAGGTAGAAGATGGGAAAAGGCTGACAGAACAGAAGAAATGAGACAGGTGTGATGAAGCATGCCTGTAATTCCAACACTCAGAAAACTGAGAAAAGAGAATCACAAGTTCACGGCCAAACTGGGCAACTTAGTGAGAACTGGTCTCAAAATAATAAAGAAAGACCTAGGGATACAACTTGGCTGTGAAGTACCTATGTTCAATCCCCAGTTTAAAAAAAGGGGGCGGGGGGTAAGAAGAAATGAGAAAGGAAAAGGGACCTATGGCTATCAGAATATATATGAAAACAGTGACAGAAACTGGGAATGCAATCAAGAGGGGAATGAGGAAGGGAGGGAAAGCTCAATAGCACACAAATTGAAGCATGCCCAACATGCTCTGGGTATGGTCTATAGCACTGGGGGAGGGGGACAGAAAAGGAGAAATGGAGAAAATCTCCAAAAGCTGTGTGACTTAGTTATTTAAATACATTGGTGATAGTACCATAGAAGAAAAAACTGATTTGCAGGGTTTAAGATTCTGCATTTAGTTTCAACAATGTTGTGCTGCAGTATCTAAGGGGCATTCCTACAGAGCTACTTATGCAGTTTAAAAAAGAGATGCTCAGGAGAGTAGTCAATCATAAACATTTTAACAATGTACAGGTGATAACATCGGAGTAGATGTGATCATCCAAGGGAATATATACAGTGGAAGTAAAGGGAATGACATCAGAATCAGCAAACTACATTTAAAGGATCAAAATAAGAAATCATTGTAGGAACTAAGAAGGAACTACTATGAATATAAGAAGAAAAGGACAGTATCTTCAGAAATCAAGAGATTTCTAGGTTTAAAAAAAAAAGTTCAGCAAATTGTAATGGCTTAGAGTAGAGTGGGGAAGACTTTTTTAAAGGGCCAGATAGTAATAACTTAAGACTTTCGGACCACAGTTTCTATTCAGTGCTGCCACTGTAACTGGAGAGAACACAAGTAGTGGCTGTATTCAAATAAAGCATAATTTACGAAACAAGCCAACACAACTATAATTTACTGATCACTTGCCTTAATGATTAAGTATCAGAACTAGAAAATATTCATTCTATTTAGCAAATCAGAAATTCACTGGTACTGCTACTACACCACTTCAGTACCATGGTAGGAAATGATTAAAATGATCACCAGAAGAGATCAAGACTGAATGGAGAAGTCAGGCATGGTGGTGCACACCTGTAATCCCAGAGGCTCAGAAGGCCAAGGCAGGGGGATTGCAGGTTCAAAGCCAGCCTCATCAAATTAGTGAGGCTATAAGCAGACTAGTGAGACCCTAAAAATAAAAAAAGGACTAGGAATGTGGTTCAGTGGTTAAGTACCCTTGAGTTTAATCGTGGTCCCCGCCCCCCGCCAAAAAAGTGAGAGACAATGTAGGGATAAACCTCTGTTCGCACATGATACATACATTAATACAATGTATGTAGTAAAATGTTAATTACAGAATCTAGAAGCTGGGGGGATGCATGCTATGATCCCGGCAATTTCAGAGGCTGAAATATTCCAAGTTCAAGACCAGTTTGGGCAATACAGCAGGACAACATCTCAAATAAGTAAATCTATCCATTCCACCCAAATAGTAGGTATATGGGTGATCACTTTTTTTTTTGCAGCTGGAGATTGAACCCAGGGCCTTGTGCTTGACAGGCAAGCACTCTACAAACCAAGCTACATCCCCATCCCTTTGGGTATTCACTTTTTGTAGTTAATGTTTTTGTGGTGTTGGGGATCAAACCCAGGGTGTGTGCATGCAAGGTAACTGCTCTCTTAACTGAGTTACCTGCCTAGCCCTCATTACATACTTCTTTTGACTGTGCACTTGGAAATATTCATACATTAGAAAAATAGCATCTAATGTGTACCTAATTACTATGTTAAAAATAAAGGTTTCACCATTACATCTGACAAAATCATCTTACTATGAGAAAAGAAGTCATTTCCAAGTTTAGTTTCAATATACTCACGCATTAACAGCACAAACCACTAGAGACTCATAAACAGGTATAAGGAAGACTTTCAAAAGCACCATCTTACCTGATTTGCTACTACCGCATCTTGTGGATCATCCGGTTCTGCAGCTGCCAATAATGCTTGCAATGACAATAATACCGTGCGTAGAGTCATTGCTGCTGCCCTAAATTTCAAAACAGGAAAAAACTCCAATTATAAGGGCTTTGAATGGCAAAAGCAAAGTGGATGTTTTCCTGAATAAAACATAAAAATCTACTAGCACTGTTATTTACCTTACTTCAGTAGTTAAGTTATAGAAGTTTGTATTATATATACCAGCCTCTCTTTTTTGTTCTTTACAATGAGTTTTTCTATTTCTTTAGATAATTCAAATAATTCCATCCTGTACAGGCCTTGTTTTTTCCTTATTGTTATCAATACCTTTCTTGTCAGCTCTATCCACTGACGTCTTATCCATTTCTCTAGACATAAAGTGAAAAAACATTAGTACTAAATAGCCTGTGGAACTTTCATTCAATGGCACTCTAAAAACAAGTAAGATACTACTGAGTAAATATCTTTTTTTTTTTTGTGATACTTAGGATTGAACTCAGGGGCACTCAACCACTGAGACACATCCCCAGCCCTTTCTTGTATCTTAGAGACAAGGTCTTACTGAGTTGCTTAGAGCCTTGCTAAGTTGCTGAGGTTGGCTTTGAACTCATGATCCTCCTGTCTCAGCCTCCAAAGCCGCCAGGATTACATGAGGTGTGCCACCACACCTGGTATAAATATTTTATTTTTAAGGAAGTCTGAAGTCATGCCATGATATTCTGAAATAGTATAAGCTTTTTGGTCAAAACGCAATACTTAATTCATGCTTCTAAATGTATTTATAAAGAAAATATCCATATAAAGTAATTATTTACCTAGAAAAATGGGATCTCTTGATCTAGCAAACATTTTTGGCATCTGCTCAAAATGTGTTTTACGGGGCTGGAGTTGTGGCTCAGTGGTAGAGCATCAGCCTAGTATGTGTGAGGCACTGGGTTTGATTCTCAGCACCATATATAAATAAACACAAAAAATAAAGGTCCATCAACAACTAAAAATATATTTTTAAAAAATGTGTTTTACCAATAATATTTAAGTATTTATAAATATGAAAAATATAATGCTGACATACCAAAAATACTGAAGAACATATCAGTTTGCTCATTCTTTTTAATACAAATGAGACCATTCTAAATCAGCCTTTTCTAATTGGGTTTCTGATTCAACCCACAGAATAGACAAAGGTCCTCTATTTTCCCACATTTGATATATAAATAGGACCACTCTATTTGTTTAAGAGAAAAAGTAAACTTATTTCCAATTATGGATTTCTTAACAGCAGTGAGTCTCAACTAAATGCTATTCCCCCAACTAGCAACATCAGCATCACTTGGGCACTTCTAAGTAATGAAAATTCTTCCCATCCACACCTACCAAATCAGAAACCAGCTGTGTTTTTAACAGGTGCTCAAATTGATTCTAACACATGCTAATGTTTGAGAACTACTGTTCTTTAAGCTTAACTAACAAAGGCTGTTCTACGCTAATGAAATAAAATCAGTACATCTATTGATCTATATTTTATATATTGAGAGAAAAAAACACATTACAAATGATTCTTTAAAATGTTCAGAGAATAAAATTTTTTAGTGATCAATGTATCATTTTAGATTTGCTACAAGAACTGAAAAAACTGGCAATGATGCTAAAAAAAAGCAGAAAAATGCTAAATTAGTATTTTAAAAAATAGAATTTATAAAGCTTTTCAAGTATCTATGTAGTATTCTATAATAGAAATTTCTAACCACGGAGCTAAATTTCCTAAAGAGCTTACACAAGTTGTTTTCAACTCATGACATCTTTAGTATGGATGCTGTTAAGACAAAAGTTAAAACATAAATGGCCAAATTCATTCCTTAAATATTTATTCTTGTCTTTCCATTATCACAATAATGAGGATGTTTTATGGAGAAAGTATATTTTATGAAGAGTACAAGTTTCCTTTTATGCTTAATTTCAAACACAATGTTTAAAAGCATATACACAGCCAGGCATGGCGATGTCCACCTGTTATCCCAGTGACTTTGGACGCTGAGGCAGAGGATCACAAGTTCCAAGCCAGCCTGAGCAATTCAGCAAGACCCTAACTCAAAATAAAAAGGTCAAGGGACATAACTTAACGATAAAGCACCAGTGGGTTCAATCCCCAGTACTTAAAAAATAAAACAAAACTAAAAAACATATCAAAAATTGACTAGATGTAAAGGCATAAAGCTGACTGAAACCACCAAAATCAAAAAGGGGACAAAAAGACAAAGTATCACAGAAATGAATATATAACACTTAGGCTAGCTACCTAATATCCCAATAGACTTTTCTCCCTACTTTTTGCAGAGCTGGAGCGTGAATGTGGGACTTGTACATGCTAGGCAAAAGTTCTACCACTGATGTGTACCCTGAGGCCTACCCAAAGGAGTTTTAAAGCAGCCTAATTTAAAAAGAAAATCCTTGGCATCACTGTAAGTAAAAGTTATGTAACTCTTTAAATAATAAAGCTATTTCTTTTAAGGAAATGTACTTTACTAGAAGAAAATATTCACTGAAATAAAGTATTTCATATTTACAGTTACTAAATTCACAAGTTATTTTAACTTGCAATAAAAATATGAAGGCATGTAAAATAAAAGAATATGTACTTTTATTTGTTCTTTTTAGACATATATGAAAGTAGAGTGAGCATTCCTATCTTATCAATCTCGACAAGTCCTTTATAACATTACATAGGCAGCCTTATATATTATACCTTAACAAGGCAACACTTTCCTTTAAAATTGGTAAGTTTTCAGAAGAATGAATTTGGATTCTTTCTTTCTTTCTTTATTTATTTGCAGTGCTGGAAATTGAACCCAGGGCCTTGTACTTGCAAGGCAAACACTCTACCAACTAGATATATCCCCAGCCCATAAATTTGGAGTCTTAAAACCACATATAAAAATTAATTCAAGCCGGGCATGGTGGCGCTTGCCTGTAATCCCAGCAACTCAGGAGGCTGAGGCAGGAGGATCGCAAGGTCAAAGCCAGCCTCAGCAACTTAGTGAGGCCCTAAGCAACTCAGTGAGACCCTGTCTCTAAATAAAATACAAAATAGGGCTGGGGATGTGGCTCAGTGGCCAAGTTCCCCTGAGTTCAATTCTGGCACCCCCCCCCCCAAAAAAAAAAGTTAAAAATGGACTGAAGACCTAAATGGGAGCTAAAACTAGAACACAGGGCAAGTTCCATGACACTGGGTTTGGCACTGATTTCTTAGATATGGTATCAAAAGTTTAGGAAATAGCTCTTAAAAAAAAAAATCAGGAAAGGAAACGAAGAAAAAATAAGGGCAAATGGACTACAACTATCTGAAAATTAAATCAACAGGTAAATGCAACCCACAAAATGAGAGAAGTATTTGCAAATCATTTACCTGAATAGAGATTAATATCCAGAATATTTAAAGAATTCAAGTCAACAAAAAGTCCAGTTGAAAAATGGGCAAGTGGGACTGGAAGTGCAGTTCTGTGTAGAGCACGTGCCTAGCATATGCAAAGCCCCCATTATGGGGGGAGGGGCATGGGCTGATTAAATACTTCTCCAAAAATATTCATATGGCCAACAGGTATAAAAGAAAATACTCAATGTCACCTATAATTAGGGAAATGCAAAAAACAAAATCACCGCTAATTAGTACCTCACAATTATTAGGATGGCCATAGCCAATAAAACAAAACAGGAGTGGTCACCAAGGCTGTGGAGAAACTGAAACTCTTGTACAGAATTAGTGGGAATATATAAAGGTGCAAAAACTATAGAAAAGGGCTGGGGATATAGCTCAGTTGGTAGAGTACCTGCCTTGCAAGCACAAGGCCCTGGGTTCAATCCCCAGCACCACAAAAAAAAATATGTATATATATATATATATATATATATATATATAAAAACGTATGGCAGTTCCTCAAAAAATTAAACTGGAGTTAATAGATGATCCAGTCATTCCATTTATGGGTATATATCCCCCCAAAACTAAAGCAGAGCTTGAATAATTATTCAAACACCCAAGTTCATAGGAACAATACAAAAAAACAGTCAAAAGGTGAAAGCAATCTAAGTTTTCATCAGTGCATGAATGTATGGAAAAAAAAAAAAAGTTTAGCTTTTGTATATACAATGGAATATTATTTAGCCATAACAGGGCAATTCTGACACATGCTACAATATAGATGAACTTTGAAAACACTGTGCTAACTGAAATAATCCAGACATAAAAGGACAAATACTGTATGATTCATTAATATAAGGTACCTAGAGCAGTCAAATTCATAGAGACAGAAAGCTGGGGGAAGTTGCTGCTTAAAAGGATAGAGTTTTAGTTTTCTAAGATGAAAAAGACTTCCAGAGATTGGATGCACAACAAGAAGGTACTTAGCATTATTCAACAGTATCCTAAAAATAGTGAGAATGGACTAAGCTTTCCCTCTCCCACAATCCTCTGACTCCTCCTTTCCAACTTCAGAATGGCAGCATGGCTCAAGCAAAAAAGGGTGGCAAGAAGGGCCGTCTCAATGAGGTGATGACCCAAGAATACGCCATCAATATTCACAAGTGCATCCATGAAGTGGGCCTAAAATAACATGCCCCTTTGGCACTCAAAGAGATCCAGAAGCCAGGCACGGTGGGCGTACGCCTGTAATCCCAGCACTTGGGAGGCTGAGGCAGGAGGATCGCGAGTTCAAAGCTAGCTTCAGCAACTTAGCGAGGCCCTAAGCAACTCAGTGAGACCCTGTCTCTAAATAAAATACAAAATAGGGCTGGGGATGTGGCTCAGTGGTGTTCAATCCCCAGTACCATTACACACACACACACACACAAAAAAAAAAAAAAAAAAAAAAAAGGTCCAGATATATTCCACAAAAGGAAATGGGGTCTTCAGATGTATTCACCAGGCCCAACAAAGCTATCTGGGCCAAAGGAATAAGGAATGTCCCATATCATACCCATGTGCAACTGTTGAGAAAATTTAGTAAGAATGAAGACTCACCAAATAAGCTTCATATTTTGTTACCTGTATTCCCATCATCACTTTCTAAAATCTACAGATAATGTAGATGAGAATTAAATGTTAATTGTCCACACTATAAAGCTGCCAAAAGAAAACAAAAATTTAAGTGATAAATTCTACCCTTGGAGACTCATAAATTCATTACTTTCTACTTCCTTCTATGTTCAATGTCTTTCTATTATGAAGACACTCAAACTACTATAGACCTCTGGAGTTACCATTACAAGAAGCAGAAATTAAGGACCTGGTGGCACACACCTATACAATTGAGACCCTGAGACCCTGTGTCAAAATAAAAAATTAAAAGGGTGGGAGATACAGGTCACTGGATAGAGAACTTGACTAGCATATGCAAGGCTCTGAGTTCAATCCCCGGTATACCAAGGGAAAAAAAAAAAAAGAAAGAAAGAAAGAAAAGAAGGGAGAGAGAGCAAAGAAAAAGACAAACTCAGAACCTAAAGTTGAACATTTTCAAAATAGGGTAACCTCAAAATCAGAAAAAGGTCTGGAACTGGAACTTTAGATTTAATTCATAAGAATCACTAATAGAAAAATTAATGTTGGGCTGGGGATATAGCTCAGTTGGTAGAGTATTTGCCTCGCAAGCACAAGGCCCTCCATGGGTTCAATCCCCAGTACCGCAAAAAAAAAAAAAAAAAACCTTATGTTTTTCAGCACAGTAAAAAAATTTCAGAATAAATTATGTTGGGAAATGTTTATAAACTATTGTGTCAATTGGTTAAAAAAAATTTATTTTTTGAGACAGGGTCTTAATATATGCCCAGTCTGGCCTTGAACTTTTGATTCTCCTGCCTTCCGCCTCCCAAATCCCTGGGATTATACACATGTACCATCTCTTGACTGCTTGGTCACACATTTCTTTGTGCCATCAAAGATACAGTTTCTGCAGCATTTCATATCACAAAAATCGGTTATGTTTTGGTATTAATTTTCTTAAGTATTCAAAACAATTTTATCATTGATTTGTTTTCAGCTTTTAAAGAACTGGGAATACAGCTCAGTGGTAAAGCACCCTGGGTTTAATCCCCAATACCACACATACAAAATAGGGCTGGGAATGTGGCTCAGTGTGGAGTGTCCCTGGGTTCAATCCCCAGTACCAAAAAAAAAAGAAAGAAAGAAAGAAATCAGATGAGCTCCTAAAGGGAGTATAGATGAAAAGGAACAGAGGTGTAAGACTTATACCTGAGACATTCCAATGCCCAAAGACCTAAAGACTCTGGGAGCAGCCACAGGAAAGAAAGAACAGAAAAACTGATGTCCTAGAAACCAAGTGAAAAGTACAACTCTAATACTGCAAATATGTACTCACATCACTGAATCACAGAACTATAAGAAGGGAGTCTTACAGATAATAGACAGAAACACTAAAAACTACAAGGTTCAATAAATGGCAAGTTACAAATCAAATGTTCTAAGTACAAACACTGCCACAGGATTAACTCAGACATACTATTAGAATGGAAAGACAAACTAAACCAGCAACTCTAGTCTGTTTATGCAGTTATTAAATAAATCTAATTATCCATACAATAAGTGTTCTTATTTCTGAGCCACCTTTTTCAGGTTTCATTCTTTCTTAAGGAATCAAACACATAGCTTGAAATTTTCAGTGCCTACATACAATTTTCAAAGATTAGGTAACAAGGATGGGCCCATCTTGGCTCTATGTATTCTATTTTCTTTAGTTATTCCTTCTCTTGCAAAAGTGTAAAACTGGAGAAAAGGGTTATAAAATATTCAATCATTTCTAATTATTTTCTCCCACTTCAAGATCACTTTGTACCTCTTCACTTAGTTTTTCCATCTATAAAATCATGTCCTGAATAAATAACACTTGTCTTCTGCCTACACCACAACCATCATTTAGAATATACCAGGCTCTATTTGAAGAGAATTACACAAACCAACTCAGCACTATTAAGTGTAAAGTATTCACTTTACATTTGAGGAAATAAAAGCATACAGACTTTAGCTAATTTGCTTACAACTACACAGCTTTAAAAATTGACGAATCAGAATTTGAACCTGGTAGCTAAATAGCAGTACTGGGAACTGAACCCAGGGGACAATCTATCACTAAGATACATCCCTGGCCCTTTTCAATTATTTTCTTTTGAGACAGGGTCTTATAAAATTGGCTCAGCCTCAAACTTAAGATCCTCCTGCCTCAGTCTCCTAAGTGGCTGGTTGCAGGTATGCACCATGGTATCCAGCTCTGAGTAGGAAGCCTTAAGACACTATGCTGCTAATATCAAATGAGACAAACCTAGTGAAAAAAGTACTCTGCAAATTAAAATGCCACCTATAAAGGTATTTCTTGGAATCTGAGAACCTGCTCAATTAACACAACTTTTAAAAATTTTGGTGCTTATATTCCAAGAGAAAGATAATTACTTCAATACTTACCCTTTACTTTTAGTCCCTCATAAAATATCTTCCTGAGACAACAAAGAATCAATTTTACCAAAATAACAAAATGAAATCCAAGACTTAAAAATGTGAAACTAGCATCTGACATTAACTAATAAATACCTCTTTAAACATAGATTGTGGTCTTAATTATAACCCTTTTCCAATTATTATTTAATCAACTATAAAATTTCTGTCCCAACAACATAAAGTAAAACATAAGCTTATACTTTGTGGCAATTGGTTATTTCTATGAGAGAGGGGAGAAAATGAACTGAAAATCTCTTACCATTGATCTTTCAGGATATCCAAACAAATAGCCCCTGTGACAGAACTAATATTAGGATGCCATATTTTAGTGATAAACCGGACCTAGAACATAAAGCACACTTAAGTTTTCAAGTAACAGAAATAAAACATATCAAGTTTAAAAAGAATTACCCCCCCCCCCCAAAAAAAGGCCTCTGGTTAAGCTTCAGGTTAACGCTGTAATATTTTTATTACATCATTTGGCCAAAGTAAAGGGAGAAGTACAGAAGACAAACATTCTGTAAGCTGAATATGGTCACTGACATTCTTTTTAAACTTTTTAATAAATGCTCCATCTTCAAAACACACCCAACAATTACTAGATGCTTAAAATTTACAAAGAATGATACTAGATGCTGTGAGAATAAAACAGACTAAAATCCATTTGGGTAATGTAGCACATAAAATCAAAATATAGAATAAGTGATTGTGAGGGAGTCATTTTACTATGAGAGAGCAGAAATAATAGGTTTAAAGGGGAAAAGTAAACAAAATAAATGCATGGAAGCACAAGTAGTGACTGGCTATAATATTCCAAATTTGTCTGTATGAGTTTTTCTCAAATTCTTTGTCATAGATAACAAATATTTGAAAACTTATTACTATGTTAGGTATTAAAGATCAGACTTGAAGAAATTTACCAAAATCAAATTGCTATTTAGTAATAGAGAGCAAAATTCAAACTTATAACCTGATTCTAGATTCTAAATCTGATCATTTTTACTATTTGTCATACATGGAAGAATAAACCAACAAGTTAAAAAGCAAGCTGGATGAGATCACCATGAAATGAAATCTACTGCATCAACTCTTTTTTTTTTTTTTTTGCAGTGCTGGGGATTGAACCCAGGGCCTTGTGCTTGCAAGGCAAGCACTCTACCAACTGAGCTATATCCCCAGCCCTTGCATCAACTCTTAATTACAAGCTTTTGGAAAACCTTCACCATCATCATATATTATTATTGTTGTTATTATTATTTCACCATTTGGTGCTGTTTGTTTATTTGTTTTGGTGTGGGGGGGTTACAAGGGATTGAACTCAGGGGCATTTGACCACAGAGCCACATCCCAAGCCCTTTTTTGTATTTTATTTTGAGACAGAGTCTCACTGAGTTGCTTAGTGCCTCATTTTGCTGAGGCTGGCTTTGAACTCATGATCCTCCTGCCTCATTCCTTCTGAGTTGCAGGTATGACAGGTGTTGTGCCACCACACTTGGCTTGCTCTTTTTTCCCAGTGTTGGGGATTGAACCAGTGGCACACTTCCAGGGGTACACCCCCTGCACTTTCTATGTTTTGGGGACAGAGCATTGCTGGACTTGAATTTGTGATCCTTATACTTAAGGCTCCTGAGTTATTGGGCATACACCTCAGATGGCTATAATTATTCAACGTGACTAGTGAATCCAAATTCTTAATTAGAAGGTTAATTACAATGTGCCAAGTAATGTTCTAGATACTTGACAAAAATTAAACTCTTCACTAATGTACTACAAATCTATTTCTGATATGAAGCTAAGAAGCTTCTACTTCTCTCTTCTTGTGATTTCCTGATCTATGTCCTGTGTCTCTACTTCCTCACCTCCTACTCATTCACTAATTCATTCAATCTGAAAAAGTACTTTAAGTTACTAGTGAATTAAAAACCCCTAAAACTAATGTACACTCTCCATGTCTTCATTCGACATGTTGATCTTTTTCTATTCTTAAAGTCTTCAAATATACCTATTTCTCTTCATTCACACACAAAACCATCTTATTAAAGGACACTTTCATTTTACAGCTAGGTTACTACACTAACCTGACTTTATTCTGTTTTGTTCCCTCCAATCCATTTTCCACACTGAAACCAGAGTACCCTTTAAAACAAATGTGACCTGTGTTGCTATCATACTTAAGTGAGTAAGCCCCTTTAATGACCTCTCATTTACTTTTTGTAAGTTCACACTTAATTTGAAGTTGAGATACCCCTGCCTCAGCTTTGTGAGTCACTAGGATTACACTATTGTGCCTGCCTTAAGTCCACACTCTAAACCTGGCCCTCAAGTTCCAATTTCACCTCCACCCCATATTCCACTCTCCTCCTAAATATATTCAAATTTGTAATTTGCCTCTGGGCCTTCGTGATTATTCATTTTCTCAGTAACATATCTCTCTAGCCTCTGCCCTAGATAACTCCTTGTTATGGTTTAGATACCAGGTGTCCCCAAAAGTTCATGTGTTCATGCAAGAATAAAGTTTTGAGTGAATGACTGGGTTATGAGAGCCTTTACCTAACCAGTGAATTAATCTTCTGGTAAGGATTAACATGATGGTAACTACAGGCTGAAAGGGTGTGGCTAGAGGAGGTGGGTGACTAGGGGCATGCCTTTTGGGTATATACTTTGTCTTTGTTGAGGGGAGCTCTCTCTCTGCTTCTTGGTGCAATATCCTGAGCCATTTTCCTCCACCACATCTTCTGCCATGATGTTCTGCCCCTCTTCTTGCCTGAAGCAATGGAGTTCACCATCTATGGACTGAGACTTTTAAAAGCATGAGCCCCCCCAAATAAATTTTCCTCTTCTAAAACTGATGTCAGGTCTTTTTGGTCATAGCAGCAAAAAAGCTGACTAAAACACGCCTTGTCCTTCAAGTTTCAGTGTCTTCCCAACCTGTTCTCAAAATACCGTATATATTCTTATATCAGAACGTACCACACTTCTATTAATTTCTGCCTTATTTGTCTGATCTTCCCTAAAAGGCATGTATTCAGCCTGCTTACTAGACCATCTCTAGTATCTCAAAGTGCCGCACACTTTAAATACTATGGTAAACCTATTTCAGAGATAAACAATATCTCTTTGAAATACAGTCTAGGTCAAATAAGACAGAAATACAGGGCTTATGTACAGGAAACATTTCATTGTAACCATTAAATTCACATCTTAATATTTACCATCAGCTGAATTCAATTTATACAGGCAAAATAACCACTACCTTTAACTTCAATAAAGAAGTCCCAGCATTCTGTAACGTCAAAACACGCGGTTCAACAATATTTTCAACAAGATTGGAAAACAGAATTTTAAATTACTACTGAAAAAATGTGTGAGGGGGACATAAACAACAAAATCTTAAAATATACCAGAAAGTTTATAGTTTAGAAAAGTGATCTAAGGATGTGTGAACTTGCTCACTTCATTCATTCATTCATTCATTCATTCATTCATTCATTCGGTGCTAGGGATCGAGCCCAGGGCATTGTGCATACTAGGCAAGCACTCTACCATTGAGTTACATTGCTCATCCTTTTTGAGACAGGATTTCTGAATTGCCCAGAGTGGCCTTGAGCTTGCAATTCTCCTTCCTCAGCCACCCAAGTATAGCTGGTATTACTAGGATACACTGTCATGCTTACCTTGTTTATTAAGGAAGAATTCTGTTACGTACATTTTCTGCTACATAATTCGTGCAGCACATGCAGAATCAAGTAAATACCAGGACTAAGGTAATTATTAAGCTAATTCTTCTATTGTAGTACTCTCTACAGTTAGACTTTAAATAAATTTAAATTTACAGCAAGAAATTATTCTCTCATGTTTGGGGTTGTAGCTCATTGGTAGAGAGCACTTGCACAGTGTACATAATGGTAGGTCTGATTCTCAAAGGGAAAGAGAAAGGGGGAAACAAAGAGAAAAAAATCAAAGAAATTGTCAAGAGGACACACCATCATCCACCAGTACAGACATAAGTAACTGTCTTATAAAAAGCATTTTTCTTCCTTATTGTTCTTCACCATTAACTACCTCCTTTTTTAAGTTTTTTCCACTCCTGCCTTTTCCTTTCTCAGGCCTGAATGTTACCACATGCATCCTTAAATATTGTCCACATGCATCCTTAAATATTGTCCTATTGCCGAATACCCAGTTTATACCCACTGTATATCACCACTTTTGCACATAGTGCTACCATTCCTGATCTAGATTAACAAAAGCATAAAACCCAAGGAACTTGGCTGGGGTGGAGTATAAGTAATAATACTATGATTTGATACAAAACAGGTACAAAACAGTTTATAGTACTAGGATATTTACTAATAGCAATTCATGTCTCCTTGTTTTCCCATCTAAAGCTAATATTCACACTACCTGGAAGCTTTCGAATACTCCCTAGCTTTAGGGAACATTCAAGGACTAAAAAAATAAAGTAAAATAAAATAAAATAAAATACCCAACAACTGAACACAATGTGCACAAAGATAAAAAAAATGGAAACTATTCTTAATTATCTATACTATCTATACTGGCTAACCATCATTGCTCTTCCTACAGAATGCAGCCTACCTTCCATACACGCTACAGTTTCACAAACATTTCAGATCATATTTCTCATGGGATAGGAGTTCACTTTCCCATCAGGAACATCTAGTTTCAAGGTTGAAACTGAAGGATAATATATTATTAAACCAGTTTTAAATTCACTTGTGACACAAAAGATAATGCTATTTTATTTTAAACATGTATGCATGGATGGAATGCTCATTAAATATTATTAACATTGGTATTTAATATTCAATTCCATATGTAAAAGTATGCTTATAACACCAAGGAAAAAGAAAATTCACAACCTAGTTTCTAGTATAATAAAAGAACAAATCACTGAGATAATCATACTAAACTAATGGTTTTTCTCATTAACAACATATATATTACAATTCAGCAATACATTGGTTGTATACAATGAATCAAATTCCTTCACTATTTTCAACTGAATCAAAGACATATTTTCTCTATCTGGAAGTAAACCTTTTGCTCTTCTGGTCAAACACTTATTAGAGAATAATAAACAGAAATTATGCTATGTGCATGTTAAAGTAAACAATACTGGTATGGTCATGCACACTTGTAATGCCAGAGGTTGGAGAGGCTGAGGCAGGAGGATTGCAAATCTGAGGCAAGCCTCTGCAATTAAGCAAGACTATGTTTCAAAATAAAAAATAAAAGAGCTGCTGATGTCATTCATTGGTAGAATACCCAAGGTTAAAACCCCACCAACTGGCCCCCGAGACAAAAAGATAAACAAGTTTTTAATAATATCTTCTCAAATTTTAGCAGCACAATATAGTAGTAGTACTTCATTATCCATGAGGGACAGGTTTCAAGATTCCCAGTGTATGCCCAAAACTACAGACAGTATTAAAATCTACATATGTTGGATTTTCTTCCTATACATACATACCTATGATAAAGTTTATATTTACAAATTAAGTACAGTAAAAGCTTATCAATAGCTAAAAAATGATTTTAATACATAATTTAAAACTGAGGATTTATTTATTTCTGAAATTTTCCATTTAATATTTTCAGACCTTGGTTGACCATGGATAACTGAAAAAAGGAAAACTGCAAATAAAGAAGGAAGGTCATATCACAAAGTGCTAAAACAGAGCAATTACTTTGGAGTTAGTAAAGATCCTACAAAAAACATCTTTATTGAGACATAATTGACCCACCTAAAGTGCACAATTTCACTAAGCCAGGGGTATATCTCAATGATAGAGCACCGGCCTAGTATGTACAAGGTCCTGAGAACAATTTCCAAAGGGGGAAGGGGAGGGGGGAGGAGAGAAGGGAGAAAGAAGAAAGTAACAAACTTCATAATTTTTAGTATATTCCAAGTTATCTAGCCATCAACACAGTATAATTTTTGAAAATTTTATCACCTCAAAAAGAAACCCTGTGGGGCTGGGACTCAGAGGCAGAGAGCTTGCCTAGTATGTGTGAGGCACTGGGTTCAATTCTTAGCACTGTGTATAAATATAAGCAAATAAAGACATGCTGTCCATCTACAACTACTAAATAAATAAGTAAATAAATAAATGAAATCCTGCAACTATCAGCCTACACTATTCATTATTTCCCAACCCACTTCCATTTCTAAAAACTACCAATCTACTTCTTGTCCATGATTCGCCTTTTCTGATATTTTATTAAATGATATCATAAAAATGTGTAGCCTTTGGAACCTGGTTTCTTTCATTTAGCATAATGTTTTCAAGGTACGTTCATTAATGTTTCAGCATATATCAATACTTCATTCTTTATGTTTGGTTTTTTGTTTGCTTCCTTTTTTTTTTTTTTTTTTAATTATTTTACTTTGAGACAGGGTCTTGATAAGTTGCTTAAGGCCTCACTAAGTTGCTATGGCTGGCTCTGAACTTGTGATTCTCTTGCCTCAGCCTCTCCAGTTGCTGGGATTACAGGCATGACTCACTGTACCCAGCCATTCTTTATGGGTTTTTTTGTTTGTTTGCTTGTCTGCGGTGCTGGGGATTGAACTCAGGGTGGTGTACTTGCAAGGGAAGCACTCTAACAACTGAGCTATATCCCTAACTCAATTCTTTATGCTTTAATAACCAAATGCTACCCCATGGTATGGATATACCATTTTATTTTTTTTTATTTATTTTAAAAAATATTTTTAGTTGTAGATGGATACAATACGTTTATTTTGCTTAGTTTTTTTATGTGGTGCTGGACAACGAACCTAGCACCTCACACATGTCAGGCAAGCACTCCACCACTGAGCCACAACCCTAGCCCCAAATCACATTCTATTTATACATTCATCAGGTTGATGGACTTTTGCTTGCTTCCACTTTTTGGCTATTATGAATAGTTATGGAGCTGGGGATATAGCTCAGAGGTGCAGCACTTGCCTACCATGTGCAAGACCCTACATTCAATTCCCAATACAGCAATAAATAAATAATTAGTTGTAGCTTACTGGCTAATTCTAGCTAATATTTACCAAGTGCTTGCTCTGTATAGGCATTTTATAAGTATTATATTTTACTAAATCTCAGACTATCAATTATTCAAGAAAATATTGCTTTAAGCACCCTCATGGAAGACAAAAATTTCTTCCAATTAAATGATATGCCAATCCATTGAAATTTGGATCTTCATTTGAAAGATATTAAGATAGGAAAAACAAGTATTTTAGAATTATTGAAGTCCTTTACATGCATTAACACCTTTAATCTTTATAATCCCAGGAAAAGATTTTAAAAAAAATGAGAAACTGAAACACACAGAAATTAGGTAACTTGCCTAAAATCATAAAGCCAGTAAAATCGAAGAAAGATTGAACCCTTACTGTTCAACTGACTGTTGACTGACAATTTTGGTAGAATCACATTCATACTTTCAGAGATTGTATCCTTACTTTTTCTTCACAGGATCATGGAAGAAGAGTCCACTGACTTAACACACGGATCTTATAGAATCTGGGTTCTATTTAATCACTAAGTATCAGTTTCTTAATTTATTAGGACTGTTATAAATACTGTTTCAGGAAAGACAAAGTTTTTAGTACTAACAAGTAACAGTTTTATCTATCATTTTAAGAATATTGGTGGGAGCAGTCCCCCTAGAGCGCTATACTGCCTTCCATTTTATTTCTGTTTTTTTTTTAAATAAATGAATTAAAATCCAGGAAGGGTAGCACACATCTGTAGCCTATAGTCTAAATTTCTCAGGAGGATACCTATAATCCCAGCTACTGGGAGGCTGAGACAGGAGGACCACAGTTCAAGGCCAGGCTGGGTTAATTAGTGAGACCCTATCTCAAAGTAAAAATTTAAGAGGGGCTGGGGCTCATTGGCAGCACATTTGCCTAGCATGTGTGCAGGCCCTGGGTTAGATCCTCAGCACCACATAAAAATAAAAATAAAAAAAAAAGGTATTATGTCCACCTACAACTAAAAAAAAAATAATAAAAAAAAATGTTTAAAGAGTTGGAAATAGCCGGGGGTGGTGCCGCATGCCTGTAATCCCAGCAGCTGGGGAGGCTGATGCAGGAGAATCGCGAGTTCAAAGCCAGCCTCAGCATGGGCAAGGTGCTAAGCAACTCAGTGAGACCTTGTCTCTAAATAAAATACAAAATAGGGCCGGGGATGTGGCTCAGTGGCCAAGTGCCCCTGAGTTCAATCCCCGGTTCAAAAAAAAAGAGTTGGGAATATAGCTCAGTGGTAGACCATTTGCCTAGTATGCTCAAGGCTATAGGTTCAATCATCAGTCCTACAAAAACATAAAAAAGTCCTGGGGATGAATGGTGATGACAACTGCACAAAAATATGAATATATTTAATACTGCTGAATAATACACCTAATTACAGTGAGGCATGCCTGTAATCTCAGTATCCCAGTGACTGAGGAGACTGAGACAGAAGGATATTAAGTTTGAGGCCAACCTTGACAACTTAACAAGACCCTGAGCAACTTTTTTACTTTGACCCTGTGTCTAAAAACAACAAAGAACTCAGTGGTAAAGTGCCCCTAGATTCAATCCCAAGTAACTCCCCCGCAAAAAAACCCAATATAGCTAAAAATGGTTAAAATGGCAAATTTTATGTCATGCACATTTTGCCACAATTAAAAAAAAAAGTCAAAAAATAGATGTACATCAAGCAGCAGAATAAGAGACATCTCATTCTGGTAGCTGATCTAAATTCACCCTGAAATTCCCACTATCATGTCTACTCTTAAGCGATAACAACCAATGGAGTTGAGTATATAAATTTTATAAAGTTCTGAGTAACTGCTATAATATATTCAAGGGTACTACACAATGAAGACACAGATAATATGTAGGTGTAGAACATGGTCCTTGACTCAAGAGCAAAAAAATGTCAAAGACACATGTCTAAAATAACAAATTTATGCTGGTACTATATAAATTAAATAAATTGCTAATGGGAAACATCTGACAGGCACAACTTATTGGACAAATGGCACTTCACCAAACCTTTAAAAAAAAGTCAAAATTTCAAATAAGAACAAAGATTCAGGCAAAAATGACAGAAGACTATGGAAGAATAAACATCATAATAATCTAGGTTAGAAAATGAGACCATGTTGTGGTTGAAGATGTAGAAGATAAGGGTAGAAAAGAAAATTGGGGTGAAAATGTAGGAGACTTTAAATGCCGAGATAAAGAGTTTAGACTTTTATTAACAGAGAACAAAAAGGATAACCCAAACTGTTATTTACAAAGATTAGGAATAACAAAGATGGAAGGTGATTAAAAAATTGGCAAAATAGGGAAGTAAGTACCTAAGCTGAATGGCTAAATTAAAGTGATGACAGTGGCAAAAGCAGAAACATAAAGGAAATGATTCAGTTAAAAAAAGAAAAAGTTCAGGTTATTTCTTGACCATAGGGTAAGGTAAGGTCATTCCCCACTTCACATTCAACATAGTTTTACAATTATTTGCTGATTCTCATAGAATGTGAGTTCCATGAAAGCAGGAGAAATGTAAGCCTTATTGCTATATTCCTTGGCACATAATATTCAAATAATTATTGAGAGAATGCAGAATACATTCTTCCCTAAAATACATATTTCTCTGAGCAAAGTAAGAACCTCTCTCTAAATCTGGGACACTGCAAATTTTTGCAGAACCAGTATCTGAGTCATTATCAGATGTACGTCCTATTTCAGTATAGAGCCACTACTGGCTGCTTTTGAACCAGCCTGCTTTTCATTCTAATTTCAGAAGCAAGTCATTTGCCATTGCCTGGAATCTTAAACATATCAAACAACTCATAAAGTGGTAACTTTAATAACATATATATTAATTAGGAAAACATTAGTTAGGAAAGCCAAGAAAAGATAACATTTCAAAAGTTCATGCATAAAAATAGGTTTACTATACCTTAGGGGGATTGAATGGATATGTTTCTGGTATTTTTATCTCTAGTTGATATCTTCCTCCTAAAAAATTGGGAAAACGAAGTTAACAATACTGCTCAACTCAAATATGTGAAGCCAAATATACTGATAGAACTTTTAAAAACATTATTTTACATTCAACTGCAAATTTAAAGTAGAAACCCAAAAAGGAAATAAAAGCACCAGTTTTTTATTTAGTACTTATTTAAAGCACACACAAGACCCATTTCATATCACTAATTAGTTTATCAGTGAGGAGTAGGGCTACATAAATAAATTAAATCCACAGACAACCCAATGCCAAATATTTCCTAAAAACAATTAACTTCCATCTCCTTTTGTTTCCTCTAGTCCACCCTAATAAGAGTCACTAATGGGGGTGGGGGGTAGAAGGAAAAAAAAAGAAAAAAGAAAAAAGAAAAAAGAAAAAGGCAGGAGATATAAAAGAATAGATGGCACAGAGAAAAGAATATAGATTAGGCCATAGGCTAAAAAATCTACTTCTAACTGGTTCTCTCGAATTAAACAACAAAAAAAATCCCAATATTTCATCTGTGACCTAAATTAAATGCTAACACTTTTTGTTAAATTTTAAAAAACAAACTCCAACAATAAAATAAAATGAAAAGACAGGCATGAAGACAAAAAACAAAAACAAAAACAAAACCATCCTCTTTTCCTTTACATGGGCATATTAAATGCAAACTTTATAAAGAAGCTATTCTAAAGAGTAATGCTGTATATATGTATACAAACAGAAAACAACATTTTTTCTTTTGGAGTTATCTTGAGCAACCAGCAACTAAACAGGTATTTTTAAAAAGTTTTTCTATCTTCTCATAATTGGGGTGTTCAAGGAAATGATAACTTCCCCTCAGGAAATTCTCAAGGGATAAGTCTTGAATCCTATCTCTAACCTTCCAATTCTAAGACTTTACAACCTACAGGCATAGAATACCATCAGAAAACATAGCAAATAAAACTGTGCTACTAAAACACATATGAAACTGTGGTATTTTGCTTCATAATAATCAAGGGATGGAATAGATCAAAGAGTAGTCATGAGATGATTAAACCCCTGAGGGCAAGCATCTTTAACATCAGCACTTGAAAAAGTCATGTAGGGAACTTTCCAGCACTCAGCACTTGAAAAAGTCACATAGGGAACTTTCCCCAATATTTCCTACATTTTCTCAAATTCACCTCATTCATTGTTATGAATGAATGATTTTGGATCTGGGGGAAAAGAGCAATTCACTTGGTACCATTTTCTTTAAGCACTTCTGAGTTCCAGTTCTTCTTACAATTCTTTTCAATAAAATCCCATCTATTAAATACATGAATAGAACCAGATGCCTGGATCACAAAACACATGATAGCAATAAAGAATAAAGAAAATAAATGAAAACAAAAGGGGGAGAAGAAATAGGTAACAGAAGGGTAAATGAGGAAATTTTGTGAATACTGAAGTAACTTTCAGAATTATAAATGCTAGCTTCAAATATACATGTATTAAATTTGGCTTAAGCAATACATAGGCTCTTCTTTTTACTTCCTACGCATCTATTTTTCCTGATTAAATTTCAGTTTACCATTCTTTACACAAAGTTGTTCATTCTTGTATGTCCAAAACAATCTCTTATAAGTAGTGTTAACTCCCAGAGATTTTGATGAGTACTGTGGGATTCTACAGACCCCAAATTTTATTTCTACTACATGTTATATGTACTTATATTGTTTCTCAGCCTTTTGTCTAGGAGATCAAGTATGTGTTTCTATCTTACATTACCTGACAAATAATAATATGTAATCACTATAGCATTAACCATAATATCATTCATGTGTCGCTTAACGACAGGATGTGTTCTGAGAAGTGCATTATTAAGTGATCTCATCATTATGCAAACAGAACATATGTAAACCAAGACAGTTACGATGTCACTAGGCAGTGTAATTTTAAGAGCACTGTCAAATAGGCAGTCCATCATGGACCAAAAATGTCAGACTATATTTGATCAGGTTGATACATATAAGGGATTTTTACAAATACACTATATAAGCCAGATGCATCAGCCGTAATCTCAGCTAGTTGGGAGGGTGAGAGAGGAGGACCACATATGCAAGACCAGTCTGGGCCAAAAGAGTAAGCCCCTTCTCAAAAGGAAACAAAAAAATGTGAAAGGGTTTGGAAGGGAGATCATGGATGCAGAACACTTGCCTAGCATGCATAAAACCCTAGGTTTACTCCTCAGTACAGGAAAACACACAGGCATAAAAATTAAAACAGCATTCATTATAAAATAGTTACCTCCTGAAGAATAGCTTTCTGCCTCCTTGCCCCCAACACACACACACAAATACAGGGTCTTGCTTAGTTGCCCAGACTAGCCTTGAACCCCTGGCCTCAAGCAATCCTCCTACCTCAGCTTCTTGAGTAGCTGAGTCTACAGGCATAAGCTACTGCCCCTTGCTTTAAGAGCTTTTAATATTAAAAATTTATAATCTTTAAATTTAAATCAATGTTTTAAAAAAGGTTGTGGATGAAAAGAGGTGAGAATTTTTGACCTATCAACAATGATTTCACAATAAAAGAACTTTCAGGAAGACAGACTCAAGAAGCAAATTGTGCCTTTACCATTGAGTTATTTTACTTAGGCAAAAAAAGAAAACTGGGTTTAGTAAACATGCATCACCCAATTTTTCAATGGGTATTCTACTTCTCAATCTGATTATCTTTTAACACTATATAAACTTCTGCTTTTGCTTTTTAATTTAAACCAATACCAAACACAAATAGGCTAGGAGTGTAGGTCAGTGAAAGAGCTTGCCTGTCATGTGAGAGGCCCTGGGTTTCAATGCCTAGCACCAAATAAAAACCAACCAACTAGCCGGGCACAGTAGTGCACACCTGTTAATCCTGCCATCTTGCAAGGCTGAGGCAGGAGGATTGCACATTTGAGGTCAGCCTCTAAATCTATCTCAGAATAAAAAATAAAAGGGCTGGGGGTGTAGCACACTAGTAAAGCATCAATAGGTTTGATCCCCAGTACCATCCACAAGAAGAAAAAAGGGGAAAAGAAAAGAAAAAAAAAAAATGTAAGAATCCTGCAAGAAACATTATTTAAACATTTTTCTTATATTTACATTACAAAGAAAAAGTTTCTAGTTTATGCCCTTGAATGGTACTTTTACTAAACAAAATGAACATCTCAATACTCTCAGTACTTATATAAATGACAAAAAGAACAGGATGAGATAGTACATCTCAATTATATATCCAAAAAACATTAAATGTAATCCTATCAAAAGACTGTCTTTGGGCTGGGGATACAGCTCAGTTGGTAGAGTGTTTGCCTCACAAGCACAAGGCCCTGGGTTCAATCCCCAGCACTGCAAAAAAAAAAAAAAAAAAAAAAGACTGTCTTATTTAAAAGCAGAAGCAGAATTAAATACTTAAAAAGTTAACAAATATTTCAAACTAAAAAGGAATATGGTGTATTAAATATAATCACTATGAAAAAGTATACTTTATCTAATTTTTAAAACTTCACCTACCTATTAGGAATTGCTAAAAAGGCAACAAACTTTCCTTATCTAACCATTAAGCACATGAGGTACCTTATCTGTTACAAAAATTTGCTGGAAGAACTCTAGAATAATGCTATTGCCTTACTGCCTTTAAAAAACAAAACAAAAACCAAAAAGAATACCTAGTCAGGAAGATGGCACATGCCTATCACTCCAGTGACTCGGGATGATAAGTAAGGAAGATTCCAAGTTTGAGGCTGCCTCTACAACTTAGCAAGACCCTGCCCTCTCTTCTCAAAATAAAAAATAAAAAGGAATAGGTTATAGCCGTGGTAAAGTGATTCTGGGTTAAATTCCAGTGTAAGTAAGAAAAAAAAAATAAAACTTCTACACCATCCAAAAACTTGTCTGCCTTCAAGAAGAAGGAAGCTAGTATATAGCAGAACATTTGCAATTAAGACAAGCACTTGATTTATAAGATATAACTAAAAGTCTCTTCTATGTTTACTTTCAAAAGGACTAAATGAGCAATGTTTGGTGGCACATGTCTATAATCACAGCAACTCAGGAGAGGTTAAGGCAGGAGGATTTCAAGTCTGAGACCAGCCTTAGCAACTTAGCAAGAACCTGTCCCCAAAAATCAATCAATCAATAAATCTCAGAACATAGAGTTCAGTGGTTAAGCACTTCTGGGTTCAATCACCAGTATCACACCAACCCCTCAAAAAAATAGTATGCTAATGACATACTAGGGTCTTTAAATTTTCAAATAAAGACAAAAATATTCAAGAATATTAGATATTTCTCAATGGGGGGAGAGGGGGTTTGACTGTTCATTACCAAATTATAGAACCACCACATTCAGAATAGTCATCATCACCCCCTTCCATAATCAATCCTCATTCGCTCCAAAGCAGTAAGTGATAAAAAGCATAGCTTTGAAGGCAAAGGCTATTAGACCTCAAATCTCAGCTGTGCCTCTTTTTCATATCAAACCTTAGGTAAGTTACTTAACTTCTCTGAGCTTTAAGTTTCTTCATTTTTGAAAAAGTGGTAACTCTACTTACCTCATAAGATTTGAACTGAATATATGCATATGCATACATGTAATGCTTCTACATGAGCTACCACATATTGTTACATGCACTGTTCTAAACAAATATATGAATACCTAGAATGCAAGAACCTTGGTTATGCTACTTCATCCAAATTTATAATACTCATTCATGAAGATTTGTCTAATGAGAAATTAAAATGCTAAAGCTTTTCTATATCTCTGGGGGGGTAAGATATAGAAAAGTACCTACAGACTTAATTTTGAACATAAACCTCAGTAAACCTATTTACTTTCTTTTCTGTATGTCTAAAAATGATCACTCAAAACTTTCCTAAATAAGAAAATTAAATAACATGAACTACATCCAGTATGAAGACACATGGGTGAATGAAATGTCATATGACAAATATGAGAGGAGCTTTAAAAAAACAAAAAGTCAGAAATTTAAGGCAAGGTATGTTATAAATACCGTATGAAGGGTAAATTCAGAGTCTACAGACTGTGTTAAATAAGAGGCTTAACATTTTATGTTTAAAAATTCTAACCTGCATAACCTGTAACTTAGCTGTGCTAAATCTGTTTTGTAGAAAGAGAAAAATTAACTAAATTTCAATAAGAAAAGTCAGTCTGGATTAAGTGTCTAAATTTATCATTTTTTAAAACTGCTGTATATCCTAAGCCAAATGTAGTCACCTTCTATGTAGCTTATAGATGCTCAATATTATTCTGATTTAATGTTTTAGACAAGTTCTAATACGCACAATATTTTTATACAGAAAAAAGTACTTGCCTTCATATGGTGTGTCTGGAGGTCCTGCTATTTCTCCTCTTAATTCTGTAAAATTCTCATCTACAAGATCTACTTTAATTTGATTTTTGCTCGTCTTAAAAATAAACAGAAAATAAATGTTAGTTATGTCAACAAGGAAAAAGCCTATTTTAAAATATTACCTATAAAAATTTTTGAAGCCCCTTCTTTCATAGATGTATCTGCTCTAGAAAAATAATCCATCCTTTTCTAGGACTTAATTAGCCAGCTTAAGAGTATTTAAAACAAGGAAACTAAGAAATATTAACTTCACTATTTTTAATGAAATAACACCACTTCGAACAATAGAACAAATGGCTTGTTGACTTTATCGGAAAGTTATTAGAGAAAAATAATAGACAACTTATTTATATTTGCCAACTTCATATATGTTTTTAAGTCCAAACTGATAAACCTATTCACCTATAGTTAAATACTAGGATTCTGTATCCCTAGGAAATTTAGGTTCTGTTCGTATCAACAGAAAATGCAGGGTCATTAAAAGCCATTTAGGCCATAGGATCTCATTAAATTAATCATAACAATTCTAGATGTTTAGACTAATAATACACCAACCACAAGGATGGTGAAAACTCCAGGCGTTTAATTAATTTTCCTTTCCATGGCAATTCCCAAAGTCTAAATGCCTCACCAGAATCTCCTAATATCATCATTTCTTTTTCTGCTTAGTTTATTTCAATGGTAATACCTACCTTCTAGAACAGATTTCTACTTTAAATTTCTCTGCATCTACATTTTGCTCTTAACACTTCTCATAGTATTTTCATATCTATAATAACCCTTGAGTATCTTAATCTTTTATGAGTCCATTCTTAAAGTCAAGGTAACCTTAAATGATTCAGATATCCATCCAATGGAATTCACATTAACATTCCCAGGTACCTACCACGACTATAAATGGTACCTCCACCTACGATTTTATCTATCCTAGTATATGTTACTGGTCTATATTCCATATTCCTAATATAGTAAGTCCTCCCCTTCTCTCAACTTAAACCTAAATACCTAGTATACAATATATGTATTTTGTTTTGTTGAATTCCTTATTTTTACCTAACAGACATAATACATTTACTCACATGACAGAAAGCCTTGCATAAGATTTCAACAGTAAAATTTTCCGCTTTTGGAACCACCTTTTAAAACTCGCTTACTGGATGGAACAGTGTAAGAATATCTACTTTAAGGTGCTCAGCTTCTTCCACCACACACACACAAAAAAAGATATCAGTTTTACTTTTTCTATACTAAATACTTTTAGTACAGAAACAATATAACTTAAAATCCAAATTTCTAAAATTTCATATGACTCCCTTAAAAAACACACACACACACACACACACACACACACACACACACACGGGGAGGGTGCTAGGAATTTAACCCAGGGACACTTTACTCCTGAGATAAATCCCCTGCCCTTTCTATTTTTAATTTTGAGACAGGGTCTTGCTAAGTTGCTGAGGCTAGTCTCAAACTTGCAATTCTCCTGTCTCAGCCTCCCAAATGGCTGGGATTACAGGCGTGCACCACTGCGCCCGGCTTCATATGACTCTCTTCTAGTAATACAGGATTACCAAACTTACTTTAATGTATTTTTTAAACATTCTAATTAGTACTGGTTTACTTCATAACCTTTTTTAATGCTTCAAAGTATTTCATATTTTTCTGAAAATGTTTTTATCCAAAAAGTGAAATTGAATTATAAAAATTGAATTATAAATATGCACAAAAGAGAAACTTCTTCCTGTGCCCTAGAAAATCACTACCATTCATGGTATTGTGACAGAGAAAAGAAAAGCACATTTTAGCAAAAGTAAAAATACTTTCTATAGTATTATAAGAATAAACAATGTGGCAAAAATTAGAGGCATTCAGCTTCCACTGACCAATTTAAGAAGCCACAAGTATTAACTATAGATTTGTATTTCTCCCCCTAGGACTTTTAAGGAAAGTAAGAGTAATCAGATCTTTTACTTTACCAAGGTTTTCAAAGACCTCTATAGCTTCCTATAATCTTCTCTCTAAAAAGAAGTAAGTAACCCTAAAATGCTAGGATACCAAAGAATGTGATTAAAGTTTTGGGGGAGGGAAAAAGGGAGGGAAGATAGATCAGAAAATCTGTTTCTTGAACTATCCCAATTCTCTGCTTAGTAAAATACTGAATAATTATTAATTTTTATACTTCTATGCTTATAGTATCCACATCACCCAAATGATAATTTAGAGAAAAAAATGGATCTTTTTTTCACCTTAGGAAAAAAAACAATTTATGAAAAATTTACTAAATCAGCTCAAGAACGTACGATCACCATGATAAACTCCCATTACAAAGGAGCATACTATATGGTCTATGGTAGAGCTTTACGTGCAGATAACTAATGATAAAAAGGAAATGGACATTTAAAAACAAGGATTTTTCATAGCTTAATTTTTCCATCAAAAACAATTATCCTTTTTACCTCCACAGTTTAATTTAAGCATCTAATTATTTCACAACTGTACAAAATTCAAATCCCATTGCTTCCATAAACAAATTTAAAATCTCAGCTCAAGACTCAAAAACATAAGACATGAAAAATGACAAAAGATTAGAAAAGTCATGGTCTCTGGAGTTGATAGATGTGTGCTGAATCTACTTCTGGCACTTGTGATATTAATATAAATAGATCACTTAATATCTAACTTAATTTTATTTCTGTACAATGAGAGTCTCCTAGACAGAACCTGCACACCTGATCTTTGTCTAACAATATTAACTACAAAACCTTTGATTTCAAAGCCTTATTTTGTGAAATTGATTTCACAGTTCTGCTGCCAATCTTAGAAATGTAATTTCAGAAAATAAGTATCAAAACAATGTGTTTTCAATTTACTGACTGCAACAACCAAGGAGGCTAATGGGTGGAACCCTGACGAACTTTGTTATGCTGGCACTACTTTTCTTTCTTGGCAGTATGGGAATTGAACCCAGGAGCACTCTACCACAATGCTACATCCCAGCTACATTTATTTTGACCCAGGATTTCACTAGATTGCCCCTGCTGGCCTCAAACTTGCAGTCCTCCTGCCTTGGCCCCTTAAAATACTTAGATTATATGTATGTGCCACTACGCCTGGGCTGGAACTATATCTTTTGTGAAGATACCCGCAAAGCTACTTTCCTACATTTTCTTCTGATTCTCTAAACAGAGAACTTCTGGAAGACTTGTTTTTTCCTAATGTTCACTTGGAAGAAATTAGCTCCCAGTAAACAATATTTATATAAACTATTTTATTAAGATATAACAGCCAAAAGCAATGGCACATGTCTATAATCCCAGCAACTTGGAAGGCTGAGGCAGGAGGATTTCAAGTTAGAAACCAGGATGGGAAATTCATGGAGACCCCTGCCTCATTATAAAAACTGAAAAGGGCTGGAGATGTAATTCAGTGGTAGAACACCTTGAATTCAATCCTCAGTACTGGAAGGGGAAAAAATGTGAGAAAAAGAAACAGAAGCTGGGCGCAGTGGCACACGCCTGTAATCCCAGAGACTAGAGAGGCCGAGGCAGAAGGATCAAAGGATCAAAGCCGGCACAGCAACTTAGCGAGGACCTAGGCAACTCAGTGAGACCCTGTCTCTAAATAAAATACAAAACAGGGCTGGGGATGTGGCTCAGTGGCTGAGTGCCCCTGAGTTCAATCCCTGGTTCCAAAAAAGAAAGAAAGAAACAGAAAGAAAGAAGAAGGTATTTGATATGGATCCCACTGTTTTTAAAAAGGGGAGAGAAACAGACAAAATTTCTCTGTATATAACACAAAAGAGGTTGGCTTATGAAGACAGATACAAATAAGGAGAATGTCACATGAAAACCAAAGAGTACAGTGACACACTCAAAAGCCAAGGAAGAGTATATATGGATGGTAAACAAACAGAAACTAGCAAGAAGCGAAGCATTTCCCTTAGAGGTTTCAGAAGAAGCATGACCTGAACAACACTTTGATTTCAGACTTCTAGTCTCCGGAACTATGAGACAATAAATTTTAATTACAACAGCACAAAAATGACTTAGATGGAAACTTTAAAAATGTATTTTAAAAATCTATATGCAGAGCCAGGTGCGGGTGGTACACGTCAGTAATCACAGCAACTGGAAGGCTGAGGGAGGAAGACTGCAAGTTCAAAGCCAGCCTCAGCAACTTAGCAAGGCCCTAAGCAACTTAGCAAAACCCTGTCTCTAAATAAAATATTTTAAAACTCCCCTTTCCCCCCACCCTGGGGATGTGGCTCAGAGGTTAAGCAACCCTGGGTTCAATCCCTGGTACCAAAACCAAAAAAAATCTATATGCAGAAAACTACAAACCTCACTGGGTGAGGTGGCTGGGGTATGCACCTATAATCTCAGGGACTCAGAAGGTTGATACAGGAGGATCACAATTTCGAGACCAGCTTCAGCAACTTAGCAAGACACTGTCTCAAAATAAATAAAAAAAAGTTGGGAATATGATTCAGAGGTAAAGTGACTCTGGGTTCTATCCCCAGTACAAAAGAAGGAAGGAAGAAAGGGAAAGAAAGTTCTAATAACCCTAATAAAACAAACCAAATATTTAAATGCAGAGATATTCTATGTTCAAGAACTAGAAGAAAGGTTTAACAATGTAAAGATGCAATTCCCAACTTGAACTATAGAGTCACAATACCAATCAAATTCTCCAGCAAGCTATTTCATAGACATCAAAAACTGAATATAAAAAATTAGAAGAGCCAACACAATATTAAGGAAAAACAAAGCTGAATGACTCACAGTATCTGATTTCAAGACTCACTATAAAGATACTATAATCAAGACAACATGAATTAGTAAAACGACAGACACACACCAATAGAGCAGAACAGAGAGCCCAGAAATTGATCCATACTCACATAATAAACTGTTCTTTAATAAAGGAGCAAACTGAGAGAAAGGATTGTATTTTTAATAAATGGTGCTAGAAATGGATGCCCATATGCAAAATAATTAGGAAAAAAGTAAACTCCAGTTTTCATTTTCTACACTGGTAAAATTCTTAATATCCCACATCGGTACAAAGCTATACCAATAAGGTGACAATAACAACAAAAAAAAAATCACAATGGTAATACTGTGTTAAAGGTAATGTAAAAAAATATATTAACACCATAGAATTTATCATGCCCTTTACTCTAGCATTCTCACTCCTAGAAAATGCCTAAGGAAATCATTTCATTATAGGTAAGAGGGGAAAACTAAAAATCATAATATAAATCACTGAACTATTACATATAATGAAAAAACAAGAATTGAAAAATCCAACAATTGAGGGATCTATAAGAACAGCGGTACAATCTAATGGAATACTACAAATAAAAGTAAATGAGTGGATTTCTGGTTTCTGATCCAGCATGAAAAAGCTTGGCAGTTATTGCTCTCAAGGAAGAAAGCCTATAAAAAAAAACTGAAAATGAATAATTATTCTTAACTCCATCAGACAACTGAAGTCAACAGGGCAAAGAGCTATATCCCACATAGGAGAGACAGGGGAATTAAGAATAACAATCAGAGAAACTCAAGAGAATCTTTGTAGGAACTCCTACTGGGGGAATGTCCCTGAAGATAACTGGAGAATAAATACCTGGAGGCTTAAGGAAGAACAAATATGAGACTAGCTGGCCCTGACACATGCCTGTAATCCCAGCAAGTCAGGAGGCTGAGACATGAGAATTCCAAGTTCAAAGTCAGACTCAGCAATTTAGCAAGACCCTATCTCAAAATAAAAAGTAAGAGTAAAAGGGCTGGGGATGTGACTCAGTGGTTAAGTGCCCCTGGGTTCAATTCCCTGGTACCAAAAAAAGAAAAAAAGAAAGAAAGAAAGAAAAAAAAAAAAAAAAGACTAAGGCTCTCAAACTATTGCAATATTTTCCTCCAAGACCACTACCAGGTTCTCATATTGAAGATGGGAGAGAAATTCCTTTGTGATTCTGGCAAGGGGAGGGAGAAAGCAGCCATTCTGAAATAAGCCCACAACATTCAGTTGCTGGAGCCCCCATACTGAGATCAGAATACAGAGGCATGCTACACTCCCAGCCCTTTATATTTTCTACTTTGAGACAAGGTATTACTAAATTCCAGGATGGCCTTGAACTTCATTGTCCCACCTCATCCTCTTGAGTAGCTAGGACAACAGGCATCCATTGCCATGCCCATCCATTCTTTTGTTTTGTGGGGTAGGTGGTACTAGGGATTGAACCCAGAGGAACTTAACCACTGAGGCACATCCCCAGTCCTTTTTATTATTATTTTGAGACAGGGTCTTGCTAAATTGCTGAGATTGGTCTGGAATTTACAATCCTCCTGTCTCAGTCTCCAGAGTCCCTGGGGAATTATAGGCATGTAATAATCTCTAGGATCACTCTGCTTAGCTCCATTTGGCCTTAACAAAAAGCTACCCAAGAATAATATTGTGCCATTCTATCCAACTGAAGTTTGACTAGAGCAAATGAATCTGAAGGAAGGGAAACACCCAAATCTAGTCCTCTAGTCTCACCTAACATCTCACCTAAAGAGGGAGGTTGACAAAAAGTATTTGTGAAGGTCACAGTCCAGGCAAGTAGATTCATTAAAAGACTAAAACCCAATTTTAGGACTACAAAATCTTTCCACTTCCCTAACACCTAACCATTAATAGGGCTCCTGTGTTGTAATAACAGATTACATGTCTCAGACCTTATTTAAGAAGT
Source organism: Glaucomys volans (assembly GCA_020662805.1). Taxonomy (NCBI): domain Eukaryota; kingdom Metazoa; phylum Chordata; class Mammalia; order Rodentia; family Sciuridae; genus Glaucomys; species Glaucomys volans. The sequence continues at coordinate 127,508 of JAJEJO010000888.1, read as the reverse complement.
TTCGCCTACCAACCAAGAAAAGCCTGGGACCAGATGGATTCTCAGCTGAGTTCTACAAGACCTTTGAAGAAGAACTTACACCAATACTCCTCAAAGTATTTCATGAAATAGAAAAGGAGGGAACCCTTCCAAATTCATTCTATGAAGCTAGTATCAGTCTGATTCCAAAACCAGACAAAGACACATCTAGATAAGAAAACTTTAGGCCAATATCTCTGATGAATATAGATGCCAAAATCCTCAACAAAATTCTGGCAAATCACTTACAGAAACATATTAAGAGGATAGTGCACCCCGATCAAGTGGGGTTTATCCCAGGGATGCAAGGTTGGTTCAACATCCGGAAATCAATAAATGTAATTCATCACATCAATAGACTTAAGGTTAAGAATCATATGATTATTTCAATAGATGCGAGAAAGCATTTGACAAAATACAACACCCCTTCATGCTCAAAACACTAGAAAAAATAGGGATGGTAGGAACATACCTGAACATTGTAAAGGCTATTTATGCTAAGCCCACTGCCAACATCATTCTTAATGGAGAAAAACTGAAAGCATTCCCTTTAAAAACTGGAACAAGACAGGGATGCCCACTGTCACCACTTCTATTCAACAGTGTGCTGGAAATGCTAGCCAGAGCAATTAGACAGACCACAGAAATTATAGGTATACGAATAGGAAAAGAAAAACTCAAGCTGTCACTATTTGCTAATGACCTGATCCTATATTTAGAGGATCCAAAAAAACTCCAGGAAACTTTTAGACCTAATTAATGAATTTAGCAAAATAGCAGGATATAAAATAAACACACATAAATCAAATGCATTTATCTACATAAGCAATTAATCACCTGAAAGTGAATTGAGGAAAATAACTCCGTTCAAAATAGCCTCAAATAAAATAAAATATTTGGGAATCAATCTAACAAAAGAGGTGAAAAACCTCTACAACGAAAACTACAGAACAGTAAAGAAAGCAATTGAAGAAGACCTTAGAAGATGGAAAGATCTTCCATGTTCTTGGATAGGCAGAAACAATATAATCAAAATGACCATACTTCCAAAGATGCTGTAGAAATTTAACACAATTCCAATAAAAATTCCTATGACATTCCTCACAGAAACAGAAAAAGCAATCATGAAATTCATATGGAAGAACAAAAGACCCAGAATAGCCAAAACAATCCTGGGCAGGAAGAATGATGCAGGAGATATCACTATACCAGACCTTAAACTCTACTATAGAGCAATAGTTATAAAAACAGCATGGTATTGGCACCAAAATAGACAGATAGACCAATGGTACAGAAGACCCAGAGACAAACCCATGTAAGTACAGTTATCTCATACTAGACAAAGTGCCAAAAACATACAATGGAGAAAGATAGCCTCTTCAACGAATGGTGCTGACAAAACTGGAAATCCATATGCAATAAAATGAAATTAAACCCCTATCTCTCACCCTGTACAAAACTCAACTCAAAATGGATCAAGGATCTAGGAATTAGACCTGAGACTCTTCGCCAAATAGAATAGTAGGCCCAAATCTTCTTCATGTTGGCTTAGGACCAGACTTTCTCAACATGACCCCCAGAGCGAAAGAAATAAAAGGAAGAATCAATAAATGGTAGGGATTCAAACTAAAAAGCTTTTTCTCAGCAAAAGAAACAATCAATAATGTGAAAAGAGAGCCTACAGAGTGGGAAAAAATCTTTTCCACACACACTTCAGACAGAGCACTGATCTCCAAAATTTATAAGGAACTTACAAAACTTTACACCAAAAATGCAAAGAGCCCAATCAATGAATGGACTAAGGAACTGGGCAGACACTTCACAGAAGATGATGCACAGGTGATTAACAAATATATGAAAAAGTGCTCATCATCTCTAGTAATTAGAGAAATGCAAATTAAAACTACCCTAAGATTTCATCTAACTCCAACTGGAATGGCTATTATCAGGAATACAAGCAATAACAAGTGTTGGTGTGGATGTGGGGGAAAAGGCACACTTATACATTGCTGGTGGAGTTGCAAATTGGTGCAGCCATTCTGGAAAGCAGTATGGAGATTCCTCAAAAAGCTTGGAATGAATGCACCATTTGACCCAGCTATCCCATTCCTCAGTTTATACCCAAAGGTCTTAGAATCAGCAAAATATAGGGATGCAGCCACATCTATGTTCATAGCTGCTCAATTCACAATAGCTAGATTGTGGAGCCAACCTAGATGCCCTTCAATTGAAGAATGGATAAAGAAACTGTGATACACACACACACACACACACACACACACACACACACACACAATGGAATATTACTCAGCCATAAAGAAGAACAAAATATGGCATTTGCTGGTAAATGGGTGGAGTTGGAGAATATCATGCTAAGTGAAATAAGCCAAGCCCCAAAACCCAAAGGCCAAATGTTTTCTCTGATCAATGGATGCTGATACATGACGGGGGCAGGGGGGACCGGGGGTAATGGGGGGGGGGATAGGAAAGAATGGAGGAAGTATGGATGGTGTGGAGGAAAATGGGATGGGAGGGGATGGAGGAGGGAAGGATAGTAGACTGAGACAGACAGCATTGCCCTGTGTATATGTAGGATTATATGAACTGTGTGAATAAAAAAATTAAAATTAAAATTAATAAATAAAAACCAAAGGCAGAGAGTTATTACACACTGAACAATGTGTAACTATTTCTAATTTTTTCATGTGCTCATATTGAGAAACTGATGAACATTTGAAAAATCATATTCCATGAAAGTGCTTCCTGTTTTTCTATTTTCTGGAAGATTTTATAAAATTTTGCAATTATTATGTTTCTTGGGAATTTGGTGAAAATCACTTTCAGTATTACCTGAGCCTGTTGCCTGTTGTTGTTGTTTGTTTATTTATGATCATGAAATTATAGAACTGTCTTACATCTTCTCAAAAAACAATCAAAAAACTGGTTCTTGGAGTTTACCTCTATCCAACTAGCCAATAAAATAATTTCTAATTTAAAAGAGTACCAATAAAAAAAAAAGTTTCTAAAGAATTCCAAAGGCAACAAGGGGGACAAAAATGAGGACACCAGGGGAAATTTTAACCTCTGATATCTGCAGCTACAGCAAAAAACAAACACTGCCTAATCTTTAGTCACATAAATACAAAATCTTACACTAAAGGCTTATTTACCTCAGTTCTTTTTATCCAGTATATCATGCTCAGCTTTCAACAACAACAACAAAAAAGGCATACTAGAAGGCAAAAAACACATAGCTAGATGAAACATGGCAGAAATGTTAGAACTATATGTTGAAGATCCTAAGTGTTCCAACAGAAAAAGTTTACAACATGCAAGAACAAAGAGGTAATGAAAGCAGAGAAAAAAACTCAAAGAGTTAAAAGGTAAAGTTACAAGACTGGTGATGTAGCTCAGTGGTAGAGTACTTGCCTACTAAGCACAAAGCTCTGGGTTTAATCCCCAATACCACCTCCCCACCAAAAAATCTAAGTATGTGTGTGCGTGTATAGGGGGAGGAGGGGGAGAAGGAATTGCTAAAAATCAAAACCAGTACCACAGAAATTATGAACGCCTTTGATGGACTCTTGGTACGGGAAAAACAGCTGAAGAGATGTCAGTAGAAACTTTCAAAACTGAAATGTTAAGGAAAAAAGACTGAAAAGGACAGAACAAAAGGCTGGGGAGGTAGCTCAGTGGTATAGCACTTGCCTAGCAAGCACAAGGCTCTGGGTTTGATTCCCAGAAGGGAGAGAAAAAAAGAATAGTACAAGAATTGCAGGGCAATTAAAAAAAGTGTCATGGGAATGCCAGAAAAACAAGAAATTTCAAGCAATAAATTCCTCAAAATTAGGAATCTCCCAAAATTAATATATATCAAATCATATAGATACAGCAGGCTCATAAAATTCAACAAGGATAAATATCAAAAACCTATACTACACATATCATATTCAAACTGCAGAAAATCAAAGACAAACAGCACTACCTATTATAGCAAAAGGTTCCAAGAACCCTAACCAAGCACTGGATAAATAAATTTGATAAGCCTCTTAGCCAGAATCACTAAATAAATTGTGGTAGTCATACAAAAGAATATCACTTATGTGGCTCTATTTTTAAAAAGTGTCTCTGTTCACTAATTTACAATATTCCCCAACGTGAATAGGTAAGCAAAAAAGCAAAATACATAACAATGCATGCATGGTATATAATCACTAGACAATATTATCTTATAGGACTACCCTTGAATGAATGTATATGACATTCATTCTTGCCCCCAAATTATCTTTGTTATGTGACACATGAGTACAACACTAGATTTATCCTGAGAAATGATACCAAAAATTCTAAGTTGACTCTGAAGAAAAGCAGAAAACAGAGAGGTCAGTAGCACATGCCTATAAAGTCAGTAACTCAAGAGGCTGAGGCGAGAGGATCACAAATCTGAGGACAGCCTCAGTAATTTAGCAAGACCCTTTCTCAGAATTTAAATAAAGAGGGCTGGTGATGCAGCTTTAGCTGTAACAAAATACACTGGTACTAATATGGGGAGGGTGAAGAAAAGCTTCTAGAAGGTTAAACAGGAAACCGTACAGTATCCATCATTATCACTATTCAGGGGAAAAATAGTTTTAAAGTGTCATCTCTCTTTAACAAAAATTTAAAATATTAGAATAATCTGAGTTTTCCTCCAAACATAAATCTCTGTAGGAGAACAATGCCTACAAATGATTATGAACCTCTGATTTTTTTTTGAAAATCCAAAGTCCACTGCTGTAAACTAAATTGTGCACCACCTCATTGAATTCATTTGTTGAAGCCGTAACCCCAATGCAATGGTATCTGGATCATATCACCCCTTTGAGAGATAATTAGATGAGGTCATGAGCACTGGGCCCTCACAACAGATTAGTGCCCTTATAAGAACAGACAACAGAGAGTTTATTCTCCCCTCTTTATGTGAGGATACACTTAGAAGGCTGCAATCTACAACTCAGAAGAGAGCCCTCACTGAAACCAGATCATATGGACACCTTGATCAAGACTTCCAGGCTCCAAATACCGTAAGAAAATAAATTTATATCATTTTTATTAACCAGTCTACGGTCAGCTGAACGAGACATTCACACAGTGACAATAAAAGGGGGAAGGATCATTTGTCACCACTGGAAGCGACTCATATCAAATCTTTATTCTGAAAATAAGTAATTTTCATCCCATTTGATGATGGAAAACTTGGCTCAATAAATTTAAGGCAGACAAATAGGAAAATCACCTTTCTGGAAAACCTTCAATAAAATAACTGACTGAGGAAAGGATCAACCATTAAGTGAAAACTAACTTATCAGGTGATAGGATGCTGAGAAACAAGGTATCTCCAGGATGTCAAAATGTCAGCCCCACAAAGGCAGGAGGATTGCAGATCAAAGCCAGCCTCAACAACTTAGCAAGGCCCTAAGCAACTTAGTGAGACCTGATCTCTCAAGAAAAAATTAAAAAGAGCTTGGGATGTGGTTCAGTGGTTAAGCACCCCAGGCGTTCGATCCCAGGTACCAAAAACAGTCTGCCTATCTATTTATATATCTATATACATCAGTATCTACAGATAGATATATCTATATCTCCCTCTTTACCAAAAAATTGTATGCCCCCATCGTAATCAAATGATTTAACAAGAGACCTAGCATCACTAACAATAATAACATATTTTAGCCCATCTTTTTTGCTGCTATACTAAAAGACCTGACCAGCACAATTGTAGAGGAGGAAAAGCTTATTTGGGGGTTCATGGTTTCAGAGGTCTCAATCCATAGAAGGCTGGCTCCATTCCTTGGGGCTCGAGATGAGGCTGAACATCATGATGGAAGAGTGTGGCAGAGAGAAGCAGCTTACAGGGTGATCAGGAAGCAGAAAGATTCCAACTTGCCAGATACAAAATATATACTCCAAAGCCACACCCCCAATGACCTACCACCTCCAGTCACATCCTATCCACCTTATTACCACTCAATTAATCCCATTAGGGAATTAATTCACTGACTGGGTTAAGGCTCTCATAACCCAATCATTTCACCTCTGAGCCTTCTTGCATTGTCTCACACATGAGCTTCTGGGGGACACCTCACATCCAAACCACACCAATTACATACTAATATAATTTAACATGAAGTACACAATATCACTTGAAATCTTACCCAAAATTGTTTAACCTGAACTTAATCAAACCTTTACACCTATACTCCCAGTAGCTTCAGTGTTAATGATATGAGGGGGGAAACAAAGAAAGGTGTGTGTGGGTGAGAACTATTGTAAATTTTAAAAGACCCAAGAATACATTTGTATTTGTGAACTTTAAGGTGATCCTGAGATTTTCAAAAGGTATAAAACACTTTTTAAAATAATTAATTGGGCTGGGGCTCAGTGGCAGAACACTTATCTAGCATGTGCAAGGCACTGGGCTGGATTCTCAGCACCGCATATAAATAAATAAGTTATATAAAGGTCCACTGGCAACTAAAAAATACACATATTAAAAAAATTTAAAAATAAAATAAACTGATAAAGATGAATATGGACTTGGAATACTGGGTATCAGGAATTAACAGATTTCTTAACTAGAACGACGAGGTGATTTTACTTATAGCCAGGTGTGGTGGAACAAATCTGCAGTCCCAGCTACTTGAGAGAGTAAAGGAGGATCATTTGAACCCAAGAATTCAAGAGTGTTACTTTTAAGAGTTGCAGACTGACGTTTTTTTGTGGTGAAATTATAGTCATAACAGTCATATTAACTGTTTGAACTTAATATTGGGAATACAAATGTATTGTTCTTTCAACTTTTCCATTGGAAAATTTCTTAAAGTCAGAAAGAGATTAGGATATAGCTTAGTGGTGGGACTTCAATCCCTAGCACATACAAAAAGTGAAATAGATAAAACAGACAAAATAGGACAACTGTTGCTACTGTTATTGTTTTGGATTTTACTGGAAGCTGGGGACTGAACCCAGGGCCTTATACACACAAGGTAACTACTCTCTGCCACTGAGCATACCCCAGTCCCTGATTTTTGTTTGACTTTTTAAAAAGAAAATTTTATTAATGGTGAGAATATGATGAATTAGACTGCCTGATACACTGTCAATGCTAAGGTAATTTACAAAGTGCTTTCTAAAAAGCACTTTGGACATAGGTATTAAAAGTTCAAATACATTTGGGTGCCGTGACACATGCCTGTAATCCCAGCAACTCAGGAGGCTAAGGCAGGAAGATTGCAAGCTGGAGGCCAGCCCCAGATAATTAGCAAGGCCCTGTATCAAAATAAAAATAAAAAAAAGATTGGGGATGTAGCTAGCTCAGTGGTAAAGTGTGCAGAGTTCAATCTCCAGCACCAAAAATAAATAAATAGTATATAAATAAATAAAAAGTTCGGATACTATGACCTAGTAATTTTTTTTCAGGAATCTATCTTAGGGATATAAACTCAGAAAAAATTGTGTCAGCTACTCACAGGAGTATCTCAAGTTCAAGGCTAGCCTTGGCAACTTTGCAAAACCCTGTCTCAAAAAATAAAGAGGGCTGGGGATGTAGCTCAGTGGTAAAGCTTTCTTATGTTCAATTCCCAGTTTAAAAATATATATATATGTAAAGATCCACACTCAATATTATATAGTGGGGAAATACAAACAACTCAAAAATATTCAATGAAAAAATGGTTAAATCAGGTAATACAGTCATTAAAAGAGTTTTTAGCCAGAAGTGGTGGCCCATGCCTGTAACTCCAGTGACTTGGGAGGCTAAAGGCAAATCATAAGTTTGAAGCCAGCCTGGGCAATTTAGCAAGACCCTGTTTCAAAATAAAAAATAAAGGGCTAGGATGTGGCACAGTGGTGGAATGCTCCTGAGTTTCATCCCCAGTATCCCACCTCAAAAAGAATAATCAGGGCTGGAGATATAGCTCAGTTGGTAGAGTATTTCCCCTTGCCAAGCACAAGGCCCTGGGTTCAATCCCCAGCACTGCAAAAAGAATAAATAAATTTTTTTAAAAAAATCAAAGCCATGAAGGAAACACAATATATATTTAGAGAAAAAAAGGATTCAAATTAGTATACATATTTAAATCCTTAAAAAAAAAAAATGCTGATACCAATTGCTATCTGGTTGATGAGAGACTGTAGCTTACTTCCATCACCTTCGTACATTTTTTTTTTAAATTCTCATAGAAAATCCAAGAAATAGGATTGTTTTGTGTTCCAAATAAATATTAATAAGCTGTATGCTCTTACTGTCATGGTCACATCCCTGATTTTGTCACCTAAAAGTTCATCACCAAAACCCACAACTTCTAAAATCAATTCCAAATTTTCCAGATTCCCAAACTGCTTGGACTAAGTTCACTTCCTTTAGTACTCCAAACCTAGCTTCAGCACAACTTAACTGGCTTCATCACAACCACTCTGCCTCAATATCAATCACTTCTAAAGTCCTAACTTCCCTCCTCATTCAGTTCAGATTTCATGGACGTTTGTTATAATCACTCTGGCAAAATACGATTAACCTGGATGCTTTCTTCCTTCATGGTACTCACTTAAAGCCCCAAAGCTAGTTAAACTCATTTCCAAATAACTAAAAAAGAAAAAAACAAAACAAAACAAAACTGTGTGTCCTCCCCAAGCACCCAAGAAGGAAAAAATAACTAAATAAATAAACTACAAAAAGCCCCACAACTATCATTAATTGGTCTCATTTTAAAATGAAGACCACAGTTCCAAATCAAAATTTAAAAATGCCCTAAGTGTCTGCTCCTATTAAAGATTAATCCCTCCACTTATTCTGGGAATATCATCCCCTCTGTTCTTTTCAAGGACTTTGCACCTTTCCTGGCCTTGTGAGGGGCGGGGAGGACTTTGTAATTGCTCTTTAACATAATCAATGTCCCCTGCTCATTAACATAAAAAACACATTCTTAATATCCACCAGAATTTTTAAATAGATTCCTCAGCCATAGTCTTCTCCAGCTATGGTTTCTCTTTTCTGCTCCAGTTAGAGGAAAAACTCCTTACTACAGTAAACCATAGTTGCCATTTCCTAACTTCACAGTCTCTCAGCAATCCACTCCATTCAGACATCATCTTCACCATTCCAATAAGAACACTTGTCCAGGTCACTAATGATCACAATGATATAAACTCAATGGTCATGAAACTGTCTTGACTTCAGTGATATTACACACTTCACACTTTCCTAATTCAACTAATAACCAACTCTCCTTATCCTCTGTGGGTTCTCCTCAGTTCAACTTCAAAATGTACAAAGGGCCCAGAACAAAAACCAGAACTTCACAAAACCTCATCTTTTCTTGCCAATTTCTTTAAATGCTCAGGTTTAGGCTTTAAATATTTAATACAAATATACATACACACATTTATGTGTGTGTGTGTGTCTATGTGTGCCAAATCTATCTCCAGATCTAACTTCCAGACTAATATATTCAACCATTTGTTATTTTCCCAATTTAAAACCTGACAAAAATAATGCAAATTGATTTTCTTTTTTTCTGGTACTGGTAATCAAATATTTGTTAATAAATCAAGGACTGCTTGGCACTGATGATGAAAAGATAGATGAACCATGACACTTATCTTTAAGAAAATCAGAATCTATGAGGGAAACAACTAAAACATTAAAAATTACAGATTTGAGCCTGGCACAGTGGTGCATGACTGTAATCCCAGCAACCTGGCAGACTCTCTCGCAAAAATAAATAAATAAATAAATAAATAAATAAATAAATAAATGCAGCAGTAGCCCTGGGAGTATAGTTCAATGGTGGAGCACCCCTGGGTTTAACCCCCCACTGCAAAAGAAAAAGAGTTACAGACTTGAATTTAAAGTGATATGGGAATAACATTTAAAACTTAGGAAAAACTGTTGAATGTGTGTATGTGTACATAAATAGGAGTGGGGAAGCAATGAGAGAAAGTACCAAAATTAAGATGTATCCCTGAAAATTTCCAAGGGCAAAAAAAAATTTTTTTTTAATTGAGATGGGGATTTCTTTACATTACTCAGGTTGGTCTCCAACTCTGGGCTCAATCAGCCATCCCATCACAGCCTCCCAAGTAGCTGGAACTATAGGTATGCACAACCAACCTGGCTCACAGATAAAATTTGTTAGAGGGGCTGAGGTTGTAGCTCAGTGGTAGAGCATTTGCCTTGCATGTGTGAGGCACTGGGTTCGATTCTCAGCACCACATAAATAAATAAAGGCACAGTCTCCATCTATAACTAAAAATATTTTTAAAAATTGTTAAAATAATTATTTGTAGGGGTGGAATTGCAGATAATCTTTATTGTAAGGTCATTTCCTATATTTTCTAAAATTCTATAATAAGCAAATATATTGCTTTTTAAAAAAATATTTTTAGTTGTAGATGGACACAATAACTTTATTTTTATGTGGTGCTGAGGATACAACCCAGTGCCTCACACATGCTAGGCAAGTGCTCTACCACTGAGCTACAATCTCAGCCCCAATATATTGCTTTTATATTCACAGAAATTGGCTATTCACTTAAAAGAGGAAAGCAATTAAATCGTTCTTCATTCTTCATTATATAATGAATACCAGTTATTTATATGCATGTAAAAGTGGGATCATCCTAATACATGCTTAGATCGATTCCAATTTCTGGAGTATCACTCTAAGGATTATTCCTAAGGTACTCCCTGCCTGAGATTAGGTTATCCCACCCCTATTGCTCCACTTAAAGTACATAAATACCTATAATTAGATGTTCGTTATCTCACTTTTTTTTTTTTTTTTTTTTTTTGCGGTGCTGGGGATTGAACCCAGGGCAAGCACTCTACCAACTGAGCTATATCCCCAGCCCTATCTCACTGTCTTATTGGATCATAATATATTCATAACACCAAGGATCATGTCTGTTTTATTAACATAAGTGGCATTTGATAAATATCTGATGAATAATAATGTAAGCTAAAAAAAAAAAAAAAGCCACAAAAGGATACAGATATCACATAAAGGGCTATGGATATAGCTCAGTGGTAGAGCACTTCCCTAGCATATGTAAGGCCCTGGGTTCAATTCCTAGTATCAGAAAGAAAGAAACAAAACAAAACAAAACTAGACATGATATGTACTAAATTAATGGCCCATGAGATTTTCAAAGGGGACAACTACAAAACTGAGCAAGTTTCCCTTCTCACCATCTTGCTTGCCAGCTGTTTTCCTATGGGTACCAGGAACTGAACAAGGGCACTCCACCAGACAGCTACATCCTTAGTGGGCCAAGGCTTTTTTTTTTTTTTTGGGGGGGGGGTGGTTTCCAGGGGTGGTACCAGGGATAGAACTCAGGGGCACTTAACCACATCCTAGCCCTTTTTTGTATTTTATTTAAACAGAGGGTCTCACTGAATTGCTTAGCACCTCACTAAGTTGCTGAGGCTGGCTCTGAAATTGCCAAACTCCTGCCTCAACCCTAACCCTCCTGAGTGGCTGGGATTACAGGGTGCCCCGCAGTGCCTGGGGCTTCCCAGTTTTGACTTGAATATTCCATTATCCCAAATCAAGACCTATGGGACAGAAATCCAACTTCCTGGAGGCAATCTTTATCAAAATATTCAACTCTGTCTAGTCTCAGAAGCAAGAAAAAATATATTACTTTCATGGTGGTTGAGATACAGCCCCGGGAGCTTAAGAAAATCCCTAACTGAAACAAGTACCTCCTGCTTACCAGGCAATATGCTAAGCAAAGGATAATGGAATATCCATAAGATAGGTCTCTGCCCTCAGAGACTCACAGGATTCCTTACAGGGAGTTGGAGATAAAGCACCTAACAAAGCAAACACCTAAGTACATAATAAAAGGAATAATCAATGGCTGGGGATGTAGTTCAGTGGCAGGGCACTTGAGAGCAAGCACAAGGCCCTGGGTTGAATCCCCAAAACTTCCAGAAACAAAGGAAGAAAGTAAAGAAGAAAGCAAGCAAGCTAGCTTATGACTAAATCCACTGACAAAAAAATGTCTGACACATAACAATCTTAAATTTCATCCAAACACCAGTGAGCATTCAGCATATACCACTCTCACAGATATACCTAAAATTCTTGCATATGTGCACCAGCAAGAAAATGGAAATAGCCTAGTGGCTTGGGAGGCTGAGGCAGAAGGCGGCCTCCAAGTTCAAAGCCAGCCTCAGCAATTTACAAGGCCCTAAACAAACTGCAAGACCCTATCTCAAAATAAAAAAGAAAGGGCTGGGGACATGGGGTTAAACACCCCTGGGTTCAATCCCTGGTATCAAAATTTAAAAGAGAAAAAAGAAAGAAAATAAATTGGAAATAGCTCTAATAGACTGATTATGAATTCCGAAACATCTTTACAAAACTAAGGAACTATACAACAACTTAAGAGAAAGGAAGCACAAAATGTTTTATCAGCAGCTGAAAAGCAACAACATTAGACAATTCACAATTATGACAATTTCAAATAGAATGGTTCATTTGAAACAAAGAAGTCTAAAAGAAAATCACACATAGAGAAAAGGATACATACAAACTTAAGGTAACAAAGGCCTATGCTAAACTTATAAAAAGAGCACTTTCCCCAGCAGCTCCAAAATTTTTGATACCTAAAAGTTGGGTGACCCACATTATAATGTTACTCAAGGGAATGGGGCAAAGATTGAAAATTCAAGGTCATTCTTAGCCCCTCAGTCTCAAAAGATAAAAAGGGCTGAGGATGTAGCTCAGTAATAGAATAAGCCTGGGTTCAATACCCAGTAGTATACTTTAAAATATTACCAAGCCCACTACATTCTAGGTAACCTGCAACAAGTTGAAAAGAAAAAGATAAATAAGAGTTCTCAAGGAGCTTAACAGTCTATCAGGAGCAGGATATAAGTATAATTACCAACAACAAAATAAATGCTTTAATAAAGTCTGACAGTGCAGGTATGGTGGCACACATTTATAATCCCAACTCAGGAGGCTGAGGCAGGTTTACAAGCTCAAGGGGAGCCTCAGCAATTTAGCAAGACTGTCTCAAAATATAAACGATGTGGGGGAGGAGGGATTTTGGTAAAGTATCCCCAGGTTCAATCTCCAGTACTGATATAAATAAAGAACTAGAACAATAAGTAGTCACAAATTTTTTTAAACACTGAGGAAAAGTTGCAGATGTATAATTATCTCTAAGTCCTCTAGACTTTCAAAAATCTGAGTGTAAAAGTGTTTTTATATTAGAAGACACTATAAAAACAAAAATATGTGGCACATGCCTATAATACCAAACTCCCGAGGCTAAAGCAAGAGGATGACAAGTGAGGACAGCTTAAGCAATTTAGCAAGACCCTTGGCAACTTAATGAGAGCCTTTCTCAAAATAAAAAATAAGAAGGGCTGCGATAAGAAGCCCAAAAATAAGAAGGTCTGTGGTAAAGCACTCCTGGGCTCAATCCCCAGTAAACCTCCCCTAAAACAATGAGTAAAAAGGATATACACTAATAATCTTAAAAGACAACTTGAAAAATAATGAAATGAGCTAGAGAGAGAGAAGCAGATACTGAGTATAAGCTACTCTTTGTACAATACTAGTAATGTTTGAAAGGAAAAACCTGATTTCAAAATGGTGCACTACCAACAAGTTACTTATACTGGTGGATAAATAGGTTTCAAAAGGTAAAGTTACACCGGGTGCAGTGGCGCATGCCTGTAATCCCAGCACTTGGGAGGCTGAGGCAGGAGG